>CM030939.1:1012470-1134299 GCA_018136815.1 Isochrysis galbana | reverse complement strand
GCGTCGCGGGCTGCCGCCTTGGTGTGGAAAGTCTTGCGGTGCACGGAACTGTAAATCGCCCAGTGCCGGCGGCAGCCGCGGACCGTGAGCTGCGCCTGCCATCCTGCCTCGAAGGCGCCTGGACCCAGCATCTCGTCGACTTCGGCCGCCTCACAGGTGCCCCCTGTGAAGTGATCGCCACGTCGTGGGCCGGCCGAGACGTCTGTGTCGGCCTTTCGCTTCAGCGAAGGCGGCGCTGTCCCGCCTCGCACCGCGTGTCCCTCATTAGCCTGCCCCACCCTGCCGGCCAGCGGTGCGTGCCGCCCCTTCCAGAATGCATTGAGCGCCACCGCGGGTAGGCCATCCGCAAGCTCCCACGTATCCTCGTGCGCCGCGTAGCCGCGCCAGCGCACGCGGAATCGCTCGACACCCGCCCCGTCCACTTTGACGCCAAGGATGCGTTCCACAAAGTAGAGTGTCTCGACCTCTTGCGCGTGCGCGCGCGGGTCCTCCGGTGCTGCGCAATTCGCGCGCTCGGGGTCGTACTCGTGGTTGCGCTCGCAGTACCACACGTCCGAGTGCACCTCCTCGGGCACCGTGCGCCACTTATGACATGCGCTGCACTGTACCCACAGGAGTGGCTCGATGTCGGAAGGCCCACATTCCTGGCCCGTCGGTCCAGTAGTGCCGTATGCCATCAGCGGCTCGCCCTGATGCGCCGTCACACGAGCGAGTGCCGGGGGAAGTGCCGACGGCGAGGGCTCAGCCGTCGGCGCGCGTGCAGGGAGGTCCGACGCGTCAAGACACGCTACCAGGTGAGACGTCTCGCCCAGCATCTCGTCGACATCCTCGAGGAAGAGCGCGGCATCGGCTGCGGCATCCATAGCAAGAGACGGCGAGGAGCATGCTGCGGATCCGGACGGCGTCTCTGCATTGCCGTCAGCGCCCTCTCCCTCCGCCCCGCCCGCTGCGCTTGTGTCCTGGCCCGCCGCCGCTCGGCGCAGCTCACATGAGTAGCCATCGCTCCACCCCTCACTGTCGACATTCCCGCCCCCTGCTGCCCTAGCCTGCCCTCCTGTCTGTCTAGCACCCTCGGTCTCACCCTCTCCCTCTCTCACACTCGCCCCCTCGTTTGTTCTCTCTGTGTCGCTCTCTCCATGTTGGCTGCATCTCGCCTCTCCCAGCGGCAGCAAAGGCCAGACGGTTGCGGCACCCAGCTCTCCCCACGGCTCCTGCTCAGCCCACTGCTCGCCCTCTCCCTCTCCGCGAGAGGGCCACCCCCTGTCCTCCGAGGGAAGGCTGCCCTGAGGACGGCCACCGCTCATCCAGCCAACCCCGAACACACACCCTGCCCCCCCCCACCCCCCTCTCTCCCTCGGAGGAGGCGGCCTCTCCCTCCCTCCTCTTGCCTCTTGCCAATGATGACCCTTCTAACTTCTACTGGTAGACGGCCCTCAAATAGTCCAGGGCGTGTATTTACTCTACAAGCCATCCCACTCCTCTCCCTCTCTTTTTAACTCTTAGTACACCCCACCACGCCACTTCCGGAGAGGGGAGTCGAATTTCGTGGGAGAGGGGGGGAGAGGGGGGGGGGGGGAGGGGGGACCGCGGGGCGGGGGGAGGGGGGGGGCGGGGGGGCGGGGGGCGGGGGGGGGGGGACGCAGGCGGGCAGGGCGGGGGTCCCCTTCCCCCCCCCCCGCCCGCCCCCCTGTCGCCCCCCCCCCCCCCGCCCCTGCAACACCAAAGAAGGTCCCCGGGGGCTCCGCGCGGTCCCCCCCCCCTTCCCCCCCCCCCCTTCCCACTTCCCCCTCCCCCCCCCCCCCGCGCCCGCCCCCCCCCCCTCCCCCTTCCCCCGCCCTCCCCCGCGCGCAAGCAGAGGAGAGAGAGAGAGAGAGCCGGGGGGGAGGGGGAGATGCGCGAGATCCAGCCGCCGCCGCCGTTTGAAGGCCGGCGGTGGACGGGCAGAGAGAGAGAGGGGTCTCTCTACTCTCTCTCCCTCTCTCTCTCTCTTCTCTCTCTTCTCTCTCTCTCTTCTCTCTCTCTCTTCTCTTCTCTCTCTTGTCTCTCTCTCTTTCCACGTCTTCTCTCTCACAGCTCGAAGCCTTCCTCCTTTTTCCACTCTCCATCGTTCCCTGCCGTTTCTTCGCACTTCTCCCCCTCCTCGAGATCCGTAGCCTCTTCATCCTCCCTTAGCCTCTCGCGTCAAAAGCTTCTCCCTCCTCGTCCCTTTCTTCTCTCTCTCCGTCTCTCGCATCTCTCCCGTTCTTCTCTCTCTGCTTCCCCTCGAGCGCCGTTTCTCGTCTGACAGACGGCGCAGTACCCCCCCCCCGCCCGGCACACTCTCCCCCCTCACACCCGACCGCCCCAACACACCGTCTCTTCTCTCGTACCGCGCGTCTCTTTTCTCTATTTGGTCCGTTTCCCTTGCCACCACGTGCGAGGAGGAGAAGGGGGCCAAGGGGGGCCACGAGAGAGAGAGAGGGAGGGGAAACACGGCGAAGGGGGCGCGCGGAGGTTGAAGCGGCGAAGCGGCACCCCCTACGTGACAAAGTAAAGGCGTCGGAAACTTTCACATAACTCCGAGGTGGGTTTGGGCGCCTGCGGTGGAGAGGGCAAACTGCAGCTTGGCTGAGAAGGCGTGGAGGACCTCAAGACAGAGAAAACGATGCGCCTATTTATTCAAAAAGAGACGGCGAGGCCTCAGCCGCGACTCGCACCATCCCTCCGCCAAGAGAGCCGCGTCGCGCCCAATGGACAGGAGAGAGAGGAGAGAAATGTCGGAGAGAGAGGGGTTAGCGAGCAGACGGAGGAGAGGGAAGAGGAGAGAGAAGAGGAGAGAGGAGAGGAGAGAGGAGAGGAGAGAGGAGAGGAGAGAGGAGAGGAGAGAGGAGAGGAGAGAGGAGAGGAGAGAGGAGAGGAGAGAGGAGAGGAGAGAGGAGAGGAGAGAGGAGAGGAGAGAGGAGAGGAGAGAGGAGAGGAGAGAGAGGAGAGGAGAGAGGAGAGGAGAGAGAGAAGAGGAGAGAGGAGAGGAGAGAGGAGAAGAGAGAGAGAAGAGGAGAGAGGAGAGGAGAGAGGAGAAGAGAGAGAAGGGGAGAGAGAGAAGAGGAGAGAGAGGAGAGGAGAGAGGAGAGAGGAGAGAGGAGAGAGGAGAGAGGAGAGAGAGGAGAGGAGAGAGAGAGAGAGAGAGAGTGCGAACGGGAGGGGGGCAGGGCGGGGGGGCGGGGGAAGCCTGTCGTCGATGTCTTGCTCAGGCTCGTCCCGGGCTCCCGTCTCGCCGTCTTCGACATCTTCTCTGGTCTCTGCCGGGGAGACAGAGCTCTCTCGTCTCCGTGCGCTCGTGGCGGCGCAGCAGGCCGAGCTCTCGAGGCTGAGGGGACGAAGAGAGGAGGCTGAGCCTTCGCTTTCCCTTCGGGAAGCAGCTGAGAGAGAAGCAGTGGAGAGAGCCAAGGGCCGCCGCAAGGAGTGGGAGGGGAGCAAAGGGGACGGCTTGTCGAGGCGGGCCGATCTCTCCAAGGGTAGCTGTGCCTGCGGTGCGCCGGAGTTGTCGGGGCTGAGAGGTGGCGTGAAAGAGGAGGGATGGGACGAGGGATTTAGGGAACAGCCATCACAACGATCGTCCAAGGGGAGCAAGGGGAAGGAGGGGGGCTACTCGGGCCTCTGGCGGCCAGCAAAGGGCAAGCCGGTCTCGCCTGCGCACACGAGGCTCGCCAACTACGAGGGCTCGCACGCATCGTCGCAGGACTCGAGCCCGCGCACACCGACGAGTCCGCGCTTACCCGCTCGTCTTTTGTTTGCTGCACCGTTGCCCTCGCCGCGCCCGTCGGTCGCCTCGACGCGCGCGGCGCTCGCCGAGGCCGAAGCGGCCGCCGCAAGGGAGGCCGCCGCACGGGGCCGCGCGGCGCTCGCAGCCGCGCGGCGCAGGCAGCTGCGGCCGCAGCCGCACGCGCGGGCGACCCAAGTCACACGCCTCCATCCCCACGAGATGCGCGTCCATGGACTGGGCTGGCTTTCCAAATTCTCGAAGGGCGGGCTCACTGCCAACTGGAATCGGCGTGTCTTTGCGCTGATCGGCTGCAGTCTCTTCTATGCGCGCTCGATGCAAGAATTGGTGATCCGTCCCAAGCTCTTCGTGGAGCTCGACGCCGAGTCAGCCGTCCGTCCATGGCACGCTGCTGGCCCCGCCCACCGATTCGCATTCTCCATCACGACGGGCAAGGCGGAGGTACTGCTCTTGGATGCCGACACCGAGGCGGACCGTGAGGACTGGATGTATCGTGTGAGTAGAGCGCGGCGTGAGCCGCCGTGCGACGCGGCCAACGTGGCCGCACTTATCCACTATGCGGTTGGCTCGGAGCGCATCTTCCAGCAGGTGCTGCTTGCCCGCGCCGACGACCAAATGGCGGGGCCGCGGCGCCCATGGGGTGAATCCGGGCCGGCCGTCGCACCGGCCGCCACCGGCACGCTCGCTGCGCGCGCCGTCGAGGGAAGCGCCAGCGCCGTCGCGGCTGCCGCCGATCAGCGGTGGAGCGCGGTGCTCGGCTGGTTTGAGCGCTGTCTGCCACCTTTTCTGCAAGACTTCCGGTGAGAGAGAAATGGCGCGCGCGGGGCAGCGCGACGCCCCTCTCTTTTAGTGCCCTTTGGATCTTCGTCATCGCTGTCCGCAGGAAGGCGGTTCCTGCATCTGGTCGCAGTACGCCCATGGGGGTGGCGGTCAAAGGTGCTTCCTAGTTTTCTTGTGATGTCAGATCTCTTTGGGTAGGCCTCCAACTCCGGCCACAACCCCACACAAGCGTCAACCTCGAAGCGGCCCGGCACTGTTGCAGCGGGCTGGCAGCAGCATAAAAAGCACCACATCACCAATAGATATCAATCGCGCAAGGGCCTGGTTTTGCCTTCTCAACAACTCTGGAATGTTCGACAAGCACCCGCACATCTCCGGCTAATCTATGGATGAGCTCCAAGTGCTAACGTTACGCACACAGGCGACCGGAAGGGATATAACTTACTATTTCCGTCCCATTACTGGACCTCATAGCCAAAGTAGGGGCAGTAAAGTTGACATAAAGAAATTCCTGTGGAGAGGTGAACAGCGGGTACACCGGGGCGAAAGACAACCAAAAAATCTGGCTGTCAAAGCCACCAAGGGCGTCCGAATATTACGTTTTCAAGTATTGATGAATGACGATGTTGATGTTGGCGCTCCCTAGACGGCCGATTGCCTTGCCACGCAAGCTCTCGCCACTCCACCGCTGAGCTGGGCAGCATTGCGCGCCTGAAGGTAGGTGGTCGAGCCTCGAGCCCCCGTAGCCTGCCTTTTTACGCCGAGCGGCGGGGGGCGTACATCCTGCGCGGGTGATAGGGCGGTCAAACAGGGTTGTATTTTAGGGGTAAGAAAACGACCATCTCAAGTTTGACAAAATTTGAGGATTTTTTCGGTAGAAAGTTCCCTACACACCCAACAAGCACATATCCGGGGCCCATTAGGACATTAGGACCAAGGTCCCCCCCTTGGACCCCACAACAAAACGTAAGGGGTCTGTGATTGATGATGGTTGATGGCAGGGGCTGGCGAGGAGAGGAGGGGTTGTAGGGTATGAATGGTAGACGAGAGCGAGTCCAAGCCTGCCGTTGTTGTATTCCTGCCCATCTGAAGGCTGTAGGCATGAATATTCGTGTAAGGTACGCGCTCACAATTACAATTGAACAGTTCCCCGTATTGCCACTGACGCACAAGACACACAGATTCGGTTCCCCCATGGTCTCTAGTCCAGGTTTGCAGATTTTGGCCTCGAAATTTGCGATTCGAATTTTGTTTTTGCTGTTACTATAATTGTTCCTTCAGCCAACCTGCGTCGTGGATGGCCGTGAGTCAGCCATGCCTAATCTCTCTCATTCACCGCACCGTGGCGCTCTGCGCAGCCGCACCTACGTCGGTGTAGCTGGAGCGATGGCGACCCATTGGATGCCTGTTCTTCTTCGACATTTGAGCCAACAGCGAGACCAGCAGCCATCAACGAAGAAACTGTCCGCGTTAGAGCTACTCGCTTGCGCGTGGCGCATCCTATCGGACCGGCCTTCCCTTAGCTCGACCGAGGCTACCGCCTACGAGCCGTGGACGGCTCTTCATCCTTATGAGAGGGGGAGGGAAACTAGTGAAGTTTCTTCCGACCCCGTTGTTTCCCGTCCAGCTACTCCAGAGTCAGACAACCACGAGGACCAAAAAGAACCCCACGATAACCACGACAACGACACGCCACTCTACGCCTCCGAGTCTACTCTCCACGATCCATTCTCTCCATGCACCGCCCCGCCTCCGGCACGCGCGAGCTCGCCGCGTCCGATGACGCCGACGACTCTCCGGAAGCGGCGCCAACAATGGCAATCATTCGGAGTGAACGGGGACCAGAAATGGTCCAACGTCACGCTCGAAATCGCTGACGAAATAAGAGCGCAAGCTCTAGTCGGACGAGGCGCCGACGAGGAATCCGACCTCGCCCCCGCCTTCCGAGCGCCGATCGAGTTCGTGGAAGCCAAAGGCATCCGCGCCGAAAAGCTAGCCTCATTAGTTCGAAGACCCAAGACAGAAGCCCAAGCCCGTCTCGAGAAAGATTGGGAAAAGATGTCCGACCACCCGAGGCACCCCACCGACAAGAGAGGCCTGGGCTACACTAGTCCCAAGCTATCACCCTGTACCGCTACCAACGAGGACGACGCCTCTAGGCCCTCTGCCACGATAGCGGCACTCGGAGTACCCGAAGAGACGACGACCACTTTGACGACGAATTCACCCGAGCAACCACGCTGTTGACCAACTCCGCCCCCGTCCGACACCATTGCACACGTGACCGCGCACCGACCGGAGAGCGTCGTGGATACCCTACCATCTGCCTACCCAAGGCATTGCCTATATGCTCGAGACCTAATGGTCTGCCGCTCCGGCGAGGCTACCGGCAAAGAAGGAGTAATCCTATCCGACTCCGCACTCACGGTCAACAGCGCTGCTTGAGGCGGGCGCGGGCGCCCTACTGGAAGTGAGAGACAAGGAGGGTCGGACGGCGCGCGATCACGCGGCGTCGGAATGGGGAGCTGGTGAGTTTGAGGAGTTGTTCCACCATTGAAGTGAGGCGGAGCCTTTTGCTCCGAGGGCTGCACCAAATGAAGGCAAATGACCTACGCTTAGCAAGGCTGTAGGCAGGTTGTCATGGCGCTTACTTATTTGAGATATATGCCGGTCCCTTATCCCGTGGTCGCACCGCGACCTGATGAAAATTGAAAAAAAACCCATTACTTAAGTTCCAGCAACCGGGCACCGCGGCTTTTCCGGGCAGACAGGAGCAGCAAGCCGCTTGCTTGGCCTTCGTTGCCAGCTGCAGCCTTGCGCACTCAGCTAGAGAAACTAGACAACAGTTGCCGATGCACCGGTTCATTACGCGATGAATCACAAACGTCTGCGTATGGGCGCCGGAGGAGGCACCACCGTCACAATATTCGAGAATTTAATTGGCGATGCCGTCGAGACTGCAACCAAGAACAGGATCCCGACCATAGATGCGCACACCGGCAGAATGGAGCATCGTTGACGAAAAGAAGTGCTGCTACCATCAACGGATCTCCGAAATAACGTGCGGCATGGACGTTCTCCAGGTGTACAGGACACACGTGGCCTCGCTCTCCAGTCGACCTGCCCGTTTCCATCTGACCCGCAACGGAGACTCATTCAAAATTTTCTAGCTAGAGACCAAAGGTTTCGGACCCTTTGTTGTTTGACGTTGGACGCCTTGCCTCTTCAAACTGACGAGCGTAACACATGATTGATTGGTCCACAAGCACGGCTGGCATGAAGCGCTTGCAGCAAACTGGCCCACATCAATTCGCGCCCAGCCCCAACGTAGTTGAGTTAGGGGTGTCGTTCGTTGTGGATCGAGCGGAAAGCTTCTAAACGAGGCGATAGGAAGCACTTGTTGATGGTAATGGCGTATGATGAGAGGAGCTTGAAAGCTCGCGCAGCTGCTTGGAACACGTCATGCCACACACAGCAAAAGAGTATGCTTGCCAATCAAGTCTGAGCATCACCGCGGAGGTACACCACTGCACCGCTCGCCGCCTCTCGTCCCTTGCCGCCCGCCCACCCGCTCGCTTTTTCCAGTAAGGGTTGGCTGAGAGCGGAATGCGGGCCTCCTCAATTCCATGCGAGCGCGCGCCGATCGGCCCAGTATTCCTCGCAATCTTGCCGAAGGGCCTCTGCAAGCAAGCGCATCAGCTCGTCGGACAGCGGCGTGATGTCGAGGGCGCGCGCGTTCGACTCCAGCTGCTCAACGGTCGTGGCGCCCGAGAGGCACACGTCGACAAATGGGTGGGACATGACCCACGCCAGGGCGAGCGCGTCCTCAGTCACCCCCAACGTCGCCGCCTCACGGCGCAGCACCGCCAGCCCAGTCGAGGGCGGGGCGCGAGACGTCAGCCGGCCATTCGCAAGGGCCTCCTTTACGACCACAAGCATGCCTGCCTCGTGCGCTAGAGCGAGCGCGGAGGAAGCCGACTGATCCAACAGGTTGAAAGTTGCTTGCACCTCGCCAAAAAGTCGCGCACCCGTACGCTCGAGGCCGATCGCTTTCTCGATTGTGGGAACTTGCGGGTGCGAGACGGAGAGGCCGGGCACGATGGGTCCAGTCCCAGGAATGAGCTTGCCGTCGCGCAACGCGGCAAGTGCATCCAGGACCTCATTGTTCTCGAGCACGCCCGACTCAATGGTGGCCGAGTGGATTTGGTACAGGCAGAGATTCGGCAGCAGCGAGAGCGACTCGCCCAGTTGACGGCGCAGCTGCGCGATTGTGTGCTTCTTCACCTCATGCGCCTCACCATCAGAGACCTGCACACGCCAGCCTGCCGTATACTCGTAACCCCACTTGGAGCCGACATTCGTCTTAGCAGCCGCCTCGGCCCGTGAGGAGAGCCAGCACGCGGTGAACTCTTCGGACTCGCCGTACGACCGGGCACAATCGAAATAGGTGATGCCGCGAGCGGCCGCCGCGTTCATCACCTGCAGAAGAAACGGATGCTGTGTGGGCCGACGCACGCAAGCTGTGCTAGTCTCCAATTAGAGAGCTAGACGCAAACGCGAGGGGGTTGATCTGTGTTTGCCTCCCTGTTCTTCTCCCTCTGCCCCTCTTCCTATCTCACTCCATCTGCCTCCCCGCCTCTCCCTGTTGTAGCACCACCTTCCCCTTTCCCTCCGCGTCCCCCCTCCCTGTTCCTGCCCAGGCCCATTTGATTGCCTCCTCTCCTTGTCCCTCTGTTCTCCACCTCCAACTGCCAGGCCTCGCCACCGGGACCAAGCCTACCAGCGGGGTTCCATCGCCAGCCTACGCCCCCCCCCCCCCCCCCCCCCCCCGGCCTGCCCGCCCCAACCTCCCCCCCCTCCCTTCCCTTTTTCTTCCTTCCCGCCAAGCCCACCTCCACCGCCCTTTCTCTCATCGCTTCCACGCTCTTTGCAGGCAGGTCTCCATCGTGCCCGAGGTTAATGTAGCCAGGTCGACCGAGAGAGGCCATTCCTAGCCCAAGCTTGCACCCAATCCGCTCGCGCAGCCCCACTGAGCCCGCCGCAGCGCCCACCACCAGCCCAACCACTGGCGACGGCATGCCGACGGAATCTCGGCCCCGGAGAGAAAAGAAAAGAAAGAGGAGAGGAAGAAGCACGGGCGAGAGAGGAAGGAGAAGGAGAGGAGAAGAAGGGAGAGGAGGGAGAGAGAGGGAAGGAGGGAGAGAGAAAAGAGTAGTAGAAGAGAGGAGAGAGGGAGAGACTGAGGATGGGGAGACGAGAGAGAGAATAATTGGCACAACCTCCTCCTCTCTCTGAACATCCGCTGGGAATGCTCAGTCCTGCTTGACCTCCACTCTTCTATTCTATTCTATTCTATTCTATTCTATTCTGTTCTATTCTCGAGAGGCTACATACTCGTACCGCTTCATCTGATACATCCGATCGAAAATATAAAAATAGAGAGGATCTTGATTCAGTTTTAGAAAATGAAGGAAGTCTGCTGGGCGCACTTGCACCTGCGCAAGCCTAAGGCTGCGCACCTGCACGAACAACCCTCAGGCGCCGCCTACCACCTAAGTATGTAACACCCATGGGCCGAAGGCCCATGGCACCATGCACCATGGTACCTAAGTGCCCTAACATGTAGCATGTAAGGGCCCGAACGAAGGCCCCCCACGGGCGCTCACGCTCACGCGCTCGACGTGCCGCCGGCCGCGCCGGCTCCGGAGGCGCTCACGCGTCACGCGCTCAAAAACGCATTTATTTTTATTTTTCTACTATCTACTCTCGCAGCGCCCGAAATCCGAAATCGGCTGGCTCTACGCTTTACATCTACATGACTTATGACTTATGACTCATAATAGAGAGGAGGAGGAGGGCCTTCTCTCTCGAGTGAGGTGGAGGTGAGTGACCCACTGCACATCGCGCCCGGTCGCCCGGTCCCCGGTCGCCCAGTGCACGACGGCCTGCACCTGACGAAATCTCCTACGCACGCATAGCTTTTTAGCCCGGTCACTCACTAGGGGGGTGCGAAGGGCACCATCGGTAATGGGCAAACGAGGACCTAAATAAGCTCCCTATAGGTTCTGGTATGAGAGATCAGCAAAAAAAAATCCGGGGTCCTCCGGCAAAATTTTAAGACCCGTAACAGGTTTGATTTGAGCAATCTAGATATCTGGTTGGAGTTCAGATTTGGTATCCAGATAGTATCCGGATACCTTTGGAGCTCATTAGGAATATCCAGATAGATACTGATAGTCGGGCAGACATGCCAGTTATGCCAGATATTTGGAATATCCGGGTATCAGAAACTTATTTTTATTCTTCCGGCCACCTTAAATCTTAAATAGATCGACGCCCCTCCGCCACCGTCGCCTCCACCGCCCTCACCGCCGCCTCCCTCACCGCCACCGCCTTCACCGCCGCCTCCCTCGCCACTGCCGCCTTCGCCGCCGCCTCCCTCGCCACCGCAGCCTTCGCCGCCTTCACCGCCGCCGCCTTCGCCGCCGCCGCCGTCACCACCGCCTCCCTCGCCGCCACCGCCTTCACCGCCGCCTCCCTCACCGCCGCCTCCGTCACCGCCGCCTCCCTCACCTCCGCCACCCTCACCACCGCCGCCGTCTCCGCCACCACCATCACCACCGCCTCCCTCACCGCCGCCGCCTTCTCCCCCGCCTCCCTCCCCGCCACCGCCTTCACCGCCACCGCCCTCCCCGCCACCGCCTTCACCACCGCCGCCCTCGCCTCCGCCTCCCTCACCGCCGCCTCTCTCACCGCCGCCTCTCTCACCGCCGCCTCCCTCACCGCCGCCTCCCTAGTTAGCTCGGGAGCGCCAGGACCGCCAACCCTCTGATTCCTCGGAGTCTATCATCCGGTCGTACCTCGATGTCGGCACGCCGGACGACGACGAGCTACGCCAAGCACTCGCCGCCGACGAGTAGTTCGCTCAGTCCATTCTTCCTGAACTATCGTCGTGCCCGCCGGAAAATGGTCCGCCGACCGCGGCATAGAGTCGCCTCCTTCGGCGCTGCCTCGCGAGACTCGAGGCAGGAGTCGCGAGGGCACTGGATTTTACTCTGTAGTCCGAGCCGGAGTCCGAATTGTGTTTTGACCCCCGAGCCCTCGTTCTCTCGCTCTCTCTCTCTCTCTCCTCTTTTTCTGGTGGGCACTCCTGAATCTGCTCACCACAGGGGGTTCGTTTAACGTATGTTTTCGGCCTGTTACCGTGAATGTTTGAGTGGTGGCGGTCCAGGCGGTCGGGCCAGGGCGTAATCCACGAAGCAAACGGCGGCCGCCTCGCCAAATCCCTAGCGGCGGCTGCGACCGAGAACAATGAGGCGGCGGAGGTAGGCACGGTGGGCCTTGGGGACCTCCGCCTCACCTTCGCAGAGAAAGCGCATGAATGGCTGGCAGTAGTACGGCGAATGCGCACCATCGCCAGTGCCATAGCGCCAGCTGTCTGGGTGGTCGGGGCGACCTGTGTCGGTGTCCGGTGGCGAAGGGCGGAATGCGCAATAGGCACATCCAGTGGCATTCGTCCACACCCCGCCCTCTGACGTAGGGAACATAGAAACGCAAACAACTTCTAAAACAAAAAGGTCGATCGCGGATGCGACAGCCGCCGGTGCGCCTCCGGAGCTCGTTTCCAAAGAGGAAACGAGCTTCGCTCCGACAGTTTGACCGCCCTATCGAAGTGATTGCAACTCATCACACTTTTAATTTTAATTGTACAAATCACACACATAGGAATAGGACATAGGACCGTTTCAAAGCTCGTGCTTGTAATCTTAGAATGAAAATCGCGACGTTGCGTGGGGTACCTCTTTATATATATATATTGATTTAAATATTCTTATGCTTATAGGGTAAAAATAAAATTTATTCGCATGGGCCTCTTTCGACGGAACGCGACCTTCCACCTTCCACTTCCAAGCCTAGCTCTCTGGGAGAGTCCGGGCAGTCTGGATGATGAGCAGTCCCCCTGTCCCCCTGCATGCTGCATGCCAAGCAAGAGGCAGCACAGGAGCGCAGGGCGCAGGGGGTTGGATGGTTCTCGCCCCCCATGAACCATGAGGGGACTCGAGAGAGTGGGAGGGGGCGCGAGGCCCCCCTCCATGGCGACCAATCATACGATCAGCCGTCAGTCGATACACATACACCTCGTATGAGCGGGGTATAACTTCTACCTTCTGCTACTACAACTCCCCCCCCGCGGGGGCTCTCGGGACCTCAAGTTTCACCTTCTCGGCGGAACAGGAGACAGGAGTAGTGACGAGGCTACTTTACTCTCTGAAAAAGAGCGCGCGAGTGATCAGAGAATATGATAGGACGACACTTGAAACGTTAGCCCCTGCCTCGCCACACATAGTTCTCTTTCCTTCCTTTTCGCACTTTCTCGTGGGAGGGGGGGGGGGGGCGCTTTAATTAATTCAATTGTGAGGGGGACCATACTCCCCCACGGCGAGGAGAGGAGAGAGAGAGAATGAATGAGGGGCCGTCATGCGGTTGACGAAGTACAGCGCTCCCTTCCACCTCTCTCCTCTCTCCTCTCTTCTCTCTCTCTTCACTCTCTCTTCTCTTCTCTCTTCTCTTCTCTCTCTCTCTCTCTACTCTCTGCTCTCCGTCCCTCCTCTCCCTCCCCTCTCTCTCTCTCTTCTCGACCGATCGGTGCGGCGTCGGGCGTCGGCAGTTCGGCACAGTGACGGGGCAAGAGAAAGGCTTCGTACTATGAAAGAAGACCGGCAATCATCGATAAACACGCTTGGGTGACCTCAGGACGGAGTATGTGAGAAGGAAGATTGTGGATGCGAAATATCGGAAAGAATTTGGTCGTTTCATCGATAAAACAACGCGATCGCAGTCAGAGAGCGCGGAACTGCTCGCCCTCCTCCTCGTTGCGATGTTCTCCCGATCAGTGCCTCTGCTTCTCCTCGTGGGTTCGGAGGCTCTGCTGCTTCCCGTCGCGCCTGTGGCCGAGCCAGCATTGCCGCAGCCACCGCCGCTGCTCATCCCCTCGTCCTACTCCCTCTCCGCCCCTCTCCGCCCTCTCCCCCCAGGGACCTCACTCTTCCCTCCTGACCCGCTCCTCTCTCTCGCTCCTCCCTCCTCCCTGCCCTCCTCCCTCCCCTCATCTGTCTTGCCAACTCTCGTGGGGCCGTCCCTGGCGCCATCTGTCGCCTTGGTACGCCCCGATGCGCACGAGCTACCAAGCCAACTACTCTCTGCAAAGGTCCTTGGGTTTGGCTCAGAGTTCAAGGGCTACAAGGAGCGCAGCTACGACGAGATGAGAGAGGTGCTGAAGAACGACCCTGAGGCGGCAAAGGCGCTGCGAGCGCCCACTCAAAGCGACTCGTCCTCTGAGCTTCGCACTGCTGACGGGAAGGCCTTCAACCTCGACTCGCTCCTCGACGAAGCTGCCTCAGCGTCAAACCGTGCTGCAAGCGCTGCAAAGGAGGCAGCCAAGGCGGCAGAGATGCGCGCGAGGCGAGAGCTGGCAGAGCAGGAGGCCAACGCCAAGTTTGAGCTTCAGAAGCAGATGGACTCCGCGCGAGAAAAGGCCGAATCGATCGAGATGCCCAAGGTTGAAGTGCCCAAGGTCGACTTATCCAAAATTGAAATGCCAAAGATTGACATGCCCAAGATGAGCATGCCAAAGGTGGACGTGCCCAAGATCGACATGCCTGCCATCTCCATGCCCAAGATGGACATGCCTGAGATTTTAATGCCGAGAATTGACGTGCCGGATATGTCGAAGCTCTCGGCGCCTGCACCGCCCGACACCGCGGCTGCCGACGCAGCGGCGGCTGCCGCCGAGGCAAAGGAGGCCGCTGCTAAAGAGGTTGCAGTGCGGGAGGTGGCTGCCAAGAAGGAGGCTGCCGCCAAGGAGGCAGAGGCAAAAAAGCGCGCGGCGGAGGAGGATACAGCGGCGCGCGAGGCGGAGCTGCGCTCGGCGGCCGACAGCGGCAACCAAGCGGCGGCCGAGGCGGCTTCGCTCCTCGAGGAGGCCAAGGCTGAGAGCGCACAAATCATCAAGGATGCAGAGAGCGCCGCCCAGGCCAAGGTGCAGCAGGCCAAGGCACAGGCTAGCGACCTAACCTCGGAGGCATCGAACAAGGCGAATGCGCTGTTAGGCGAGGCGCGCAGCTCTGTCTCGTCCGCCAAAGCGCAGCTCAACTCGGTCCGCTCAGAGCTCGATGTGCTTAAGGCGGACATCTCCCGCCTTGAGGAGCAAACCAAGTCTGCCCAAATCGAGCTTGAGAAGACCTTCGTCCTCAACTTTGGCAAGAAGGGTGAGCTGAAAGACCAGATCAAGGCCCTTCAGCAGAAGGCAGCAAGCAAGGAGAAGTCCGCCGAAAAAGCGGCCAAGGCGGAGGACAAGGCGATGGCCGAGCTGGAAAGGGCCGAGGGCAAGGCCGCCAAGGCGGAGGAGCAGGCGGCAAAGATTGAGAAGGACGCGTCCGACAAGGCCAGCAAAATCCTCACGGACGCGGAGAAGTCGGCCGCGTCAGTCGCCAAGAAGGCAGAGATGGAGGCTGCCAAGATTGTTAAAGCGGCCGAGAACAAGGTGCGGTCTCTGATCAACTAAGAGCAACGGCGCGCCGCGCTATCCGAGCTTCGTCATGGCCGCTTTCGTTGGACCGTTCTTCAATGCTCCCATAGCAAGTGCGCACGTTGACGAGGAAGGGAGGCATGCTCGGTCGATTTGCTCTTCGGTTGACGACTCTGCATGCTTCATCCTATTTCCACTTCTCGACTGCCCGCCCCACCCACCCGCACGGCTTGCTGGCCGTTTGCGACACGTCTGCGATTTGGAGCGCGCGTCCTATCAATCTCTAGGAGGCCTAGGCGCGCGCCCGCACTGCCCACGCCGTGGATTGGCCGTGCACCACGGCCCGGTGCCGCACGCCATGATGGAGTTCGAGGAACAACTTCCTAAGATGACACAGTTCTCTCGGAGATCGATGGAAATGTCGAAGGGTCATTTGGACTCAAGAATATTTTCCGAGCATGGAGACCAGCACGCGACTTTCTCGCAAGTGCAATCGCGTGCATGCACGCCGTTGGCATGCGACATTCAAGGTAGCAGGAACCCTTTTGCGGCAATCGCAGAGGGAGAGATAGATGGGAGGGATAATCGGTTGAGTCACCTCCCCTACCATTGGCGAGCAGAGGGGGCGTTGTTGGCAAAGGCTCGTTCCTCGATGCTCGACGCTTTTTTTGCCGTTAACATCGAGGACAGCATTGCCTTCTTGAGTTTATGCCGACGAATCTACTTTTCATATCTTGTCATTGCTCATGACCATCGCTTCCTCGTCTTGTGCAAGATGGCCGTAGGGGCGATTGCTCGCTCAAGCGGTCATACAAGCTTCCGCCGCTCCATTGTTTGCTCGTCTGGCATCAGACTCCGGGTTCTTGTGTAGTAGCGATATTCATAGAGTCATAGAAGTTGCGATTAGCGATTAGTTGTACTACTATTAGCTATATGAGCTGTAAAAAGGGTGGAACGGTTGTACCTTGTAGCTTTAGGCTTATGCGTATCCCACATCCCGTCCCCCATTCGCCATACGCATACGCTCACGGCGAGCGCAATTAAAGAGCCTTACTTAGAGAGGCGGGACCCGACGGTATCCCGATGGAATTCTATCAGATCTTCGAGAAGACCATAAAAAAAAAATCTTCTTAAAAATCTCCGCTACGTGTGCGACATGAGGCAGTGTGCTTGTGGACCTCCCTACCGCCCACCCTTAACCCCTAACAACCCCCTTCCCCTTCCCCAGTTCCCTCTTTAGCGGAGAAGCTGGTTCCGGGGAGACCGCGCGCGCTGGTTCGGCCAGGGGTTGGAGAGAAGGGGGCGGGAGACTATGGCTTCTCCTTTGCTCCGGCTCGGCTTGAATTTCCTTCTCTTATATCTCCTAGCGTCACTCTTGCCGTCCGTTGGGGTCTCTATTAAGAGAGGTTAAACTACTTTAGGCGATGTTGCGCATATCCAGACCTCCCGCCGCCTGCCGGAGGTCTTCCGATATTTCTAGGTTGAAGTCTTTATCCACCGCGTAGAGGGGGCTTATCATTTTCTTAATATGTTTGTTGCTCGGGGCGTGTAGCCCCATATTCTCTCGTTGTTGCTTTAGTCGCTGAAAGAATCCGACTTTCGCCGTTACTAGTAAGTGGTATCTCGCAAGGATCGCTCTTAAGATCGACTTAGCGGACCTCCCGTCCGCGTTACCGTATTGTATGTTATAGAAGTCCGTTAGGATATACCTCCATGCCAGGATACCTAAGTATCCCGAGGAGGGGTGCGGTCTATCCACTTGATAGCAGAAAAGGCGCTGGGCTACTTCAGATCCCGGCCTAAGGTTAATCCCTAAAAGTCCCTCTATGAATTCGAAAACGGGCTCCGTCGCGATACAGGAGGCTAAAAGCGTGGAACTCTCGGGTGCTATGCCGCAAAAGCGACATGTTGGATCGTCAGCAAAACGATTCGCTGTAGCTATTCTCCTGTGTAAAACGTGTTTGAAGTGCATATAGGAGTCCCTTGGTGTCAGAAAGTTATACTTGTATAGTTGCGATACTTGTTTCCACTTCCCCGAGAGGACAGGTAACCTCTTTTCCCATCTTAGTGTGGATTTTTGTGCCTTCGGTTTCCTCATAGCGAGGAACGCTTTAGTCAAGGCCTTGACGTTTATCTCTTCTAGCGTTTTATGCGTGCCTTTGAGTGTGTATTCCTGAGGTATCGGATACGCCGTATCCGCTGGCCCGTCGTACGCTCGTCCCCACTTCAGCGGAGTGTATAGCTCGTTGGGTATTAGCTGCGGGTTGATCCGTTCGTAGATATGGGGTTCTCCCATTACATTGAGCTTAACTTCGTGGTTGTCGCCCTTCCGGTTCAAATAGTAGTTATGATCTTTGTCCACAAGAAGGTCTCCTAGATCGTGTGCGTCGGGATCTTCTTGCGGGGCTAGTTCGTGCTCCTCCGGAGCGGGGGGTGGGGTTGTCGCATGCTTTCTAAGAAGGTCCATATAGTTAGCGGTGGCTTCTAGAAGCCTTGCTCTAGACCATTCGGATATCTTCTCCCACGACTTGAGAAGTGGGCCTACCGATATGTATTTGCCTCTATGGCGTATCCATCTTTCTCCGTCCGGCAAGAATGCCGCACATTCGTCCGTGGTGTATATGTCCCCCGTATCTGGGTTGATGGTATTATGAACTATAACTGTCTGTAGAGATTCCCATTTAGCCCTATGTGAATGGTGTATCGATGGAGCCTTGTGAAAGAGGTTATGCCATACAGGAGCGCCCTGGGTCCCTTCCCGGGTGCTTGTTTCCCGAAGGAGTTGAACCCGTCTGAAGTTCTCGAGTGCCTGCTTCCAAAAGGCCGGAAGCGTGTTGTTTCCCCGAATGCTGACCATGAGGCTTCGCGCATCTACTTTTGAGAAGACCGCCGCCCTCCCCAGGGGGGTGCGGCTATACCATTGATCAAGGACTATTTTCCAGTCCGCCGATGACGGGTTTAGGTACCTGATTATCCATATCGCTTGAAGTGCGCGTGTATGTTCGACCATAGGAAGTAGTCCGACCCCTAGTAGGGGCCCGTTCTCATTAGCCCCCACTCTCGGGTAAGCCGGAAAGGTTATCCATCTTCGACCCTCTTGCGAGGAGCCCAGTTCGTCCGCCCGTAGTCGGGGGGACCTATCCCATAGTATGGTTTGAACACAAAAGGGGCGCAACGGCAAGGAGCGAGCGGATAAAGGTACCCAGCTTTCTAGGACCAGTCCTAGAAACTAGGACGGACTTTGCTAGGTGAGAGCATGAGCATACCATGTTATTTTGTCCCAAACCTTGGCTATTGAGTTACCACATGCATGTCCTCATTAAATGTTCCAGGTGTACCTAGGCACCATTCCCTCAGCAACACCAAGTTTTGTGACGCGTTTACGGGTCACCTGGTCGGAATTGCTGCTTGTCCTAGAAACGGGAGAAACGGCTGATACCACCCAATGGGGAGCTCTTCTACCCATGGTCCCCAGGAGATGAAATGTTGCTTTGACTGCCCTCTTTGAGACCTTCAGTGATCACCAAGCTTGGTTTTGTCATCTAAGTGTCCAATCCGCTTGCCTACTGCTCCAAAAGGTCTAAAATAAAACTCCTCTGGTGCGAGCGAACGCCCGAGTGCAGCACCGCATGTTGAATGTGGTAGCAAAAGTAAGCAAAGACAAGCTCCGCAGAGTTGGTCATGGGGAGAGCTAAGGTTGAATGGGATGTGGAGATGGTTTGCTTCAGGTGATGGGATGTCTCATAAGCTCACCATAGGCTATAATGGAGGCATGATCGGCAGAGTCCTAGAAATCCAAGGATTTTCTAGGACGTGGTCCTAGTTTCTAGGACGGAATTTTTTGTCCGCGAGGGGCGAGTTACGAGTGAAGAGTTCTACAAATTACGAGTAAAACTCCGCGGCAACAAGAACGAAAGAAAGAGCACAAAGATGCAAGGTCAGAAGTCGATCGCGGATGCGACAATCCTTTGCACCCGCCTGGGGCTCCGTGTATTGCGAGGTCGCCGTCCGGTGTCACGCATTCCACCGAGGAGCAGACCGCGTAGTCCAAATTGAAGTTCTCCCCGTCATCGAGGGTAACGTGGAAGGTCCGAGGGAAGCGATGGCCCAGGGCGGTCGTGTCCGTGTAAACGTAAAAGTGCCAGATCGGACGTTTAACGGCTTCGACTATAGTGATCCCTTCGATCGTGGTCTTGACGCGCTGCTGGTTGCCCCTAAGGACATGGAAGCCTTCACGCTCCAATGCGTTAGCCAAATGTCGAGTTTTAGTTTTGTACGCTTTGACCGGGTCGAAAATGCGGAACACGATGTAAGTGGCTACCTCTTTGAGGGAGGACCTGATAGCGCTAGATTTGCGAGGAGCTGAGTCGGCTAGCGCGCCATAGGTGACTCCAAACTCGTGCGGGACTCCAGAGAGTACCGTTTGAATTTTGTCGCCATAGGCGGCCTTGAATTGACCTAGTTGGGCTGTCAGTCCGTAAGCTTACGGTGGTTTTGAGCTTACACTAACATCAGTACCTACATCAGTCCTAATATCAGCTTACACCCCTATTACAACTTCTAGTATCGCTATTATTATAATACTTATACTTACTAGGGGTTGTTCAGCGTGCAGCGCGTGGCGCGCGCGCAAAGGGGAGGGCAGCGCAAACAAACAGAGAGCACGAGTTGGCAGGTGCATGTGAAGAGGCCAAGAGGCCAAGGTGGAAGGTGGTGGGGGGTGGGCATCTAGCAGGAGAGATAGGGGGGAGGGGGCGGGATGAATAGACAATGTGGGGGATTTTTGTGGGTAGGGCCAAGTCCAGCAAAAAGGGGCTCCAGGCCGGCCCATTTGGCATCCACCCGCCGCACGAGGCCAGACCCGGCAAAAAAAATTTTTTCGGCCCAGCGGCGCCGGGGTTCGAACCGCAGCTGCACGGAAACTCACTGGCGGCCGGGCGGCGGGCCTCGCCAAAAAGGCGAAGCTATAGAGCCTGCTGGATATCTGATCTGGATGATCCACGTGGGCCTCGTGGCCTGCCCCGACAGGGCCTGGACCACACCCCCGAAATGTCTGCGATTCGACCCCCGGCGCCGCTGGGCCGAAAAAAAATTTTTTGCCGGGCCTGGCCTCGTGCGGCGGGTGGATGCCAAATGGGCCGGCCTGGAGCCCCTTTTTGCTGGACTTGGCCCTACCCACAAAAATTCCCCACATTGTCTATTCATGGGCGGGCGCGCCTCTGCGCTTGTTCGCGGGGGCTCGTTCCCGCTCCGGAGTTTGTATTCAGTTTTATTTTTGAACTCGCAGCCTAGGCACTAACATCAGTATATCAGCTCTTGGGGAGCTTATACTAATGCATCAGTACTAATATCAGTACTTACAGCCCAACTAGGTGAATTGATCGTGAGCGTCGTCGTCAACGTAGAAAATCCATGGGCCTTTGCGGCCCTTGTCCATTCCGTCTGGAGTTGCATCTAGGCCTCATTAGCCATGAATCTCTAGAATTAGAATTTTTTGCACTAGCTGTAGCAGATCTGACTCGTCCGGCCGCGCTCGGCCGACGTGTTTGACCTGGTGCGGCAACGCGGCAACAGTACCGACACGCCCATCACTCGCCTTCCCCGCCCTCTCCATCACAAGAAAGGGCGAAAGGGGCGCAACAACTAGCACATCGAATCTGCACAAGGGGCCGCCCTTCAAGCTTCAAGGTTCTGCTCGCAGTGGGGGGAGTATAAAATGATTGTTTCTCATGGTGTCTTTGCGCGCATTAGTGGTATTGGCCATGCACTCGCAAATTGCATGCTCGACGAGATGTTCGTCGGACTAGGTGCACACTCCGCGGGAAAATCCGGGAAAGGGGTCGGAAAAGCGAGAGGGTAAACATGAAGGCACGGTGGACATGAAAGGGGGGGGGGGGGGGGGGGCGCCCATTTGGGGCTCAAGCAAGCCTAGACCCTAACAAATGCAACGCCCCTTTGGCCGGGCCGGTGAGGCGCCCGCCCTCACTCAGCAATAGGCTTGATTGTGCCGAGGGCGCTGCCTCGCACCGGCGTTGGGAAGGCGGCGTCCGAGTCGGAGGCCACGCAACAGTGGGACATGAACCGCGCGTCAGCTGCGCATGTTGGCTTGTTGTGGAACGCTGTGCCGACGCGGCGGCGCAACTCGGAAGAAGTCGAGCCGCGCGTTGGTGTTAGTTCATCGGAGGTATCGAGCGCACCAGTGAGCGCGAGCATCGGCGAGGCGTCGTCGTTGCTGCGCCACAGCACGTCGCGGCTGCCCTGGCGCGACGGTTTGGCCGATACGAAGGGCGAGATGTTGGTGGAGGGCGGCGGCACGGGCGTCTCGGCCGACGTGACCACTCTGCATGGCGCGGACTTGCCGCTCCGCACACTGTGGAGGACGCGGCCTAGCTCGGACTGCGAAACGGGTTTCTCTAGAAGGGCATCGAAGAGCTGGCCGAGGTCCGGCTCATCCGAGAGCATGCGCTGGATCGAGTTGCCCGTGAGCAGCACGAGGGTAAGGGGCGCAAGGAGGCCTTCCGACAGCGCATCTCGCGTGGCACGCGCGAGCTCGGCGCCGTGCATGTCGCCCATCTCGGAGTCAATGATGGCGAGGTGAAACTGGCGGGCGGGATCGGAGCCGCGCGCGTGCATGAGAGCCAGCGCCTCCTCGCCCGATGCGGCGGTGCTGGCTTCCGCCACGCCCAACTGGCGCAGCGAGGCTGAGACAAGGCGCGTGATCATGGTGGAGTCATCAACTACGAGCACGCGCATTCCCTCGGCGGCGAGCGAGCCGCTGCTGCTGTCCAGGCTGACCGGCATATTGTCGTAGCTGCGGCACATGGGTGAGACGCACGGGGGCAGCGGTGCCAGCCGCGTGAGGGAACCGCGCGGCCGGCGCGGCACCGTGAACCAAGCAGTGGTGCCGCCGTGCTCATTGCGCTCGATGCCAGCAACGCCGCCCATGATGCGCACCTTGCTTGCGACAGAGGCCAATCCTAGCCCGGTGCCGCCACGCGTGCCCTCGACCTGTGAGAACGGTCGGAAGAGCTTGAGTGCTGCCTCGTGGCTTATGCCTACGCCCGTATCCTCCACCGCGAAGAGCACTTCCTCGTCCGTCCGTTTGGCTGGCTCCTGAGTGATGGGCGCCGAGCCAAGCCCGGGATCACCACGCCGGCGCGCCGTGCAGCGAAGCGCAACGTGGCCGCGGCTCGTGAACTTGACGGCATTGCCGATGAGATTCAGTAGCATGTCCACCAGCCAGTCGCGATCCGCCGTGATCTCTAGCTCGCCGCTCGCGCCATCGGGCTCTCCGACCTCCCAAATTGCAGAGACAGCACCGGCGCTCTGCGCACGCACGAGCTGCTTGAGCATCACAGCGATCGAGCCCTCGACCAACTCCCTCACCCGGATGCGCACGAGCTGGAGCTGTGCGGTCATCGGGTTATCCTGCAGCGAGACGTGGTGGAGAATCGTCTTGCGAAGCTGCGAGATGGCGTGAAGTGACACCTCGATCGCCTGAACCGACTCGGCAACTGTCGGGTCGTTGGCGCCATGGCCGCACGATGCAAGCCATGCATCCTTGGCGAGCACGAGTGCGGTGAGCGGGGTGCCAATATCGTGGGCAAGAGTGCCGAGCGCGAGGGTGCGCTCCTGGGCCGCCCGCTTCTCGAGTTCCGCCTTCTCACTGGAGAGGCGTAGCAGCTCGACATGCCGCTCGTTGCTCGTCCAGTGTAGGATGGGCCACCACGCAATGAAGTAGTTGATCAAGCACGTGAGCAGGTTGCCTACCAGCCCGAAGACCGCCTTGAGCCGGAGCATCGGGTCGTCGAGGCCGCAGAGCACAGGCTGCAAGTACGAGACCGCAAAGGCAACGAGCGTGCTCAGTGCGAGGTGCGGCGCCACCACCCACCATGGGTGGCCTGTCAGCGTGAGGAGTGGCGCAAACGTCATGAGAGCCCAAATACCATACGAGGTGAGATCAGAGTGGAGCACCGTCGAGCAGAGCTCTGGTGGGGTGCCGCGCACGGCGACAGCGGTGGAAAGTACGCAGACCGCACGCATCAGTGAGCCCGGCCAGGCAGAGAGCGCGTCTGCCCAAAAGACGGCGCGGTCACCCAGCGCGGCCGGCCGCCACTCGACACCCCCTCTCCTAGGCTTCCCCTCCCCGCGCTCATGCGCCTGCCAAGCCAGCCAGCTGAGGATGCAAAGTGCGAAGGAGAGGCAAGCGTTCAGCAGAGCGAGAAGCCCCGAGTGGGCGCCGTGGACGTACTGCCCCCACGAGCCCGAGGCGGAAGATCGGACGAGTATGAAATAAGAGGTTAAGTAGGTGGCGTTGAGCGCGTGGGCGGCGGCACGCCGCCGCCAGGTGGATGGAAGGCCCACACGGCTCGCCTGGTAGCGCTGGGCGTCGGTTGGGGAGAGGAAGGAGAGGGTGGAGTAGCGGAGGGCATAGCTCTCCATGGAGGAGGAGGAGGGCTCAAAGGGGAGAGAATGAGGGGTAGACGGAGAGAAGGCGCGGGAGAGAGAGGGGGGGGGGGAGGGAGGGAGGTAGGGAGGAGGAGGGAGAGGGGGGAGGGGGAGGGAGGGAGGGAGGGGAGGGGGGAAGGTTGGGAGGGAGGCAACCCACCGGGAAGGGGGAAGAGAGTTGGGATTGGAGAAGGAGGGGTGGGTGTGGGTGTGGGGTGAGGCGAGGCGAGGTGGGGTGGGGGGCCGTGGTGGTGGGTTCGGGGGAGGCAAGAGGCAGAAAGAGGGAGGAGAGAGGGAGAGAGGGATGGGGGGGTGGGGGGGCAGGGGCTGAAGGGGGGGGGGGGGGGGGGGGGGTGGAGGGAGGGAGAGCGAGGAGAGAGACGAAGGATGGATCCCCGGAGAGGGCGCACCGCCACGGGGGAGGAAGGGAAGGGGGAGAGGCGAGCGAGAAGGAGAGGGGGGGGCGTCTCTCTCTCACTGCAGTAGGGGAGAGGAAGAGGAGAGGAGAGGAGAGGAGCGGGAGGGAGAGAGTGAACTAACCACTCGTATAGGTTAGAAGGCGTGGAGAAGAGGAGAGCGATCATCGAGGGAGAAGAAACCAATGGAATCCCCCCCCGATCCGCGAGAAGAAGGAGAGGGCGTATGTTTTTGTCTCTTAGGCACAGGTGAAGAAGACGAGGAGAGGAGGATGGAGAGCGGAGTGGGGAGCGAAGAGAGAGAGAGAGACGAGAGAGAGAGATCCTCGTGGAACTGGGCGAGAACATTCGTGTCAGAGTTTTCTTGTTGTCCTAGTTTAATCCTAGTGCTGAGGGACCTTGCCTCATCGGCAACGGAGCCCCTCCCCCGCCGCGGTGGCGATGGCGAACAGGGGCTTTTGGCCTTTGGGAGGCTCCCATGCTCCATGCTCCCATGACCAGCGGCCAGCGAGGTGAGTGGTGAGTGAGCGTGGGAGAGGTAGGGGGGGAGGCGGCTAGCCTTCATTTGGTCAACTAAGTTTATACTTGGTCGCTGGCGCAGCGGGCAGCCGAGGAGAAGGCGACGCTGCGCATCTGCGCATCCGGGATCACCAGGATCATTCGTAAGTCCAATTCGCCATGGGCTTCGCGGGTTGTTCTCGTCGGCAAGAAAGACGGATCCGTTCGCTTCTTGTCGTATTCCATACGATGACAGACTTTTACTTCTAACCGGTGGGTTATTTTAAGCCTCAAGGTCTCGTCGGCGACATTCTACCCCTTCTCTTACTTTCTTTCGATGTCATCAAACGTTCGGTGACAGTCTTCTGTCTTCTCCTCGTGCATCGGTGACAGTCTTCTGTCTTCTCCTCGTGCATCGGTGACAGTCTTCTGTCTTCTCCTCGTGCATCGGTGACAGTCTTCTGTCTTCTCCTCGTGCATCGATGGTAGTTCCCCAGCGAGGTCTGCCCTCGTTGTTCCGACTTCTCTGTCGCACGTCTGTGTGCCGATGAGCTGCCTTGGTGCCGACGCTTGACAGTCCGTCTTGAGTGTGGTTAGTTTTCGCCCTGTTTGGGTTAGTTCGTGTGTGACTGCGTGACGTGGAGCCTTTTAGGAGTCCCTGCGTTGTAGTCTCTCGTGTCTACCTTGGACCTAAGAAGCTCTCATTCTCATTCTCTCTCTTCCTCTAGCTCGCTAGCTAGCCTCAGCCTTACCCTCCAACGCCGCGCGTTGCGAGCCTCCGAACCTCCGTCTCTCCCTTCGTCCCTAGCACTCGATGGTAGACACAGTCAGACCCGACTTCTACTATGACCTCTCAGACATATTCCCGCAAGCAACAACCAACGACTCTTTCACGGCCGCGTCAGCTGCCGGCTCGATCGAACGGTCCTCTGCCTACGAGCCAGTAGTCATCGCGTGTTCGACAAGCACACATTCCGTCTTGGCGCCTACGACCGCGCCGTTCCATAATCCCGCTCCATCTATGCCCATGGAAACAGCGGGAACTTCTTTTGGGCCACAAGGGGTCCACTTCGTCGGAATCGGCGGCTCCGAGCCTCCGCAAGGTCCTTCTAACACGGCGACGCCATCCGCCGCTCCATCAGACGAGCCGCTGCTTGTGGACCCACTCCGCGAGCGAGCCGAGCTCACCTCTCTTGGGACCTCGGGCTGCCCGAGGCCCGACCCCCGTGACCACCAGTTTGAAGACTACGCATGGGAACACGTAAGCGAGTCTCCCTCGGCCGCCGACCTTTTAGCCGACCGCCTCGCCCACATGCAGTCCGCGATCGACGCTCAACTACTTCGCGACGAGAAGCGCGACCGAGAGCACACCGCCCTCCTCGAGATGATAGCGGGCCTCAATAACCACGTCAGGGCCTTGCGGGCTTCTACCACTCCGACGTCTATGGCAGAGACGGCACACCCCTCCGCGCCGAAACCACCCCCTTCATCGACCGCGCGTCCGTCAGCGCCTCACTCGGCCGCCCCACCTCGCACCTCGGTAGGGATGCCCCCTTACGCCCCTCGCTCCTCCTCTCGGGCTGACTTCACTCCCGCTCCCGGCTACGGATACCCGGAGGACTTCCACACCCCGCCGGTGCCTTTCACGCCAAGGCCCCACTTCACGCCTCGCCGTGAGGACACGAGCGCTCCGCCGCTGTCGACCATGGGCCTCCGCGCTGTGCCGCTGACGTCGGCGCCAAAGCTCGAGCATCCACCCGACCCAGGGTACGCCCCGGACGGCGAGCGTGACATCATTAACGCCGAGTGGATGAACCTCCTGGGCTACGAGGCCTTTCAAGTCGCCTCGCTCTACCGAGATTCGCCGCACTTCGAGCATATCCACCAAGTTCTCCAAAGTCCGGTCTCTCGCTCCGGCCAAGAGTGGCACTGCCGCGTCTTCTTCACCGCCACTTATATCCCTAGGTGGCTCGAATCCCGGTCCAAGTCCAAGTACAACCCTAACTACCAGGCCCGCATTACCGAGTAGCTGTGTGGCCTCAAGTTCCCCAAGGATCTTAAATCCGACTCGACGGAGACCGCGGCCGCAGCCTGGGGTAGCTACCGCCTCAAGTTCTCCATGAACCTCGAGAGGGCGCTCTCGGTCGGCTGCGACACCCGGGGCATTTTCGCCAACCTCCTGGCCGCCGCTTCCGGGCCTGACACGGGCAATGCAAGGTTCTCCGCCCTTCTCGACGAGATCATAGAGGACACCGCCCTCGCCGTCAATCCCCTCCTGGCTTGTGACCTGCTGCTGTGCCGCACGGACGAGACTTACGCCTCCAATGTCCCAGGCTACTCGCGAGACTCCGCGTCGATGGAGTGGGACCTCCTCCTCGCCCGACGAGCATATGACGGACCGGCCGAAACAGCCTACCCGATTCCGCAAGAATACACTTTTAAAGATACACATAAAACGTTGGAAGACATTAACGTCGAGGCGCTCACTAAGGCGTTCCTCGCAATGAGGAAAACGAAGACGCAGAAATCCAAGCTAAGATGGGGAAAAAGACTACCGGCCATCTCAGGAAAATGGAAGCAAATATCGCAGCTGTATAAGTACAACTTTTTAACACTAAGGGACTCGTATGTGCACTTCAAACACATCCTGCATAGGAGGATAGCGACGGCGAACAGATTCGCGGATGACCCGACGTGCCGCTTTTGTGGTATAGCCCCCGAAGGTTCCACGCACCTAGCCGTATGCATTGCGACGGAGCCCATCTTCGAATTCATAGAAGGACTTCTGGGGATTGTCCTTAGGCCGGGCTCTGAAGTAGCCCAACGTCTCTTTTGCTACCAAGTGGACAGGCCTCACCCCTCCTCGGGATACTTGGGTATCCTGGCGTGGAGGTATATCCTCACGGATTTCTACAACATCCAGTACGGTAACGCGGACGGTAGGTCTGTTAGATCGATCCTTAGAACAATTCTTACAAGGTACCACCTACTAGCAACGGCGAAGGTCGGTTTCTTTCAAAGGCTGAAGAAACAACGAAATAACATGGGGCTACGCGCCCCGAGTAACAAACATATTCGGAAAATGATAAGCCCTCTTTACAGGGTGGACAAAGACTTTAATTTAGAAGTATCGGATGACCTCTTGCAGGCGGCAAGAGGCCTAGATATACGAAACATCACATGAGATGGAGATGGGTGAACCGCTATGGAAAGAATTTGAGGTAAAACGCTGAAGATTTTATGAGACACAAGGTAGAAATAAACTAGCCAAGCCCGAGCGAAAGATAAAGCCACAGTCTCCCGCCCCCTCCACTCCAACTCCTGGCCGAGGCAGTGCGCGCGGCCTCCCCGGAACCGGCTCTCCACTAAAGAGGGAACTGGGGAAGGGGGAGGGGGTTGTTAGGGGTTAAGGTTGGGTAGAAGGGAGGTCCACAAGCACACTGCCTCACGCCGCACGTGTAGCGGTGATTTTTAAGAAGATTTTTTTTTGCTCCGTGTGATGTATGGTGAGCAACATTCGTGTGTCCTGTCGGATCTATCTCTTGCAAGCCTCTTCGATGAGCCGCTACAACAAGCGGGTGGTGGGTTGATGGGTCGATGTGTTCGAGATCGTTTTGGTAATGTGTGCGCTCTGAGTGTGTTGCCTAACAACGTATACGTATACGTATATATATACTACTAGAAACTAGAAAGATTAAAATAATGTATGACCATTGATCCAGTCCAATTACTCTGTGAGCTCGTCTACGGTCTAAGGCAAGGTAGCACGGGTGCGGCGGTGCGTAGGCGGCGGGGCTCGCTCGAATCTCGAAAAACAAAAATTTCGCGAAAATTAGGGCAAGCCTGTCCGAAAATCAGTGGCAAAAACACCGAAATCTTCGAAAGAAATTTGGGCAGGTCAGACGCGAAAACCTGGCCGGGGCCAATGCACATGCTCTATCGGATAAAGGTACCCAGCTTTCTAGGACCAGTCCTAGTTTCTAGGACGGACTTCCATATCTCAGGAATAGGCTGTGGTTACTTAATTAGAAGCCCACCTTTGGTTTCCAGGCAGTTCCTGGCATGGTGAATTAGGCTGCTAGGCTAACAGTACACCATTCGCTCGAAAAGTATTATTTTAAAACAGTTTTACGAATCTACTGCTGTCCGAGCGCTTTCCGTCCTAGAAAGCGTAAATACAAGCGAGACCTCATAGCGGCCGCCAGAGATCGCGCCCCTCGCATGACGAGCCAGAATGGCCCATACGAGCCGACGGACGCAAAAACTACGGGGTGATTCGACGCCCAAATTTCCCCCCAGCCGCACAAACGACCAGCCGCTGGGGCGCTCGTGCGCGCCCGAAGGGATCTGGCAATCATGGCCCCCCGGGCCAGATGCGCGCGCGCTGACCGCCCCTTTCGCGCCTGGTCGATGACCCCATACCACTTCACCACCGGGGGCATGGGTTTGGTGAAGTATGAACGCGCGCCGCGCCGCCCACAGCCGGGGGCGTGCCGCGCGAGCCCAGCCATCGGCCGCGCGCGGGGGTGAAATCAAGCCTGGGGCCGCGAATTCGCGCCCGCACCTCGGGATTATGGTTGCAATGGGGGCGCCCATGCAGCCCCCGGCCACAACCCCCATGGTTGGAAGTTTCTCCAACCAGGGCACCCGCGACAGCACTGGGAGTGACTGGGGGGAGGGGGGCTGCACGACGCCATGGCGGCGCCGCACAGGCCTTCGGTCCTCTCGCGTAAACCCTAGTAACAACTGGGGGAGTCTTACATAAAAATGTTTTACTCGTAGAAATCGTTTTATTTTTATTTTGTTTTTCGTCGTTTCTCGCTATGTAGAGCAACATCACCCTCACCAATGGTCATAGTTCTGATAGCCCCTTGGCCGGACGACCCCCTGCGACCATCCAGACGGCAGGTAAGCCATGTGACCAACACTAGACGTTCATAAAACTCATATTGCATGCCTACAGCCAGGTCGGGAAACAGGGGACACTAGGGACACATGCACGTAAAACAAAAATTCACGCCTCGTCGCACGACTCACACCCCATGCCATCGTCTGAAAACTCACAATCCGGTTCCTGGCTATCCAGATCGGCGGCAGTGCGACGGCGCTTTGGGCGGCCAAAGTTGCGACCTTGCGTGCCCTTTGGATACCAATTGGGACGCAAGCGATGCTGCTGAGCGCAATCGTGAATTGTAATCTTACCGTTGTGGTTGGTCTTGGGCGGGCAGAGCGGGACCAGCCCGTTGACAGTGTCTGAGCAGTCGACGCAGCACCAGGTAGTCTTCCTGTTGCACATCTGGCACTTCTGCTGGATGCCCCCCGTGTAGTTCTCAATCGCCTTGAGCTTGGTCAGGCCGTGGCAATTACCGTCGCCAGAGGACAGAGGCGGAGAAGATGCGCGCGAACTCGAGGGCGTCGCCTGCGGCGATGGAGCGGGTGCCAAGAACGGGTTGTGCATGAGCCGGTATGCCAGGAGGCCCATCTCCTTCTTGAAGCTCGCGCCCTCGTTGTTGAAGTGCTTGTGCGCGAAGAAGGCGTTGGTCGCGAGGATGCCAATGATGGTCGTGAAGAAGCGCGTCTTGAATTGGTTGGTCAGGATGCGCTTCTCCATCGCGAGCATGTTCTGGCGATACCTGTTATGGCGGTCGGTGGCGGGCTGGGCGAGGGTGATGTCGTTGAGCACGCGGGGGTTGGTCCGCTTGCCCTTGAGCAGCTTGGCGTCGGTCACACCGAGAGTCTCTTCATTATCGTCCGCCTCGCCTGCGTTCCAGATCAACTCCGCGTACGTGGTCGCCTTGCCCTCGAGAGTCGTACCGCACGTCGAGAGGAAGCAATGAACGGCTTCGCCGCGACGCTGCCCGAGGGCCATGACCTGATCGCGAATTCATGTGGGGAGAAGCTTTCCTGGCGATAGCTGTGTCGCAAGTTCGTGAGGTGGTCGGTTTCATCTGTGCGCATCAAAAGACCCTCGCGCGCTACCGTGCATTGTGTGAAGAGGTGCCCAAGACTGACCGACCTCAGGGTGGCATGGAGTTGCTGAAGGCCTGCGAGACGCGCTTCGCTTCGACGTTGCTGATGATGATGAGGTACAAGAACGTCCATTTTGTGTTGGAGCGGCTAGTGATTGATGCAGACTATGTGCAGTGGGTTGAGGCGCAGCCACGCGAGAAGCGGGACAAAGCGCAAGCAGCAAAGCGCATCATACGCAATGACGATCTGATGGAGTCAATCAACACAGCGATAGCAATCCTCGAGCCGGTGTATCGACTCCTTAGGCTGTGTGACGGCAAGCTGGGCGCAAATCTTGGTAAGGTATATGGGTATATGTTGCAGATTGACACGCACCTTCGGACAGGCACTATTCCCGGCTTGGATGCACAAAAGAGGCACAAGGTCCACGAACTATTCATGGCTAGATGGGAATACTTCCATGTCCCAGTCATGACAGCCGCATATTGTCTCGAGCCTGAGTTCTGTCGTCGCAAGTTTTCGTCAAATGAACAGAAGGAACTGAGGATGTGTTTTCGGCAGATGGCGACACGGGAGCACCCTTACCCGGATATATTGGCTGAGTATTCGGACTTCCAAGAGGCTTGCATCAGTGGCTTCCATGATCTTAATGATGAAGTGGCATTCTCCAATCGCGCTCGAGTGATGGCTTCGTACAAATGGGCGAACATTTATTTAGCGTCATGGCCTCATCTTCAGTGGGCTGCTTGCCGTTTGCTTGCGCTTTCGTGTTCTGCTTCGGGATGTGAGCGGTCGTGGTCTGTGCAAGACTGGATCCACTCAAAGAAGCGCAATAGGCTGGGTGCATCCACGGTGGAGAGGCTTGTGAGGTGCCACACAAATCTTGTGCTTGAAGATTTGCTGAAAGATTGGGAGTCACACGTGCTGCCTTGGGACCTAGAGATGATAGTGGAGGAGCCCGATGACGAGTGATATGTTGTTATATGTCGTAAGCGTACACTACCTTATAATCATTATAACATTACAATACCCTTATAATACTAACCTGATATTGAACCTGATATCAGGCTGATATCAGGCTGACATCAGGTATAAGGCCGGCGAGCCCTTACGACCTGATACCTGACGTCCCATCCGGGCTTCAGGATTGCTGCGATGTCATCGAATGTCTAAGTGGGTCATGGGTGTGTGTGTGTCAGCTTTTTGTGGCTCGCGTGCGGCGATGACGCTGATATGCATGATCTGTTGGGTGTGACAGAGATGTGGCGGCCGTGCGAGCGCGTCGCGCTCGCTGTCACCTGTGTCGGCATGCTCGTCGGTCGGTCGTGAGTGTGGGAGGCTGAGGTCGTCAAAAAGTTGGTACCTGAGAGCATGTGCAGGCCCGCGCCATGGGTCAGGGTGGGAGGTGGTCTGGCAAGCGTGTCAGACATCGGCCGACAGTCCGACGGGCCCTCCGCGCGGGGGGGGGTCGGGAGCAATGGCGGGCAACCTTTTAGAGGGCCCAGTTTGGGTGAGATCTGGCGGGACCCAAAGGCGGGCACCAGACCTGAGCGGCCAGGGGCTGGCAGGGGGGAGGGTGGGGGGCCGTCGCGCACCACTTTGGTGGGAGGTGCACCCGCCGGTGGCCCGCGAGGGGGTCCATCGTGGGGGGTATCCCAGAGTCCTAGGAATCCATGCATTTTCTAGGACGCGGTCCTAGTTTCTAGGACGGAATTTTTTAACCGCTATACAACTATACAACCCACGGAAGATCTGCCCGCAGATTTGCGTGATATCTATCGCACAGCGTATGAAGTGTCTCCCTACATGTTGATTGACCGTGCTCGTGACCGTGCACCTTACATTGACCATAGTCAAGCCAGCAAGCCATGCACACCTTTTCGCTTTTCGTCGAGAAACCAACGCCCCGGGAGCTTGCATTGCTGCAGATACGCGCACCGCAAGGGTCTCAAATCGGGGGTGAGAGTGCGGAAGTCCAATGGGAGACGGTGGGTCGCCCGGCACCTTGGGCAGCCTGGGTTCCAAGCGATGGCCACGCAGGACCCTGGTGCCAGGAGTTGCGCGCGCGCCAGGAATTGGCGGCACGCGGAGTACTTTAACTTTAAAGATTCGTCCTTAAGCGCCTGCTCCCGCCACCGCTTCCCGCGCCCCCTCCCCCTTCCTCCACCGCTCCCCTCTCCCTTCCCCTTTCCTCCCCCCTCTCCCCCTTTCTCCCCCTCTCTGCCCCCATCCCTCCTCCCCTTCCCGCGCGATGATGGGGCGGACGGCGGTTCGGATGGAAGCGCTCGAGAGGCGAGACCCCTCGTCCGCCGGCTTTGCAGACTCAGTGGGCCAAGTGAACTTCCAGGGCGAGCACGCGTGCCTCTCGCACGCCACACTCTTTGCGCCAACCTCAGAGCACCAGCTCAGGCAGCTTGTCCTCTCCTCCACCTCGCTCAAGCCTGTTGGGGCCGCCACCGGATGGAGCAGGAGAGGGAGCACCCCGACTCCCCCCCCCTCCCCTACCCACACTCCGTCTCCTCCCGGCCAACTCATGCAGCTGTGTGTAGCCGTCTGAAGACAGCCTCGCCAAGGCATTTTCGCGCCACTAGAATCTCGCTCCGGCCTTCTCTCACAACCCCAGCCTCTTGCAACCCTTCTCTCCGATCCCATCTGCCACAACCTTTCTTTCATAGCCTATTTGTAGCCTAGGAGTGGCCCACACTAGCCTTTTCAAAAAGCCCTGCTGCTAAATCTTCTGCCAGCAAGCACGGCACCCAAGCATGCCTCCTACACGCAACCCACAAACTTTGAACCCCCATCGGTTGGAACCAGGAATGCGATGGGCTGTGCGGCGGAGAATGGAAGTAATGTGGTCACCGCCGGCCTGTGCGAATCGCTCGAGCTCTCTGCGGCTGCACCATTCTACTTGGCGCCTGCTGAGGGCACAGCGGGAGGGAGAGGGAGGGACGTGGTCGTGGACGAGAGGGGGAAGACGGCTATGGTGGCTGCATGCGTAACTGTGCAGGTGTACGGCTCGCCGGGGCAACACTCCCCCTCCCGTACAGCCCCCCCCCCCCCCCTCCCCCTCCCCTCCCCGCCGGTGAGCTCAGATTGGGTGGTTCATGGGTACGGCTCGTTGATGCCAAGTAGTTGGCTGGCCCCAGATGCCACCCCAGGTGGGAAGGGTGTTGATGATGGTGGTGTGCTTGGCAACATCGTAGCCAGGTAAAGACGCGCTCACACCTTGCCCCGTGTGTGTGCCTGCATAGGCACTAAATGAATACCTGGCGGCATACCGGACGAGTGCGGCGCCCAACGGCTACATGCTTAGCCACCCTGGTACGCTATACACTGGGCAGACAGTCGGCGGCATCATCGCGACTGCAGCGCATGGCTCCTCGCTTGTCGAGGGCGGCTGGCCGTCCAAGGTGATCGCTGTGCGCGTGATGCTGGCCGACGGGCGCGTGCTTGATAACGTGACGGCCAATAGCCACCCGCTGCTGTTCCGCGCTCTCAAGACATCAGTTGGCCGTCTGGGGATCGTGTTACACGTGAAGCTCGCGATCATGCGGCAGGCGCACGTTGTCTCGGCGCCACGCCGGTCGAGCATGCAGGGCTTCTTGCAGAAACTGCACGAGACGGAGAAGGCGGTGCGCTTGGCTCTCGAGCTGCGCTCGCGCGGCTCGGCGGAGGGTCGCGCGGCTGCCGACCGCGCTCTCGCGGCCGCGCCATTGCACATGACTTTTGGTCACCTCGAGATCCGAAAAGCCGACCGGCCTCGCATCCGGTATGAGAAGTGGGAAGTTGGGCCGGAGGGAGGACTGGCGTACGAACCGGCGGTGAACGCGTCGGCACGTGAGGCCAACGCCGTAGCCTGGCACGAGTGGATCGACGAGCGGCGGAGCAAAGGACCATTCCGCGCCTTTCGCGACCCGCACGCGGTGCAAGAGGAGCGCATGCGTTGGGAGGAGGTTAGACAACTGCCTGCCGAGCCCGCAACTTTCTTGTGGAGGCGGCTCGAATCGGGCGCGGGCGGCTCGCGTCGCCTGTGGTACTCGGACCCCAAGGTGTGCATGCGCCACACCTCGAGCGCCGGCGAGACGCCCGTCCTCTCGCACTACCTGCGAGCGATGCACGCAGGTAGGATAGGCCAGCCACCTCCCGCCTACCACCGGTGGACAAGCCTGGGCAAGGGCTCGCAGAGCTGCTATAATCAGACCGAATTTGGTGTGCCGTGGTACAACGCACGCCGCTGCCTCACCGCTTTCCTTGGCGTGGCTGAGGCGCTCATCGTCAAGAAGCGGCCGATGCGCGCGGTGGCCCTGCGATGGACGGGCATCGACGACTCGCTCCTCTCGCCAACAAGCCGTTTCCCGCGACTTTACTTCAACATTAATACGTACCACGGCGAGCGCATGCCTGCGGCGGTCGTCGGCGTTCTACGCGGCCCGCGGTGCGGTGCGACCATCCACTGGGGGAAGCATACCTGGGACTACGAGCACGAGGTGACGTATAACAGCACTGTCGAGCAACTGGGGCCGAGCTGGTGCCACTTTGGCTGCCTCGCCCACGCGCTCGACCCGCAGTCCAAGTTTGTGGGTGACGGTCTCGCACGCGAGGTCTGGACGTTTAGCGCTTTCTCTTCACGCTCGGGTCGCATTGTTAGCGGCGATGCCTTTGGCGCGGACTGCTGCGTCGCTAGCGGACCTGATGAGGCGCACTTCGACACCGCAAGGTGCACTTGCGCCGCCAATATCGCCGTGGGATCGGAGCGCGCAGTGGGTGCATGCGCACTGATGCGTAGCGCCAGGCTGCGCGACCTTATTTGCGGTGAGGATCAGATGGATGACTGGGCACTCATGCGCGGCTGCCGGTGGACGTTGCTCCGCAAGTGGCTGTATGTGGAGGGAGGGGTCACGCCAGCCGACGAGCTGTGTGCATCTCGGCCGAAGTAGGCCCGCATGAGCGTTGCTACAATGAACTTGCGCACAGCGCTGCCCTCAAGCTCAATTTTCAATAGATGGCGCGCACACGCGTGTGTGTACGGCGCGTCGTAGCGGCCCTGGCCGCCCGGCCCGCAGGTTACGAGAAATTTTATTCTGATGTTTAGCATGTTTACGTGAAAGATCAGAGCTACGTCTAGCGATGGCGGCCATCCCTGTTTGGCTGCCTGCTGCTAGAGCGGCAGGCGGAGGCTCGCCATCGCCATCCGCCACGAGCTGATCGGAGCCAGTAGAGTGCCGATAGCAGCCAAAGTGATGGGTGGCATTGGTGCAGCCTTAGCCTTAGTGGCCGTGAGAAGGTGCAACTCGAGGTTCCCCTTTTCTTTTTTTCACACCCCTCTCGTCTATTTTCGTATATAATTATTGCTGACCCAACTTATACCATTCACATGACATGGGGGTAGTTGAACTAGTAGTTGCCGAAAAAATAACCAAACCTGAGGTTGCAGCCTCTTGGCTCTTGGGATCGCTCGGAAATCCCTCGTCCTTCGGGCGCAGACAAAAGAAAAGAAGGAAACGGTTGAATGTTGGAAGGGATTGGGAGCATGAAAACACATCGGTATTATTTTTTTGTAAAATGTATGTGTGTTCGTGCCCCGGTGCCCGGTGTGGCGTGTGGCTCGAGCGAGGCTCTATCTAGAGAATGGTAACCGCAGCAATGACAAGTAAGTACGTAGAAATAGAAGTTCGTCAACACTGTGTCAACACTCGTCATGCCCCGCGTCAACGCTTGTAAGAGGTGCCAGATGGGTGAACACCTTGCCCAAGCTACTGTAAACTGTAAAGGGCCCTAAACCATAAATAGAGGGCACGTCAACGTGAACCCATACGCCCTGGCCATGATGCCCGATGAGGGGTGTCGTGATAGTACCGGGCTAGTGGTAGTGGGTGTGGTGGTACTAGTACTAACCACTAACTAACGCTCAGATGTTTGGTGGTACTAACCACTAACGCTCAGACAACTAACTTTATAGTTAGACGCGATGGAGCGCGCCGGCGCGCCTCTCCTCTCCTTCGGGCCCCCCGCCGAGGGCGGCCCCCCAGCCCCCATGGACCTGTCGCAGTCGAAGCGACCGCGTCCGCCGTCAGAGGCCTACCGTCGCTAGTGACGCCGTAGCGTGGCTGACTAATGTATTCCATGTTTCCAAGAATTTGTCTCTCGGGATGTATTCCCCCTGAAATTGTATATACGTGTCGTTGTTTCTGAGGTATAGCGCGCATTCTTCGCTCCTATAGGGCGTGTTCGCTTCGTGGTCTTTAAAAACGTTATGTATGGCGTTGCATTCTAGCTTGTTCCACAGCTTCGCCCACGTGGGGTTCAGCTTGGGGCCCGGGTGCGTTGGGCTGCCCCACATGGGTTGTGAGAGTGCTCCCTCCCTGCTGAGTTTCAGGGATGTGAGTTCTAGTTCGCGTATGTTGTTTAACGCCTGTTTCCAGAATGCAGGGAGTTTGCTAGTGCCCACTATTCCGTCGGTGAGTTTGTTCGTGGGGATTGTCGAGAGAACCGCTGCCCTTCCCAGGTTTGTGCGGCAGAACCAAGCGTCTAGCACTTGCTTCCATTGTGCTTGGCGCGCGTCTAGATAATTTAGGATCCATTTGGCCTGTAGTGCTTTGACGTGGTTGCCCCAGTCTAGCAGACCCAGCCCCATATGGGGCCCTTTTTCCGTGGTGTTTTTGATTGGGATTTCGGGGTGTTTCACCCATTGAAGTCTCCGTCCGGTGCGCGAGTTTGTCCACATGATTCTGTCCACGGATCTTTCTATCGCTGCGTGGAACGATCTCAGGGCTGCAAGAGTTTGGAGCCAGTATCTAGGAATGGAGTATATGAGAAAGTTAGCTACCTTTGTTTTCCCGTGTATAGATAGGTTATTCGTTATCGGTGCGTATATGGTGGTTTTTTTCTCTATCTTGTCGGCTAGTTTGCGCCAGAACTCTTTGATGGCCTGGGGTCCCCCTAGGGGGACTCCCAGGATGGTTGCGTATTCGCTTCTTTTCAGCCATTTGTATCTTTGGAAGTTCGCGGGTGGGCGTTTTCTCTTTAGGGAGCCCATCCTCAGTCCCTCGAACTTCTGGTCGTTGGGTTTGCCGCACGAGGCCGCCGCGTATCTTTCCACCCAGCCGAGTGAGCGCGCTAGGCTGTTGTAGTCCGCCGCTAAGAGTTGGGTGTTGTCCGCGAACTGGCTAATCTTGAGTTCGGCCCCGTTCACTATGATGCCTTCTATGTCGTCGTCTTCGTTTATCACTCTGGTGAGGGCTTCCGCCGTCAGGAGGAAGGCCAATGGAGAGAGCGGGCATCCTTGAGGGACGCCGCTCGCTACGTTGAACGGGGCGGCGAGGCGCGTCCCCAATCCCCAATCAATGGTCCCTCGTAAGCAGAAGCAGAGGCGCATCACTTCGGTGTTGCTGCCCGAGCTCAAGCACCCGATGAGTGTCATCGGTCGTCAAATCAGCGTTCCTGCGCTGAGGGCTGTCGTGTTAGTACCGGGCTAGTGAGAGTAGTGGTACTAATGCTCAGTTAGATTATAGAACATGTCCACCATGGAGCAGAACTTGTCGCAAATCGCAAAGCAACTCCGCCGAGTCGATGTATTCCATGCGTGTGTGTGTGTGTGGGGGGGGGAGCTGGAGTTGCCTTTCCTCTTGGTCGGCGATTTTTTTACTAGCCCTTCGACGCGCTTCTCGCATCTGCAACACCAAAAAATTCGTGACACGTCGGTAACGAGCTTCGTCGTCCCTCCCCCCGCCCCGCCCCCTTCCCACACATACACAACAACACACTACTGCTAACTGCCGCGAGATGTCGCGGTGGATCCTTGCACTGCGCACTGCTTTCGACTTTCGCGACGGAACGACGGAACGCGACCTGAGGGCAGGGGCAAGTGGAAAGAGCGTCCACGCACAGACCTCAAGTCTGACTCGCCAAGCCACTCTCTCCCCCCAAAATTGACCTTGACCAAGAGCCCTCAAGGATTGCGCACACTGGGGTGGTACCAAATGAAGGCAACCGAACTCATGGCTTATGAACAGCTATGGACTATCAATCGTGACCGTGACGACGACGTATTCGTATGTGCACGAAGCCAAAGCTAGCCTTCTGCTTTATGTACTTCCATCTGAGCACAGCTTCATAAAAACTATGGTGGAAGACAGCTACTATATACAAATGACTGTGCCATTGCCTGCAGCCTTCCGACTCCCGAAGGCCAGAAGAGAGACTTCAGACCGAGATATCCAAATCTTATACTACCTACCGAACCGAAAAAATAGAACGTTCTATCCGTTAACGCTACGGCAATGCGGCTCTCCGTCGTCGCTGGTAGCGATTAAGTCGTCACGGAGGTCTACGAACGAGAGCCAGGCGTACGAGTCCGTCCTCCTCAGGCATGTCAATAGAAGTCAGTGATGGTTTTGGTCATGGAGAAGGAAAGAAATAGAGGCAAGCGAAACATTGCCGCTCACTGTGGCATGATGATGCGGGCAGGGCGCGGGTTATCCCGGATCCACTGTTTACGGCGCGCCTCCTTTCGTTGCTTCTCTGCCTCGCGGAGCCGGCTGCGCACGCTGTCTGTGGCGTCGAGCGGCAGCGCACCCAACCGGCGGAGCCCCTCACCGAGCGAGTCATCCCTCCAAGCGAACTCCAGTGTGAGGAGGTGTGAGAGGAGAGCGGACGCTGCAGCGACCACCAGACGCTGCTGCATCGAGAGCATTGGGCGGCGTTGCGTGCGGTACGCCATGCCGCCCGGGTACCATTCCTTGGTCAGCCTGCCCGTTGCACCGAAGCTGGCAGCGCCACCGCCCATCCCGAGCATGGTGGCAGCAGCCAGCTGCTCTTGCTCGTATCTTCGCTGCGCGCGTGCGCGACGCGTCGCGCGGCGCGTCGCCGACACGCCGCTCGGCCCCCCCGCCAACAGTAGTAGCAGCAGAAGCAGCGTGGGCAGCCGAGCCAGCCTCATCGTGTCCACAGAGACGAGAGCGCAGAGCGGCGCGGCGGACAGCGCGAGAGAACTTGAGCTCTATCTAAGTCTACTCCACTCTCAACTAAGTTTATACCTAGGGGGCTTGCGTCTTGCGTCACGCCCTCCCTCTCAGGCTCCAACTCCCCTCCGGGGGCCTGTCGGTCATCCCCACGCTCTGCCTTTTGGCATGAGCTGGGCACTCGTCAATACTATCCAACCCCCAGAGGGCGCGGGTCGCGAGCCGCACTCCCACGCCTGCGCTGGGGCTGGGGGCCGAGCCTGCGGGCCTAGATCTAGGTGGGAAATACGGAATACGGAACTATCGTTAAAACAATAAAATAATCAATGTTATATCCTAGCCAACCCCACTAGCTAATTGGACACAACTTTTCCGTCCCGGAATCCCGCCATGCCTGACGAGCCAGGTGTCCGAGTGCTACCGGGGGGTGGGGGCACTGCCCCCTCCCCTCGATATTTGTCCTCCCCCCAGTGCACGCACCGACCCCGCGCACCCCAGCGCGTCCTCTCCTCGAGTCCACGCTGGGGGAAAACCCCTTTCGGGTAAAAGCAACGCGGGGGGGGGGGGCATTCGTGAGATAGGGGCCCAGAAGCGCTAATCTCCCTCGCTAGTGCGAGTGGCCGCGGCGAGCCGCGGCCCTTCCCTCCTGGCTCTGGCGCCCCCGTCTTCTCTTACCCAAACGGGGCGAGAAGACACGTCACTGCCGGAGGGGAGAGCTGCCGCTCCCCCCTCCCCTCCCTCTTTCCTTTTCCTCCTCTCTTCCCTGCGGCGGGGGCCCATGGCGCGCGCCTGCGGCCCCTCGCTCAGGTCCCCAGATGGCCTGCATGGCCTGGGAGCACAGCTCAGGGGGCAGGTGAGGCTGGGGCATGGCCCTGGCCCCTCCTGCCTCTCCCTCGCTGGCGCTCCGAGCCCCTGCGGGTCGACTGGAGCTGGCTGGGGGGTCCTGAACAGGGGGGCCCAGGGGGAGGAGGGGCTGGTCAGAGGAATGGGCAGGCCACGACGGGCCAGGGCGGGCGAGTCAGGCGGGCCTGTGAGGAGAGGAATAGGTCAGCAGGGCTGTGTGCTCCTGGCAAGCCATCAGGCGTGCCAGGAGAGTGGGTGGATCCTCCCCCATGGCAGGGGAGGAGTGGAGAGAGAGGGGGGCTCGTGCCCCCCCATGGGCGAACTAAGTATAAACTTAGTTGAACTATCGTTAAAACAATAGGGTCATGGAACGCGCGCCGCTCCCCTCCTTCCCTGCCGCCACCCCCGCCGCGACGGACGTTCGGGCCATGCTCCATGCTCGAGATGCTCGACGCCTCGCACCCGAAGCGCCCACGTGAGGGCGTCCCCCCGACCAAGGTCCAAGGTGCTGTCGGAGCGAAGCTCGGTTCCTCTTGTCGCGAGGGCGCACCGGCGGCTAGCGCGGCGCGCGCTTCATCCGGAGAGCCCGGGACGGGCTCATCGGGAGAACGGGGGAAGCCAAGGACGGGCATTTGAAATGGACGGGAGGAGGGCACGGACCGCGAAGCGGAGGGTCCGCGCGCACATGATGGAGATCCAAAGCCAAAGCCGCGTGCCGCGTGCGAGGCGAGACTATCACAAGGGTTTTCTAATGTTTGTTGTTCTTTTTATAGGTGTCGTGCGTGGAACGTGGAACGCGCGCGGATTAATTTGTGATTTGTGAACTGGCGGTGTCTCTGATCTCGTCATCATGGTCTATGCGTCGCAGAGAGACTCCCGCTAGCTAAAGCTCCACCACTCCGTCGGTGTTGGACCCTCCCTAGCCGTTCGGGACCCCTCACAGCCCCTCCGCCGCGCGCCTCTTCTCTTCCCCCGGCTCGCGATGGATGGCGGCGACCCGCTCCCCCGTGGCGCTCCGACGAAACTTCCAGTTGGACCCCCCCCCCTTCTCCCGCGGGTTGAGAGAGAGGAGAGCGGAAATCTCCGGCTTCCTCTGGGAGGAGATTGCAACTGTCGCAGCAGCGGTCGAATCGTCGCGATGAGCTTCGTCGTCGCGTGCGCCAAGCCCTCCACTCCCCTCGTCTCCCGTTTCGCCTTCCACTCGGCAGAATACCTTATCGCGCCGGGTGTTCTGCAGAGCTCTCGCCCCCGCTCATCGGCGGAATTCACGCATCCTCGGCGGTTATTTGACCCCTCTCTGTGCGCCGCCGCGTGGGCAGCAGCGAGATTGTCGGAGGACCGCGGAGAACCCGGCAAGTGTGCCAAACTTCGTGCGAGATGATATGGGAGATACAAGGCGCCGAGCGCAAAGCTGAAGTTTTTCCTATCGAAGATCCAGGTGAAACGGAGCGAGATCCGTGAGTGGCAGAAGAGCGTCTCTCTCGCTCCGTATCTCGGCGCTGCAACCGCTTCTTCTTCTTCTTCTTCTTCTTCTTCTTCTTCTTCTTCTCTCTCTCTCTCTCTCTCTCTCTCTCTCTCTCTCTCTCTCTCTCTCTCTCTCTCTCTCTCTCTCTCTCTCTCTCTCTCTCTCCCCCCCCCCCCCCTCCCCCCCCCCCCCTTCTTTCTCCTCTACTCTCTTCTCTCTCTTTCTCCTCTTGTCTCTTCCCTCTGCCGACCTCCCTCTCTCCCCCCAGCCTCCCTCTCTTCTCCCCCTTTCTCTCTTGAACACTCCCTGTGGAATCTCGTGGTGGCCAAGCTCTCCCTGAGCTCTCGACGACTGATTATCGAAAAACGGGAGAGCGGAGAGAGAAGAGAGGAGAGAGGAGAGAGAGCAGCAACAGAGCGAGTCGCCCTTCCCCATCCCACCCCGAACCGCGCGTCTCTCCTTGGGCACAATGGCGTCCTGTTGTGGCTTCTCACCCACGGCCGAGCAGCTCAGCAGCGCCTTCCTCGCCTTCGGCCTCTCCCCTGAGGACCCCGTCTCGCCCGAGGTCATGGCTTCCATTCTCACTAGGCAAGTGGGGGACAGCGTTTCTCTCTCTCGCTCTGCTCTCGCTCTCCACAAGACTCGTTCCCGGCTGCCCTTCAATTCTCTCAAGACGAGCGAGCTGGTCCGACGCTGGGCTGCGCCGCATGTGCCTAGGCCCACCTCGCCGATGGTCTCCGACATCGCCCTGGGCCGATGGAGAGAACTTCATGGAGAGGAGCTAGAGCCGGCGCTCGCGGGAGGAGCCATTGCTCTCCTAAGTGCCAACTGGCTCATCGCGCTGGCCGCGAGGGGAGGCACTCTGCTGCCACGACAAGCTATCCCGGAAGATGCCATTCTCACGCTCGATCAGCTCAAGAACCTCACCAGGCGACGCAAGGGCCCTATGTCGGTCCTACCAATCGTGGTGGTCTCGCACGAGTGGGCGAGTGCCAAGCATCCAGACCCCGACCGGCATATGCTGCACAGAGTCGCCTCCGCGCTCAGGCCGCTAATCACGCAACGTGGAAATCATGGCATATTCATCGACTTCTGCTCGATCCATCAGAATTGCCGCGGACGCGACGGCGTGGCTGCCAGTACGAGGGTGATCTCGGAAAACGGTGGCACGTTTGGACACTACGGCAGCTCGGGCACGCTGCTCGCCAGCGATCTGCTCGCTGATACCAGCCGTATGCTGGAGTCGGAGGAACAGTTGCTAAAGCAGGCCTGTATTCACCTTCCAACGCTGCTCTCACACCCAGACACCATGCACTTCGTGTTCCGACACACCGAGACCAGGAGCCACCTCTCCAAGGACCAAGATCTCGCAAGTATCCGCACTACGTCTAACACGAGCGAGGACAGCATGTGGCTGGAGCACGACCCCTTCACTCTCGAATGCCTTCTATGCACGATCGCACGCCCCCCACAGCGCTCGCTCGATCTCAGCGAACGCACCGAGGACAACGGAGAAGCGTATGCGTCCAGCTTGACATTTAGACCCAATTCACGATGCATGGCCCCGCTCTTGCCCGACGCTTTCGAGAGCTCTCTCCGCGGCCCGAGTTCGTCGCCTTCAGGCAAAGTCAAAGGGTCCACTTTAGCACGCATGTACCGCCAGGTGTATGCTAGCCGCTTCTCTCGACTGACTGAGCTCGTGTACTATCGCGTCTTGTGGGGTGACTACGAGATAGAGATGCTAAGCAAGGTGCTTAAGTCGGGTGGCGTCCCTAAGCTCCAGCGGTTGCAGCTCTCGGAGAACCGGATCACCGACGTGGGCACGATCGCACTTGCCAATGGACTGGCCTGCACCCCTAATCTTCGCCAGCTTAATCTCTTCTCAAACTGCATCGGGGACCATGGCGCATCGGCCATTGCAAACGCGTTTTCTTCGCTACCAGCGCTAGAGCTGCTCCATTTGGGCCGGAACAAGCTGTCGGATGACGCTGGAGTAAGTATCGCCAGGCGACTTGTGGAGGCAGTGAGTCTTACCCAACTACTGCTCTTTGAGAATGAAATGAGCAAGGAGGGCGAGAGCGCAGTGCGGCTCGCCTGGGGACAACGTGGAGGCTCCCTAGTCCTTTGGGCATAGCGCAAGCGTGCACGAGCCTCGCGAATCGTTAACGGCCTATAAGCGGATGACCAACGCGTCGGGCTTCTACCTTTTTGGTCTTGGCCAACTGATAGTGTGCATATCTTCACGGTTTCGCATTTATCTTTTGTCTTTTGTCTGCACCGCCCTCCTCGCTCCCTAATCCTTTGGGCATAGCGCAAGGCCGTGCACGAGCCTCACGAATCGTTAACGGCCTATAAGCGGATGACCAACGCGTCGGGCTTCTACCTTTTTGGTCTTGGCCAACTAACAGTGTGCATATCTTCATGGTTTCGCATTTATCTTTTGTCTTTTGTCTGCACCGCCCTCCTCTTCGGAAGTGCTCTTGCGTCTTTTGTCTTTTGCCTCACGCCCCACCCACCCACGTGCCGATCGTTAAACTGCGATGTCATGGCGTGCGGTCATTACGGAATGTTGTTCTTATGGTTGTTGTGGTTGTTAAAAGGCTGTATTTAATTTTAACAATTTTTTATGGGTGCGGCGCGGGCCAAAGACAAAGGGACGGGACTAGCGCTCACTCAAGACAAGACTCCGCGGCAAGCGCAAGCACCGACTCGCGAGTCGCGAGCGCGTCGCTCTGCCGCTCGAAATATGTGACGGTGTCTCTAGTAATGCCCAGCATTTACCGACTTATCGAGGGCACCGGCGATGGCGCGCTGTATTTGTCTTGGAAGCCGGCGGGACAGAAGTGGATGCGCGCAAGCCATTTAGATCCACAAGTCCGAGCTGGTCGGCGACTGCTCCACAACGACCTGCAACGGCGCTGGATGGACGAGCTGCCGCCCGCCCAGCGTGATCAGCTGGACGTCTCGACGGTGCTCGATCCACGCTTCAAAGACTATCAATTTCAGGGTCTCAGCTTGGACCTCGCCAGTGAGCGCCGTGATGCACTTGATGCGATCAGGCATGCGTGGAAGACGGATTGGACGACTGACACCCCTGAGCCTGCGATGGCGAGTCCGTCAGCTTCAAACCCCAACACCACAACGCTCGCCAAAGCAAAAGGGAAAGAGGAGATCGGGACAGTCACCTCCATCTTTTCGGTGCCGCTGGCTCCCGGGGTCGACTTTGCCGTCGCGCAAGCAGGGTCCGTTGCGGATGAGACGCCGGGAATCGCGGACGAACTCGAGCATTACCTTTCACTCCCACAGGAGAAGAATTTGAACTTGGACGTGCTCAAGTGGTGGAAGCAACGCGACCACCCGCACAAGCCGGACCCCTCGACTGGACGCGTCCAGGGTTTGCCGATGCTGGCAAAGATGGCGCGGCAATTCCTCGGCCGGCCGGCGAGTTCCGCCAGTGTGGAGCGCGCATTCTCGAAGGCGGGAAAGCTCCACGACGACTTGAAGGCAAGCCAAAGTGACGACACTTTGGAGCATGCCCTTCTCGCATCACATAATACCGATTGATCGCCTGCCTTTCTTCCTTTTGTTTGTACGTTGGGTGGCCGGTGCGGTGTGTGCGATTCGGAAGGAGAAGGGCGTCGTGCGTTGGTACGTGGTACGTTTTGGGCGTCCGTGTACTGTCGCATGTGCATGCGTGCGCGTGTAATATGCACCGTGTGTGTGTGTGTGTGTGTGTGTGTGTGTGTGTGTGTGTGTGTGTGTGTGTGTGTGTGTGTGTGTGTGTGTGTGTGTGTGTGTGTGTGTGTGTGTGTGGTGTGTGTGTGTGTGTGTGTGTGTGTGTGTGTGTGTGTGTGTGTGTGTGTGTGTGTGTGTGTGTGTGTGTGTGTGTGTGTGTGTGTGTGTGTGTGTGTACACCCATTCCAACACTGGTCTCTCTCATTATCATTGCTCGTATCTATAAGGTTTCATTACATTCCTAGTAGGGAGCTAGCCGAGGCCGCCGGCCTGTCTTCGGCGCACTGCGCACTGCTGTACGGCGGCTCCGCCGCCGCTACCCGGGTGATTATCCTGAATAGTGGATTTTCACTATTCGGAACCAGTGGGTAGTAGCCCCCCCCCTACCCACATGGAGGTGGGTAGTGGAAATCGGATGTGGGTAGGTGAGTAGCACGATACCCAGTTATCTGGGCTTACAGGCCTTATGCTACAGGGGTGGAACCTAGAACCTGGGACACCTGGTGGCACTGCAGATCTCACGAAGATACCTTTGGGCCACGGTGTCTCAACAACACTCACAATGAGCACAAAGCCTTACATATACCCTACCGCGGTTCTTTGGATAATACTTTGAGACAAACAGGAAGGCGCGCGAGGGAAGAGAGAAGGAATCGAGAGAATAGGAATAGGGAATCGATCGGCGGGTATTGTCTTAGTATGAGCCGATGAAGCGTCGTGGGTGTTGATGAAGGTGAGATTCCTTAGATGCACTAAGTCGATCTAGAGTGAGCTGAGATCCCCAAGATGAAGGCGAGGTCTAGAAGTCGATGTGCAAATGACTCGGGAACTCTAGAACTCGATGTGCATCAACTGCAGATGATTATGTGGAGAAGAGTCTGGAAGGTGGTGCACATGATGAAGGAGGCTGATGACTTGATGAAGAGGAATCCGGCAGACAAAGTTATCGGTAAAGACGATTCTATCGGTAAGCGGCAACGACCGATGGATTGTGTTGGTAGATGACGGCACTCTGTGATACACCCCTGTAGTGGTGCAACGAGTGCTGGCGCAAGTGGAGAGAGAATTTGCCGTGTTCCAAAATGGCGATGGCGCGTTTTCTCGGCCGTCCGCAATAGAAAACGCCAAGGCTATGGAACCGTCTCAGTGGTGGACAATGTACGGCAAGCATGTTCCAATGCTTGCAAGTCTTGCACAACAAGTTTTGTCGCAGCCAACAGCCGCATCGGCAGCGGAACGCAACTGGTCGGCTGGTCGGTGTATGGCCAAATTCATTCTCAAGCTCGGTCGCTCGGTCACGCATGTCCCATCAAGTGTCAAGTGGCAGATAAGTTGGTCTTCGCGCATGAATCAATGCATGTGCAGATGCGCATGCAAAGTGCTGGATGGTCACCGGATGTCGTCAAATGGGACGATGATGACGACAGTGACCAAGAGGATGATTGGGTTGGTGATGAGGCTGCGTGTCCCAGTGAGGAAACGATTCAAAATCTGCTCATTTGATAGAGCCATTCATCCCACTCTCAATCTGAATCTCTCAGGACTCAGGAATGCCGAACGCGATCGCGCACACGTGCGCTCACGCACACGTGCCCGCCGCGCCGCATGCGCCGCCGCACTGCTGGCGCGCGCCCCCGCGCTCCGCGCCCGTGCGCCCGTTTAAAAACAGATGGAGAAACGGAAGGGGAAGGGGTTTCAAAAACGGCAATGACGGCCTGTTTTCCGCCTCCGTAGAAAAACGGTGAATACGTTTCTCCCATCTAGGCCCCCGATAGCCGATAGCTAGGGCGGTCAAACAGGGCTTTTTAAGTACTAATATTGGGGGGGTCGACATTTTTGACCGTGAGCGGAAAGCCCCGGCGAGAGCGGCTCGGAGGGTCTCCCCGCCTTTTCAGAATCCTCGTCCGAAAAGACGGTGCGAAGTCCCGTCGGACCCCCCCCCTTGCACACGCTCTGGCGGCTCACACGAGCCGAACTAGACGTCGCTCCCACTGAGAGATGTGTTTCTTTAGTCTAAAAGGTGCCTACACACCTCTTAAATTAGGGGTCCGACGCCCCATATTGCCTATAAAGCAAATTTCAAACCCTGGTGCCCCAGCGATGACGTCCGCGCATGCACATACGCACCACACACAGCTCGCACACGGCTCATTCGGCTGTCACAGGATGCTCCTTGACTGTCCCGACCCTCGCCCCGCAGGATTCGCCCGGGCTCGCGATTGACGAGGAGCTGGAGCACCAGGACGCCATGGCGCTCGATGCTGTTCGCTGGTCGACAAAAATTTGCTGGCCGCTGGCGGGACAGGTGCGCTGCCGATCGCGCCCGCTCTGGCGCAGATCGACCAGGCCCATACCTACAATTCCTTTGCCGCCCCAAACGTCAGGTTCCCGACTCGTATTTCGACGCTGTGAGGCAGGGAGAACACCTGCCGCCAATGCTTATCCAGAGCATCGGCGGCAGGTGTTCTCTCTATGTTTTCGTCGGCTCCTCGGATTTTCACGTGCATCATAGGGCTGGTAGCAATCTAGAAATGTAATTTAAGCTAGCCTGCAGTGTGATCTGCGACGGCGCGACGCGCGGCCGAACAGTACTGTAGAATTGATAGCTTTTTGTTTGACGTCTAAAGGGAGAAGTTTTCTCCGCACGGAGGGCTCGAAAATTGGGCAGAAGGGCGAATTTCGAGCTCTTGACCGCCCGTTCTTTTGGCTACTAGTAGATTCAATATGTAATCTAGCCAAGCAGCGGCCTGAAAGCTTCAGGCGTGATGGTTGCGATCGATTTCTGTGGGCAATCGTGTCGTGAATCACGATTGGACACCGGCTGCTTTGCGCTCATCACGAGCCAACTTTAAGAATTTTTTGTACACACGGATGACCTCCAAGGCCATTCACGTTCGGAGACACACAAGTCGTGCCCGCCAAGCACGGGCCAGTCAATAGTTTGCCCGTTTTCATGGCACAACATCCCAACATGGAGCACAAAAAGTAGTTTTGTTTTCGCATTGACGTGCTGAATTGACGGACAGCCTCGTGTCTTCAAGCGTCTCACGTTCGATTTCGAGAGACAACCCCTCCCTTTCTTTCGATGATTCGACAGTCTCATATGGTAAGACTGGTTGGCTACCGAAACATTGGCATTTGGGCATGCTGATGGTCATGTATTGTGCTCATATGTGTCTTGGACTGGTGAAATGAAGACTAAAATAAGAATTACTTAGGTTATAATTTGGCAAAACTATGATCAAGTTGATCTTTTTCTCCTGCGGCGGCGCGCGATGGCGGCCGCAGCGATGGTCGCTGGCCTCGCCAGTGGCCTCGCAAGCGGCCTGTGGCCGCTCTGGCGAGGGTCTGCGCGGCCAGGAGGCCAGGAGACACCACTTCCCACCATGCTGAGGCGGTGCCGCGCGTGATGGGGCAGCCCATCATGCGCAGCACCGTCATTTTGACGGCTCGCGGCCTGCCGCGCACTGCATGCGCGCGAGGGGCTGGCAGTAGATGCCAGCAGGGGCGAGGTGGAGGGCGCAGGCGACGCCGTGCGCCCGCGCAGGGTTTTGTACTGCCTGCCCGGGGGTAACCGTGCCCGGGGAACGCAGGCGCGCGTCGCACAGCGCGACCTGTGGTGCACTTTTGTGGTCGACGTCGATTTCGCACGAGCGCAAAAACGTTTTTGGGTCTGTGTGTTGAATGGCGTCGAAAATTTGCATATTTCTCATTAGATTCTGCCTAATATACCCATTTCCAGTAGCATATCCTAAGATCTCGCTATGAAACCTCAATCTTGACTTAGTGAATTTTCACCCTTAGAAGTTAAAAGCCCTGTTTGACCGCCCTACGATAGCAAACGAGCCCCGCCTTAAAAACGCGATAGCTCCCCGGGGCATGAAAACCCCCCCCGATAGTTATCGGGTGGGCTGTTGGCGATCGGGAAAAAAAATCCTCCCGATAGATATAGCTATCGGGGGGCGTTAACATATATGATTATTATTTAGGCCTCCGTTTGCCCGTTCCCGGTTTTGCTCTCCGCACCCTTGGAAGGCGAGGGGCGGGCGCGCGAGGAGGAGCGCGGGAGGGTGAGGGTGCGCGGGTTTTGACAGGGGACGGACATCCCGCTGCTGTGCGGGGAGGGGAGGGATCGGGGGGGGGGGGGGGGGCGCTCGCGGGGGCTGGGGGAAGGGGGGGGGAGGGCGGGGGGGGGGGGCGAGGGGGGGGACCAGCGCGCGCGGGGGGGAACGGATCGAGCGGGGGTGGGGGAATATACGGACTGCCCGCGGGGGGGGGGGGGGGGGGGGGGGGGGACCGAGAGCGGCAGCGTGGCGGAGGGCGCGTGGCCCGATCGTGTCCTTTCCCTCGCCGAGCGCGGAGAGACCCCCCGGCGCGGGGGGGGGGGCGGGGGGGCGGGGGGGAGGGACAAGACGCGATGGTGGGGATGGCCTTTCTTCTACTGGCCCTGGAGGGAAAGGCGGAGCGAGGAGGTGGGGAGGTAGGGAGCGAGGCGGCGCGCCGTGCCGGGGAAAGCCGGGAGGCCCCTCCACCCCCCCCCCCCCGAAGAGAGAGGGGAGAATTCGATAGTAGGCCGCTGCTAGGGTGGGCTGCCATTCCAAGTCCAGGCCCCTTCCTAAGTCCAGGAACATCCCCTCTCTCGCTCGCGAGGAAACCCGTAGCGAGGAGGGCACCTCGTCGTCACCCGCAACAATGGCGAGGCCGGTGAGCACGGGCTGAGCTCTTTGCCATGTCGGACTCTTGCCATGATCGCTTGCACCATTCATCCATCGCACATCCTCCTGCGTCTGCCGATTTGTCCTTCCTGCTTGCCACATCTCTGCAGGAATGCAATCAGGCGCAGGACGACGCACAAACCAGGAAACCCACATCGACCTTTCTTGGTTTGAAGAAGGCGGCGAAGAAGGTGGCTGTTGCTGTCGTCAAGACTACCAAGGCCGCAGTTGTGACTCCCTTGCATGCGGCCGTGGCTGGCGGGCAGAAGCTCAGCCTGCAACATGGAGGTGCCATTACACGAGCACGAGAAGCCAAAGTCATGCGAGAGATGCAGGCGAAGAAAGCCAAGATTCAAAAGGAGTTTGAAAAATTGCATCGCGACTTAAGCGACGTTGAGCAGAAGCGGGCTGAAGCGGCGGCGCAAGCACAAGCAGCGACGGCGCAAGCACAACAAGCAGAGCGAGACCGTCAACGCTTGGAAGCAAACAGTGTCCAGGAGCAAGCACGCTACCACGAGCTACAGCGGGAAGCGGATGCCCTGGCAAAGAAGCAGAGCCGACGTAAAAGGGCAGAAGAAGATGAAGAGCGGAGGGCAGCTGAGTTCGAGCTCAAAATTCGGGAGCTGAAGGCGACCTCAAGGGCTGAAAGCACCGTAAGAGCCCGCTTCCTTGCTGGAAGCACACAGGGCCTGCCCTCGCACATATGCCCGTACGCCAGTTGATTGCTCATCGCCAACCGCACCGCCACGCCTGGCACCTTAGGCTCTGGTCAAAAGAGCCGAAGATGCTGAAAAGAAGAGGAAAATGGAGGAAGAGAAACTGCGTAAAGAAGAGAGTGCGCACCGTGCCGAGATTTGCCAACGGAGAGACCAGCTGCTATGTGACAAGCACAGCAAGGTCATCGCTCTCGAGGCTGAGCTGGCCAAAATAAATCCGGAGACTTTGCACTTGCAAGCACTCGTGGACCTTTATCAGATGAAAGCCAGCGCGTCCGTGTTTGTGGTTTCGTCTTTGACCGCGCTGGGCGCAGTGTGTGCCACTGTCTTGGTGTTTGGCGTGCCACCCATCTCGTCAGTGTTCTTCGTGTGCATCGAGGCCGCAGTACTGCGCCAGATCGACGTAAAGTCTTTCAATCAAGCAAAGAACCAGGTCAAAGCAACGTCATTGCTCTCTTTGCTGCTCCGTCGTGGTCGGCTAGTATTTAAGCTAGCACGCAACCAACCCCTCGCGATCACCATGATTCTTGTGGTAATGGCGGTGTTTGCTGTATGGCAGTTTCTAAAGCATGTCGCCATTAGTCTTGGCGTCATCCCTGTCGTAGCAGCGTCGGCCCTCGCCATCTGCATATCCCGCAAGTTCCCCTTCTTCGCATTCGACGTGCTAACTATAATCGCCACTGCTGCTGTGGCAGCAGGGCTTGCGATCGCACCGGCATTCCTTCTCCTTGCATGCATCGGATTCGCGTGGTGTCATCTAACTCCCCCTGCAACCGGACTATGGTTGATCTTTCGAGAGGCTGAATCACTCTCCGTAAAGGCGGCAGAGGAGTCGAATAGCCACCTTGAAATGCAATTGGCGTTGAAGGCCAAACAACGAGGGTGTCTTGAGTTTGAGATGGAGTCCATCAAGGCGGAGGCGAACGGCAAGTTGGAAGAACTAGAAGACAACTTCAAGAGGCAGTCAGAGGAGCTGGCGAATAATACAACACGAGAATTGAAGCGCTGCAGCGATGAGATACGGCGAATTGCTTGTAGTCTCGGTGAGAGAAGCATTGACCATGCAAGGTCGTTGAGGCAATTTCAGCCGAGGCACTGGACGAGCAGCAATTCGACGCAGGGTTATGCGGTGATACCGGTGGACGATGCCGTGCTGAGGTCTCTGCAGGTCATCTTTGATGTTGACCATCAAGAAGACCTTGGGGTAGGTCGGGATGTCCCGCCAGGTCCCTGGAAATGCGATGACTGTTCCGATAAGTATCTCAAGCTGGCTGCTGCATGGCGTATCGAGAATCACTCGCTTTTCAATTCCTACTCTGCCGCAGTGGATTTGGTCGGACGCGACGTTGCAAAGCTCGAGTACATTGGCTGCGCCAAAGAATGCTGCCGTTCACCGCTTCACGACAAGCTTCGGGGTTTCCGGCGCATAGCGCGGGAGGATAACTTGCGGTACGACCTGAATGAGACGTTCTTGCTCCACGGCACAAAGCCAGAAACCATTTTATCGCTCCTTGCTAATGGCTTCAACGAACGATTCTGTGGAGGTCTCTTCGGCCACGGCTTGTACCTGGCTGAAGATCCGGCGAAGAATGACCAGTATGCCACAATTGATTCAGCGTATCAAGGCCGAAGCACCACTGATCCCCTCTCAGATCTTCACAAGACCTTGTATTCCTCACAGTACAGGCACCCTGGAGACGTATACTATATCATTCTCTGCCGCGTTGTTCTTGGGCACTACATAACCACGCAAGATGGTCAAAAGGACGATTCCACAGGCAAATCAGTGTGGGCAGTGCGGGATCGGGAGCTCGCGGTCATCCCAGATACGTCACCACCAATCCACTATCATGCCCTCATCGCTCAGTCTACACGGTATCTAGTCGCCAATAACCTCGTGTCGTCATCGTCGGGCCAGAGACTTGATCGGTATCGGGAGTTCCTGCAATTTAATGCGCAGAGGACATACCCCGCATATCTCTTGGCCTATCATCGTATCAAGAGCGGTAAGAAATGCTAGGTGCACGCCCGGAGACTCCGGAAGAGGACACGAGAAAAAATCAAAACAAGAGAGATTGACAAGACTATGCAAAGTGCAGCTCCCGTCGACGCGATATTTTATTACTCTGTTGTTTGGTCTCACTGACAAGTCCCTTTCATCTCTAGTATAGAGTGCTAGGAGTACGTAGAGAGTTTTGCACACCGCAACATAGGGCCCCAACAATACCCCGCCTCGACATCGTCCCATCGTCCCACCGCTGCTGAGGCTCTGTAGTGGCCATCCTACAAAAGGGTCCTGTGGTGGTGGTGGGCTGGGTGAAGCGGTGGCTGTGGTATGGCTGGGTGTGAGTGGGGGATGGGATGTAACATGGGATGCATGGCTCACTTGGAGCATGGAAGGCGGGCAATAAGGAGCACACGGGGACGGGGCTGAGACCATGGGCGCACTCTCGATTGACATGGGGTGCCGCAGCGCCGCAGCACAAGGGCGGAGACGAAGAGCATACGGGGAGGGGCACGGAGGGCGCTCGGGCGATGGCGCAGAGCGTAGCCGGGACAGCGAGAGAGAAGACACGCGGGGAAGGGAAAACACGCGGGAAAACAAAGACGAAAAGAGGCCGGAAACTCGCAAGGAAGTACTCGCTCGGGGAAGAGACGGGAAAGGAGAGGGGGGAGAGGACTTCCGCGGAGAGATCGGGGCCGGGGCGAGGGGGAGGGGGAGGGGAAAGGGGAGACGGAACGACCGGGTCGATGCAAGGAAGAGGGAATCGGGGCGTGGCGACGGAGAGGGAGTCGCACGGAAAAACCTTATAGGGAGCGTACGAAAGGGGAGTGTACAGGCCCCCCCTTTAACCCGCGACACCCCATTTACAGTGTGAGATTCTGGTACCAAAAGATGACAATAAGGGCTCGCTCCAGCGGCTATCTCCCCGCGGGTGCCGGGGACTTAGCCGCTGCAGCGGCCGCGGAGGCCCGCCGCGCGCCGCTCCCCTCCCCCCCCCCTTCCCCCACTCCTTGCTCTGGCAGCCGCCAGCTTGCCACAGAGGTGTGCTCACGCGGCCAACACCAAGGGTAAGTCGCCCCCACGCTGCCTGCCGCGATGTGCGATGTGCCCACCCTCAACAAGTTGACTTCAGACACTGAAGAAGTTAACTCCACACACTGAACAAGGTGACTCCGCACACTGAGCAAGTTGACTCTACCCGCAACAAGTTCATTGCACGCACTCAACTAGTTGACTCCACGCAGAACAAGTTGACCCCCCCACCCTAAACAAGTTGACTCCACACACTCAACAAGTTGACTCCACACTGAACAAGTTGACTCCACGCTGAACCAGGTGACTCTACCCTCAACGAGTTGACTCCACACACTGGACACGTTGACTCCACACCCTCGACAAGTTCACTGAACGCAGTGGACCTTACCCTCAACAAGTTGCAAGTTGACTCCACACACTCAACAAGTTGACTCCACACTTAACAAGTTGACCCTGCCCTCAACAAGTTGACTCCACACACTGAACAAGTTGACTCCACACTGAGGCAGGGAGAGGGGGGGGGGGGGGGAGAGGGGGGAAAAAAGGGAGAGAGAGGTGAGGGAGGGAGAGTGGGAGAAATAAGGGAGAGGGAGAGGGTGGGAGGGAGCATGCTGCCGCCGCCGACTGTGCCCACCTCATCAAAGGTGCCCACGCCGCGCCGTCTGTATTCTGTGTGAGCGCTGCGCCAGCCCTCACCCTCCTCGCCCTCGTTCTTCCTTCCCGCTCCTGTCACTGCGCTCTGGCGCGTGCACGCTCGCCGCCTGCCACAGGTGCGACCAGCGACCAACTCTGCCAACTTTTCGGTCGCCGCTGCCGCCGACCCTGCCGCCCTCTTCCAATGAAAGCCGGCGCTCCACCTCTGTGCGGTACTGGCGCGCCGTACCGACCGCCCTCCCTCTTCCTTCCCAGCCCCACCACCTTTGGCTCTCACCGACGCTTGCCGCTCCTCCAGCCGCCACCTGACCTGCACCTGGCTGCTCAGCGCACCGCCCCTGTTCTCGCCATCTGAGCCGCCGCCGCCCACCACCTATTTCCGCCGTCCTCCCCTTCCTTCCCCCATCCACTGAGGTTGCGGCTGAGACGAACGGCGCTGTCGCGCGCACCCTACCGCTGCCTCCCGAGAGAGGGAGGGAGGGAGAGAGGGAGAGAGAGGGGGGGGGGGGGAGAGAGAGAGAGAGAGAGTAGAGAGAGAGAGAGAGAGAGAGAGAGAGAGAGAGAGAGAGAGAGAGAGAGAGAGAGAGAGAGAGAGAGAGAGAGAGAGAGAGAGAGAGAGAGAGAGAGAGAGAGAGAGAGAGAGAGAGAGAGAGAGAGAGAGAGAGAGAGAGAGAGAGAGAGAGAGAGAGAAAGAGAGAGAGAGAGAGAGAGAGAGAGAGAGAGAGAGAGAGAATAAAACAATTAATGTTATATCCTAGCCAACCCCACTAGCTAATTGGACACAACTTTTCCGTCCCGGAATCCCGCCATGCCCGACGAGCCAGGTGTCCGAGTGCTACCGGGGGAGGGGGCATTGCCCCCTCCCCTCGATATTTGTCCTCCCCCCAGTGCACGCACCGACCCCGCGCACCCCAGCGCGTCCTCTCCTCGAGTCCACGCTGGGGGAAAACCCCTTTCGGGTAAAAACAACGCAGGGGGGGGGGGCACTCGTGACTCGTGAATGGGAGCCCAGAAACGCTAATCTCTCTCGCCGAGGCGAGTGGCCGCGGCGAGCCGCGGCCCTTCCCTCCTGGTTCTGGTGCCCCCGTCTTCTCTTACCCAAACGGGGTGAGAAGACACGTAAACGCCGGAGGGGAGAGCTGCCACTCCCCCCTCCCCTCCCTCTTCCCTCTTCCTCCTCTCTTCCCTGCGGCTCTGGCCCATGGCGCGCGCCTGCGGCCCCTCTTCAGGTCCCCAGGAGGCCTGCAGGGGCCTGGGAGCACAGCTCAGGGGGCAGGTGAGGCTGGGAGGCTGGGGCATGGCCCTGGCCCCTCCTGCCTCTCCCTCGCTGGCTCTCGAGCCCTTGCCGGTCGACAGGAGCTGGCTGGGGGCTCCTGATCAGGGGGGCCCAGGGGGAGGAGGGGTTGGTCAGAGCGAGAAGCAGGCCAACGCGGGCCAGGGCGTGCGATCTGTGCCCGACTCTCAGGGAGAGTCTGGGCAGTCTGGGTGAGTCCCCCCTACATGCCAAGAGGCAGCGCAGGGGGGTGGATGGTTCTCGCCCCCCATGAGGGGAGTCGAGAGAGTGGGGGGGGCGCGAGGCCCCCCTCCATGGCGACCAATCATAAGATTAAGATTAGTCGAGAGAGAGAGAGAGAGAGAGAGAGAGAGAGAGAGAGAGAGAGAGAGAGAGAGAGAGAGAGAGAGAGAGAGAGAGAGAGAGAGAGAGAGAGAGAGAGAGAGAGAGAGAGAGAGAGAGAGAGAGAGAGAGAGAGAGAGAGAGAGAGAGAGAGAGAGAGAGAGAGAGAGAGAGAGAGAGAGATAGCTCTCGGGGGATTTTCTCGGTCCCCCGATAGCTCTCGGTGGGGCTGTTGGCGATCGGGAGAAAATTTCCCCCCAATAGCTCCTGGGGGCCCTCGAGAGCTCCTGGGGGGCGTTGGCTCCTGGGGGGTAACACATATTTTTTACTGAAGGGTTGGCGTGGGGCACTTTACATATTATAGTACTACTGCGATCAAGCAGCCAAACGCTGAGGATCTTTTGCCAGCTCAGATCGAGCACAGCCCACCACCACGAGCACTACGGAGGAGGCCTTGTGTCGCTACACCGCAAAGAAAGCCAAAGTGATGGGCCGGAGCTGCTTCCGCGTGGCCTCATAGGAGCAGCATTTCGTGGACCTGTAAAAACGACTATGATGGCGAGACCGAACATCAGCGCGAGCCATGCGGCGCCGCCTCAAATCCGGCGGTATGGGCAATGCAGAAGCGCGGGATGCTACAAGCGCGGTTCTTGTAGAGAAGGACATTCGCGAAGGTGATAGGTGGGGGTCACGATAGGAGCTTGGCCTTGAGAGACTCCCCAAAGAGCGGCACGTACTGGGGCTGCTGCGCCTTGATGACAATAGTTGCGGCCGCGGTGCCCGGCCGAAACCCAATCTCCGCCAGCATGAACACGCCGTTGAGTGTCTTCACAGAGAAGTACACCATGTCGGCGCCGTCAGGCAACTTGCGCCTCGCGATGAAGAAAACGGACGCCGCCTCCAGCTTGGCGCAGACGGCATCAACGTTGGCCTGGGCGCCCTGCAGCCCGTGCACCTCAACGCGGTGCTCCTGGCCAATTCCTTTCCACTGCTCGAGGAAGGCACCGCGCTCAAGTCGGCCGTCGGCGGCAAGGACAGCGAGGAGGTCACAGCTATCCTGGAAATAAAAGACCTTGACATTGTTCTTGATGGCCATCTGCACCACGCCCTTAGAGTCGGAGAGCGGGCCTGTGGTGATGAGCGGCATCATGCCAGTGTGTGATCCTCCAGGAGCGATCTGCTGCGGCATGACCTGTCCGAGCGCAGCCGGGGACTCGGGGTTGAGCCCGAAGGAGTTTTTGTTGTACTGGATAGCGAAGGCCGAAAGGGGAGCAGGCGAATGATTCTCTATGGTGATCCGCTGGAAGACGCGACCACCCTGCGATACGAAAGAAGAGCGAATCTGCATCCCCTCGCCCCGCTGCGCGTCGAGCACGATCTTGCCCGAGGGGGGCGCGGGCGCAGGAGCGGGTGCGCCAAAGAGGTCGGCCATCCCCGGCGGCGCGTAACTGGGCGCGCCGCCCATCGGAGGGGCGGCGGGCGGCACCTCATCATCTAGGCCGAGTAGGTCCACGAGACCACCGCCGCCTGCACCACGATCGGGCATGGCGGGGGGCGCCGCCTGCGCACCGCCTGCGCCAACGTCGATCATCATGTCGGATGTCATCGTGGCGTCGCTCTCTTGCATCTCGGGGTCGTCGATTGAGCGGCCGTTGCCGAGCGTCGGCACGGTACGCGAACGGCCCGAGATGAAGGTGGAGGGCGGCTTGTGGTACACGGAGGCGAGCGTCGAAAGATGCGTGATGAGATCGTCCAGCACAGAAGGGTCAAGTGTGTACGAGTCGTCCGAAATGTGCGGCTTTTCGGCAAGCACGACCTGCTTGGCCGCCTCAGGGTCGGTCGAGAGCAGGCGCCAATAGATGTAGCCACGGTCACGAAGGTCGGGGTTGTCCGAGTCTTGCGTGGCAAGCGTGAGGACGTCTTGCACCATCTTTTGGGTCTCTGCGGGGCGCTTCAGGAAGAGCTTGACTGTCGCCGTGAGCATCTGCGCAGGGATGGCCGCCGAGACGGAGTCAGCAATAGTGGTCGCCGACGGACTGCCGTACACACGCGATGGCGGGGGGGGGGGGGGGGACCTGTAGCTGCACCGCCGGCGTCTCGTCATCGAACGATTCGAGGAAGGACTCGAGCAATTCATCGGCGTTGTCGATGCGCTCCGCGTACTCGCCGATAATCCATATCATCGAGCCCTTGGCCTCAGGCTCGTCGAGCGTGTCGAGATTCTCGCAGAGAGTCCCGATGATTGACTCGTACCGGTTGGGGAACTTTCGGAAGATGTCCTTGATGACAATGACGGCCTCCTGCACGACGTAGTTCACCTTGGTCTGAATGAGATCGAGCAGCACATTGATGCAGCGCTCGGCGGTCTTCTCTAGCTTGATTGCGCAGCGGCCAATCGCGCGCACAGACCGGCGGACAAAGTCCACGTCTACCTCGGTCGCATACTCCTTGAGCTCCATCAGCACCTGGCAGGGTGAGTCGCGGGGCAAGAAGCAAGCATGGGTGAGGCGAGGTGTCCCGCATCACCGACCAGTCTGGGCGGCTGCGTGTGCGCGGGCTGCGCACCTGTTCGATGTTGCGCTCCTGCGTCAGCTTGATCATGATTTCGAGCTTTTCCATCTTAACATAGATCGGATCATTGTACTTGCAGAAAAACACCTTGATCTCGTGCTCAAGGATCTTGGCACGCTTCTGCACGATAAGGTTGATGTTGCGTAGCGCGACGTACTGAATCTCCGGCTCAGACGAGAGGAGTGTGACGAGTGGTGGCGCCATCTTCTTGTACAGGGGCTTGAGGGCCTCTTGAGATGTGATGAGGTCCATGTAGCGAATCATCACCTTGACAGCAGAGAGGACGACGGCCGAGTTGGCATGCTGCAGCCGGGGCGTCACACGTTCGATGATGGCCTCCGCCTCGCGCGCGTCAGATGGGTTGTAGAGGGCGAGCGAATCAAGGATGAAGACCTGACCCCATTCGGTGCACTCGTTGAGTGCGGCCAGCATCTTTTGCAAGGTTGACGTGTTGATCTGAAAGACCTTCCGGCCCGCCTCGGACGTTTCGGCAATCTCGGCGAGCGCGGCGACCGCGTTGGAGACGACCATCGGGTTGGAATCGCCGAGCAGATCATAGACCATGTCGAGGAAACCCTGATCCTCGACGAGCTCGCCATTGATGTCGTATAGCTTGGCGACGCAGACTGCTGCTGTCTTGCGCACGTACGGGTCCTCGTCCTTGAGACACTTACGCAGCGGCTCGCACAAGTACTCCACAATTTTGTCGACGCGGATGCAGCCCATCGTCCGTACCGCCAGGGCGCGGATCAAGGGGTTCTGATCTTGGGTATCCTTGACGAACGTATTGACTGCGAGGATGGCGAGGTCGGGCTGCGACTTGGCGTAGTTGATGAGATAGAGGTAGACGAGCTTCTTCAGTTCAATGTTGACCTGCGCGAGCAGCCGGAGGGCGGTACAGCGGGCGCGGTGTGACTGCGCGCGCACGCCCACGCAGATTTGCCCAGCAGCGGGCCTGTCTGCCTTGGAGCTCTCCACTGGTGTCAATTCTCAAGATGCATGAAGATTTCCGCACCACTCGCTCTGGCGGCACCGCCGCCCGCGACAACTAGGCGGCATTGTGAGTAGCACTAGCATCCATCGCTTCGACCCAACTCCAAGACGTGCTCACCGTCTGGATGCAATTGACAACGTCAGTGAAGAGCATCGACACGTCCTTACCCACAGTCATCGCTGCGATCACTTTCTTGACCGCATCCTTCTTCTTCTCCATCTTGGGGTGACTCAACTCCTCGCGAAGCTCGTGGATTTCGCCTGCTCACGGGCGGTCGGCATGGATAGGAGAGAGCAACAAAGCCCTCCGCAAGTTTTGCACGTGACGAGGGTAGGAAGGGCGTTGGGCATTCTCCATTGGGGGCCGGAAGAATAGACCGCACCTTTCTTGGTAGTTTGGAAGTACTTGGAGTCATTGCCGCCCGCTGCGCCTGTCGCAATCTTGTTCACCTGCGCGCCAATCTTGTCAACACTGCGCGGGCATGGGAAGTGTGGTGGATGCAGTGAGCTAGTGGGGCGCGCTCGTGGCGCGGACGTCATCCGCAAGGAGCGTGCTGTACAGGGCAACGACGGGCAGGCGGGGTGTGGAGTGAGGGGGAGGGGGGCGAGGCGGTGAGAGGCTGTGGTCTGGCTTAGCTCAGTGTGGAAAGAGAGAAGTGTGAGGACAAGAGTAGTGAGCACAGTATGAGGACAGTAGTAGAAGATTTGGCGTGGTATGCGCCGCTCAGCAATACGAACGTGCGAGGCAAGAATGCTAAAGCGCCGCGAAGGCAGTCGCTCTGCCCCCCCCCCCCCCCCCCCCCCCTTCCCCGCCACTTCCCCTCCCTTTGTGGAGAGCGAGGAGGGGGGGGGGGGGGGGGGAATGCAAGGGAGAGGGAGAGACGCGGCGGAGAGGGGGGGAGGAGGGGAAGGAGAGAAAGGCGGACACGGGAGGTCGTGCCTACGCGTGCATCGCGAGAGCCGTAGGCCTGGCAGGCAGCCGCTACTTGCTGCCTCCCACCCCTCTTCCCCCCTCCCCACCCTCTCTCTCGTTCTCTCTGCGCAGAGCTGAGAGCCGCAGGGAAAGGGGGGAGGGAGGGGGAAAGGGGGGAAGGTGTGTGTGGAGGGGAGGGAAAGGAGAGGCCGCGGGTAGGGTGGGACGCGTTGGGTCGCAAGAGTTGGGCAGGCGCACGCACAAGTCCATCGCGCCGTCGCCGCACGCCCGAGAAAGGGGGGGGAGAGAGGGGGGAGGAGAGAAGGGAGGAGGAGAGCGCGGTGAGCTGCTTGCGGCGCCCGCCTAAGGGCGGAGGGAGGGGGGGGGGGGGGGGGGGGAGAGTAGAGAGAGAGGGAGGGAGAGAGAGGGAGAGAGGGAGGGAGAATGGGGGGAAGACAGAAGAGAGGGAGAGGGAGAGAGAGAGAGAGAGGGAGGGAGGGAGAGAAAGAGGTGGAGGGAGGGAGGGAGGGAGGGAGGGGAGGGGAGGTGGGGAGGAGTCTGAAAAGTGGCGTCTGTTTGATGAAATATGATGGAGGACTAGGGGGGGAGGAGGAGCAGCATCGGAGGGAGAGGGGAGAGAGATTTTTTCACCGAACAGCAGCAGATGTTCTACATACGGTGAAAGTTGAGAGGGGAATACGGAATAAAAAGGATGAAAAATGTAGAGGAGGCGCGGGCGAGAGGAGAGGAGAGCAGAGGAGAGGAGGAGGAGAAGGGGGGGAGAAGAGGTGAAGAAGCGGAAGAGAGCGAGGAGAAGGAAGGAGGAAGGTTAGAGAAAGATTCGGAGAGAAAGGAGTGAAAGAAAAGAGGGATGAGAGGTGAGGACGAGCGGGAAGTGAGAAACAGTGGGTTATGTAGATGATTCTTTCGGATTTACGAAATAAGACGGGATGGAGGAGGAGGGAGGGGGAGAGTCGAAAGGGGGGGAGCGGGGGCGGAGCGGGCACTCATACCGCAGGGGGGGAATCTCTTTGATCATGTGATTGAGTTCAGAGAATGTGAATTATAAATAGGATCTAAGCAAGATCTATTAGTACTACTATTTGTTTTTGTGCGCTTTTGTGAACTTTTCAGGTATCAATGGGAGCGTTCAGAATAAAACTCGACTACAGAACTCCTTAGGATCCTGATCAAGATTGTAGTTGCGCGCGCACTGGTCCACAAAACTACTCGCGCTCGCGATAGTTGTGAGGTGCACTCGTTACAACTACAACAAAAGTACGCTACTCGCACCAATTTTAATTTTAATGTCGGACATGGACATGGATATGGATATGTGATATGTCGTAGGGTAGGGGTAGGGCGGTCAAACAGGGCTTTTTAAATACTAATCTGGGGTCTGGGGGGGGGCATTTTTGACCATTCTCCAAAGCCCACAACAAAACTCCCAGGGGGCCACCTGTCGCCAAGAAACAAGAAAATCTTCGTCTGAAAATGGTGCGATTCAACCGCGATTCTCCTCCCCCCTCGCCCCTCGCCCCTCCCTTGCACACGCTCTGGGGCTCCACCGGTAACGAACCGCGGCGCCCGCCGCGGGAGTGATGGACGTATTTTGAAACGGAGTATTCATCACACCGGATTCCTTATTGATCCGTGATCCGTCCCACCCAACTATCAGTAAATTGATAGACTGGTAGGGTCATGGAGCGCGCGCCGCTGACCGCTAACGAATTGGGATGACCCATCGATAGGGTCCGAGGGCAATGAGCAATGAGGAAGGGGCGAAGCCGGCGGCAGGCGCGGCGGAGGAGACGACTTCGGAGACGCTGACGGGCTGAAGCAGGTCAGCAGTCAGCAGGCGGACGCGGCCGCTTCGACAGCGGCTGCTCCATGGGCACTGGGGGGGCGCCCTCGGCGGGGGGCCCGAAGGAGAGGGGAGTCGCGGCGGCGCGCTCCATCGCGTCTAAGTATAAACTTAGTTGACGAGATTGTGGACGAAGATGCGTGCCTTAAGCGTAGCCTTATCTTGGAAATCACGCCAACTGAACCTCGGATTTGATCGCTCAACGATCCACATGAGCGCGGCATGCATTGGATCGTCGTGAGTGTTCGTTGTCGCCCTAAAGGCTAAAGGTTTGCCCACCACATCCACCTTCTGTCACCGAGATCGCATAGGTCCGATGCTTCCCGAAGGGGGTCGTCTCACAGTCTAGGTAATAATCACCATGCATCGAATTGTTCATGATACTCTTCTTTATCTCGTCTATGTGCTGCTGGTGACAAAGCCCAAGCCGGTGGAACTTCCTGTAGAGTCTCTCAGCTTCTTCTTTGTTGATATCAACAAGCTTGCCCATCTTGGACCGGATCACCTCCTTCCTCTTGTGCCACAGCTTCTCTTGCTTGCCATCGAACTTGCCCATGTCATTGTACATTGTACCTCCGAAGCAGGGGATGGAGCATGGTCTTGTGAGGTTTATTTATAGCAACGAATGGCATGTGGATCCCATGCCTTGTCCATAATTTTTTGTTATTTTGTGACAGAGAGAGCTCGCTTTTGCGTAGTGGTCTCCATACGCCATAAAACCGTCAAACATGCGTGTGCATACTGCATACTGCATACGCTCATATCGAGCTCACCTTGTACCTTGTACATAATCAACTGTATCAAGCAAGAATTCGTTCTAGGGCCTGGTAAGAGTTTCGCGAAACTTTTTGCGAAATTTGGGGGACGTCTCAGCGCGAAGAAATTTCGAGAAATTTGGGGGAGGGAAACCGTGAAAAGAGTAACTTTCACAAAACTTGTGCGAAAATTCGCTAGTATAAAAGCCGAAAAGTAACTCTAACTCTAATTCTAATTGCCACATATCGTTGCGGGCTCACGGCCCGGTGGCTCATGGCGCGTGGCGCGGCTAGGCACGCGCCCGCACGCCCCAAGAAAACAAGGCGAATCTCACGTGTTTTTGCTCCTTAATCAAATACATGCCACTTTTATGTCTTTCTCGATGCAAAGTGAGAAGAAAGATCGAAGATCATCTAGATCTAGCATAAACGAGCGTGCGGCGACGGCGCGCGGCGCGGCCGGACGACACCCCGCCTTGCTCCTTGCAGCCGCGGACGCGTCATGGCGCGGAAGCGGAGGCGAGGTGAGGTGTGCGCGCGTGCACTGACGGCACACGTCTCGCACACACAAACTTGCAACAGCAAGAGCTGCCAATACATTTGGCAGTAGCAGCAGCGCAAGGTTTCAATGTCGACCGCGCGGACGGACGTCAAGCAAGGAGTTCAACAACCATGTGCTGAATTGGTGGGCCTGCAACCGCTCTAACTTAGATTCCCAATCGGGTAACGGCAGACGGCAGCTCGCATCACTTTTCCTTTGACACCTTCTTCTGCTTCGTGTGAGCGCGTTTTCTCGTTGTTGAATGTAATGTAAGTGTGTGTTTGGGCATCTTCAGAGCACGAGCTCTGCTGGTCAAGTGCAAGCTGGGCTCATGTTGCGATACAATGAGAGCGTAAGGTTTGAGGTTTGTTTGGTTGATGACTGAGGTAGAGGTCATTGCTCTAATGCTGCTGCTAATGCTGCTAGCTGCTAGATGTAGGAGTAGGAAGTAGCTGTAGCTGGCTAAGAACGCAGGCGAAGAGTCATCATCATCATCCCTAGTTGGGCTGTAAGTACTGATATTAGTACTGATGCATTAGTGTAAGCTCCCTAGGAGCTGATATACTGATGTTAGTGCCTAGGCTGCCAGTTCAAAAATAAAACTGAAAACAAAACTCCGGAGCGGGAACGAGCCCCCGCGAACAAGCGCAGAGGCGCGCCCGCCCGCTCCCTCCCCCCCATCTCTCATCTCTCCTGCTAGCTGCCCCCCCCACGCCACCTTGGCCTCTTGGCGCTGCCCTCCCCTTTGCGCGCGCGCCACGCGCTGCACGCTGAACACCCCCCAGTAAGTATAAGTATAAGTATAATAATAGCGATACTAGAAGTTATAATAGGGGTGTAAGCTGATGTTAGTACTGATGTAAGTACTGATGTAAGTGTAAGCTCAAAACCACCGTAAGCTTACGGACTGACAGCCCAACTAGGTCATCATCATAATCATCATCATCATTCATCATTATAATTAGTAGTAGTATGTAATTTTAATCAGAAGAAGCAATAGTTAGGCAGTATGTATGTAGTATGTATCGTCCAACCTTTTCGTCATTTACGGTTTATATTTATATGGATAGGGATAGATGATAGACCGAACTGCTATTGATTGATGTTTATTGATGTGGTTTTATTTCACCGCGCAGCGCGCGATGCTGAAAATACAAGAAATTTTTTCGAAACTTTGGGGAAATTTGGGGGCTCGCCGTGGGATTTTTGAAAAACTTTTGCGAGAAATTTGGGGAGGGATTTCGCAAACTCTTACCAGGCCCTAATTCGTTCTCATAATGACAAAGCACGAGGTTGAGAAGAGAGCCCTCACGAAAGCACGCAGCGAGGCTGCCAGGCTGCCAAAGGCCAAGGCAGTCAGGCAGTCTCCTCGGTCGTCGGGGCATCGGCAGCGACAGCAGCTCGCACGCTCTGACGCTGGAGACGTCCAGCAACGTCCAGCCCCCCAGCCCCCCCCCCCCCCTCCCTCCCTCCCTCCCTCCCTCCCTCCCTCCCTCCCCCCCTCCCACGCCGCGATCTCTACCTTTATAATAATCCCCCTCCTCGCCCCGCCTCCCCCCCCCCCCCCCCTCCCCCTCCCCCCCCCCATGGCCGACGAGGGCCTCCACCTGGGGCTCCGCCAGGCTCTACGCAGCCTGCACGGCGCGGCGGAGGAGTTGCGCGGCGAGCGTTTGGCGCTGACGCTGCTCGCGCTCCATGACGGCCTGCCCAACGCCATCAAGGCCTCCCAGTTCACCGAGAGCAGCCTGACCTCAACAGTCATCATCCTCTCGCGGCTCGACCCTTCTCTCCCTCTCAGCCGCCTCGTGCTGTACGGCGTGCTGGGCGCGGGCACGTGGCTGGAGAACGCGAGGCACACCGCCCAATCGCTCGCCGCCTCGCTTTCCGCCCGCTCGGCTCCCACGAAAGAGCTGGCGCTCAACGGGTGGCTCTCTCTCTCTCTCTCTCTGCTTTCCTCACCCCTCTTCGACCGGTTTGAGCTGCCGTACGACGTGATTCAGGCGGAGGTGGAGGCAGTGCGCACGTCGCTACCAGCCGAGCGCTCGAGGAGCCTCGCCAAGTTGGCGGCAGAGCTAGCGGACGCGATTGAGGCGCTCAAGCGCGGAGAGCGCAGGGGCAAAAGGGGTGGGGGAGGAGGAGGTGGGGCAAGGCCGCTGCAGCTGGACTGGGTGACGCGCTCGGTCGGCGCGCTCGCGCCGCCCGGCGCCCTACCTGAGGCCGCCTCGCTCCGCTACGCGCCGCTCCTGCCACGCGCGGATGAGCTGCAGTTCCCGACCAACCCTCCCGCAAATAAGACGAGCGGAGAGTATGCCTCAAGGGATGAGTACGTGCACACGCACTTCACTCTGCTGAGGGAGGACTTTGTGAGGCGGCCCCACTCCCCGCCCATCCCGCCACTCCGCGCGCCAAACCGCTCGTCCGTTCCGCGCCACCGCCCACCCGCCGCCTGCACGCGCACTCTCCCACCCGTTCCTCACGGCACGCCCCGGTGGCGCTCTTCCAACGTCCACCCTTTGCAGATCCGTCCGCTCCGCGATGCGCTCAATGATGTGCGTGCAGGCAGGGAGCCGCCGCGTGAGGTGCGCCTCCACCGCAACGTCCAGCTCGTCGGCACGCACGTCGGGGAGCCAGGCGGCCTCCTCCATCTCTTGCGGATGGAGAGCGCTGCCGACGGAGAGGCCGGGCTCATCAACGGCTCGCTTGTCGTGCTCTCGGCGGATGGGTGAGCCCGTCCCGCCAGTGCTAGCCTCAATGGACACTGCCACTGCCCTCGCCACCCGCCTCCAAACCCGCAGTTGTCTGCCTCTCCAATTCGTGCCATCCGCCACACCGTCACAGGTGGCGAACTACGCGATGCGCAGTCGTCACCAAACGTGAGGCGGCACGGTTGCGTGCCGACGGCTCCCTTTACGTCTCCTTCCAGGTCTGTGGCCAACGGCTGCCCGGGCGCCCGGTCCCTGATGCTCGCGTGCTAATCGCCCCTTCTCGCCGCACCTTCCCGTCCGCGCAGGGTGACGGCGTAGGCGCCGACAACCACACACTCGAGTCTGCGGCGCGCGACACGGCGCTCGCCATCGACGTGGCAGCTCTCGCCGGTGTGCCGCTCGAGATGCTCGAAGCTGGCGCCTATTGGGGCGCGTACCGCCCAGTGCTCGCCGCGCTACAGCAGGCGGTCGCTGACGGCGGTAGCCTGCCAATGGAGGACGCCCTTCTACGGTGCCGCGAGTGCGATGCTCCGCCCAATTATATCGTGCGCGGAGTTTCGGGCTACGACGTACGGCCCATCTTCAACATGACCGAGCAGGCCGCCAAGATGGCTGTCGACGTGACAGGTCGTTGGGAGCACGCCCCTGGCTCCTCGCTCGATCCTTTCCAGCTTGAGGCCGCCAAGGCTCTCCTCACACGGAGGCTCGCGCTCGTGCAGGTGAGCTGCCAATGGATCGAATACCGGCTGGGAAGTCGCCAGCTCGGTCACGATGCGCAAACTCGCGCTCACCAGGCTTGTCCGCAATGCGGTCGCTCGCCCTCACTAGCCCGCGCAAGATCATCCCCCTCCCCCATATTCAGGGCCCACCCGGCACAGGCAAGACCTTCATCGGCCTTATGGTCGTGCGCACGCTCCTGCGCAATACCGCCTTGTGGACGACCGATGGTATGGCAGCCCAAGCGGCTGCAGTGGCTGCCGCCTCCGCCGCTGCTGCAGCGGCGCCAGTCGCCGCTGCCAGTGACCGCCGAATGAAGGCGGCGCTTGACGCGGCCGAGCGAATGAAGAAGCGTGCAGCGGAGCGGGCCGCCACAGCCGCCAGTGACGGCGGCGGCTCGTCGACGGGAGGCACGCCGCTCGGCAAGCGGCCAGCGGTGGGGGAACCGGGCGATGCACCGGCCTCCAAGACGTCGCGCCTCAGCGAGACTGAGGGCGGCACCGAGACACCAGCTGCGTGCACGCCAGGCGACGGCACGCCCACTGCCGCCAGCTCTCCCGCGCTCGCCCGTCCGCCGCCCCCTATCTCGGTGGGCGGGCTCGCCACAGAACAGTTCAGCGCCGACATCGAGGAGGAGACGACACGTGAGTCGCTTCTCTCGCCAACCGCTGCCGCCGCGACGGGCCGGCCGGGCGACGCACACGGCTGGCTCAAACACCGCATCAAGCGCATGCAAAGGGTTGGTGAGGCAGCTCAGGTGCAGGTGCACACGCACCATCACACGCGTTGCGACGTCCCAGGTAGCGGTGGGTGAGCTGGCGCGGCGGGCCCCCACCTCTGCCGCGCCATCCAACCTCGCTGTGCAATCCGCGTCGCACCATCTCGCCATGCGCCTCCCCACCCACCCACCCACCCGCCCGCCCGCCCCATGACTCCAGGAGTCCGCTCTGCAGAAGTCAGTCGACGGAACGTTGGCCGTCGAGACGGACGCGGACTTGTCAGAAGTGCCGGAAGCGAGCGATTACCCGTCGGATGTCCCCGACGAGCTCATCCCGGAGAAACCCGTACCCGGTGAGAGTGCGGTCGGCGTCGCGCCGAATAGCGGCCCGGCCGTGCTCTTGGCGGCCGCCGCCGCGCCACCTGAGGAGGTCGCGAAGCGTCCTCCACCCATCCTGGTCCTGTGCCACACGAACCACGCGCTCGATCAGTTCCTTGAGGGCATCCTCAAGTTCGAGCCGCGCGTCGTTCGCGTCGGTGGGCGGTCTCAGTCTGAGGTGCGCTCGGCGCCAACAAGCATGTGCCCCACTAATCGTAGCAGTGCTAGTTTCGTAACTGGCAGCGCGGCGCGGCCTCATCCTGCTCGGCTGACTCTATGTGCGTGTAGGATCTCAAGGCGTACAACCTCGCCGCGCTGCTCACTGAGCGCCGCGGCGTCCGTACATCCGTGGAGAAGGCCGTCGTCTCCAACGTGCACGACCAGCAGCGCGCCGCTCGTGGCCGCCTCGGGTCCGCATTACGTAAGGCGCACGCCGCTTGGAGCGAGGAGGTCCTAGCCGGGTCACAGCTGCGGTGCGACCAGCGCTTTCGCGGGACGCTCGCATCCACGATTGAGCGCATGCCCGAGCCAGCGATATGGGCGTGGCTCTCTGGCACCCAAGAAGGCGAAGCGCCACCGCTAGGCAAGATACCCACGCTATCGGACGTCCACCTCGAACCCGCAATGACCATCGCTGAAGTGACGGAGTGCTGTGATGAGGCGGAGCGAGCCGCCTATGACGATGGAGGCCAGACGCGGGCATCGGCGATGCGCCTGCCGCGCCATCGCCGCTGGGCTCTCTATAATGGGCTCCGTCAGCTGGCGCAGAGCAAGGCGCAGGTGCGCCCCGCGTGGCTCTCACGTCGGGCACGTGCCCACGCCTAGTGCTGTTCATTTCAGGGCATGCATGTGGTGTGCACAGGTAGGGTAGTGGGGGGGGGGGGGGGGGGGGGCAAAACTCTATGGGTAACCTTCCCTCACGGGCATCACCGCTCTGCCTCACCCCGATCTAGACGGAGCTCGTGGAGGCCCTAGAGTCGTACCGGCTCGCCGCTGCTGCCGTGGGCGCCCTCGACGAGGCCGAGGCGCTCTCCGTCCTCCGCGCCGCCGCTGTTGTCGGCATGACCACCACCGGTGCAGCCAAGTATCAATCGCTCGTAAGGCAGCTCGGCTGCCGTGTCGTTGTCTTCGAGGAGGCGGCCGAGGTGGGCCTTCACTGTCCTCAATCAACACCAGCCATGCCGGGTCCTTGGTGTCGACCTCTGTTGGTTCTATCCACGAGTCGAAGCACTCCACGCGAGGATCAAGGTACCCACCCAAGCGAGGGCGTTCGTGTGGCCGATCTTTTCGCTTTGGTGCACATCTCAGGTACTCGAAGCACACGTACTTGCATCTCTTACGTCGTCAACCGCCCAGCTTCTCCTGATCGGCGACCATCAGCAGCTCCGGCCTTCGGCCGCTTGTCACGAGCTGTCCTTGAATTACGGTCTTACCGTGTCGCTATTCGAGCGAGCGCTCAACAATGGCGTGCCTTTCGTGCGACTGCGCACGCAGCGACGCATGCGGCCGCAGGTATGATCGCCGGGTGCATCTCCTACCCGGTGCAGGACGCTGGTATCAAACAAAGGCGCAGTCATAGACGCATATGCGCTGCGTACATGGCACGCATCCACGCGAACACGCCACTTCAACCTACCCACCCCTACACCAGATCGCACGGCTTATTGCGCCAATCTACCCCGAGCTTCTCGACCACCCATCCGTGTATGGCCGCCCTTCCGTGCTCGCCATTTCGCACCCGGCCTTCTTCGTGACGCACTCGGCACCGGAGGGGATCAAACGTGCGCGCGTCCGGCCACCTGATGTGTGCCACGACCCTTAAGGACGCGGGGCTGACGCCCACACCCCCTTGTCCACTTTAGCCGACCTGCTCTCCCCGGAGAATCCGCATGAGGTCGATATCATTCTGTGTTTGGCCACGTTCCTCGTCGGCCTTGGCTACGCTCAGGAACGTATCACCATCCTCTCTGCATACGTTGGACAGCTGCTTCTCCTTCGCGCGGGCCTGACCGCCTGCGGAATGGACAAGGCGAGCCGGCCGCCCATAGTTGTGGAGTCCCTTGAGCATGCATGTCGGGTCCTAGCCCATCCAAGCCGGCGTGCCGAGCGATGCCGATGCCTAGACTGGCTGCACTGTTGCTCGAAGCACTCTGAGGCAACGGGCTGCCAGCCTTTCGTCCCTCGCCTCATCTCCTCTGAGTCCTCGGCGTCGCCCCGCCTCTCGATCTCAGGTTATCCTCACCACCGTCGATGCATATCAAGGCGAGGAGAACGATCTCGTCCTGCTCTCACTTGTCCGCTCCAATAACCAAGGCCGCCTAGGTTTCACCTCCGTCGACAACCGCATCTGCGTCGCGCTCTCACGCGCCCGCCTAGGCTTCTTTTGCGCGTGTAATCTTGAAATGCTCTCTGCTGGCTCTGAGCTCTGGCGACACGTGCGCGCGCACGCCGCGGAGACAGGCAGCTTCGGCCCTGCGCTCCCTCTTGACCTTAAGGGCGCTAGCCTCGACAAGCCAGCGGCCGGAGAACGCCGTCCTCCAGTTACCGCGCAAATCCAAAACATAGGCGAGGGCATTGCCGAGTTTTCTGGAGAGCCCGGGAAGCCGAAAGAGGACGCGATGGCGGGTAGCCCGCTAGTCACCATGCCGCCTGTGATTACGGCCCCCGGTTCCGAGTGGGGCACGGACTGGCGCTCTGCTTGGATGTCATCCATGGACGCACTCACGAAGGTGGCCGCGAATAACAGCGGCGTGATGGCCACCTGCAGCTTGACACTTCCATGCGGCCACCAATGCCGGCGTGTGGTCCATCTGCCGCCCGCGCGCGGCGGGTGCTTTGACTGCATGTGCGCGCCCTGCCACGATGACGTGCAATTCGCTGAAGACGAGCGCCGTCGCTGGCGGCCATTACAGGAGGCGCTCAACATGCGCTCTCGGCAGGACGGCGGATCCGAGATCTTCGCGCCATCTCCGGCGAAAAGGGACACACCACTTACCATCTCTACAGCTGCCGCCGAGGGCAACGACGTTCCCCAGGTCTTCAGTCCAACTTCGGCCCGGCTCCCCGCTACGCTCGGCGGCACAATGCCGTCCGAGAAAGATGCGAACATGCCCTATGTCACACAGGTGAGCCCCGCCGTGCTTATCTTCCCATGACGTGCTCGCCTCTCTAGGTGTGCCTCGACCAGCTCCAGCTCCCCCCTCGCATGCAGGTTGCTCGTGCCAAGAACTACGCACAGGCCACGGCCCCATTGCGTGTGCCTGCATCCTACTTTGCGGGCGAAGGCGGCAAGTTCACAAGCCGTCCGCCACCACGCAACTCTAGCGCCGAGTGGTCGGACATCGGTAACGCGACGCCGCCTGCAGCGCGGCCACTCAGCACTCCCCCACCTGAAGGGCTCGAGGTCGCTTCCAACGAGGGTGCATTGCCTGCGGCGTGGCAGAAGGCGACCTCGAAGAGCCACGGGCGAGATTACTACTACTGCCAGGCCACTGGAGAACGCACGTGGTCGATCAATGAGGCACACCGACTTGCTGCTGCGGCCACAGCTGCAGCCGGTACACGGAAGAGTGCACTGTCGGGATCCACCTCGGCTCAGCCGCTGTGGAAGGAATTCTTCTCAAAGACTCACTCGCAGCCATACTGGGTCAACAGGCTGACCAAGGAGACCACTTGGCGTAAGCCTGACGACGTCTTTAAATGATGCGGGCTCGATGCCCAGGCGCCCCCTGATGATGGGCGATGCCCCCAGCAAATCGAAGGCACCATCATTGAGTCAAATTCTTACTTGTTTAACCATTGCCACTTGCGTTGCTTGCTAAGGCCAAGCAGTTCATCCAACACGTGCCCAAAGTAGCCTTTTGTGTCGCCGTGGGCTGCATGGCGATGGTACGATGATGCGTCTTGCACGCGAGGCGGATCTGGTCCAAAGGCGCAAGTATGTCCTCGTAACTATCGAAACTGCTGTCTTCTAGCCTTCCATCATTGGGCGTAGGGCCGCTTTCTTCTCAACCGCATTTAATGCTGCCTTTACGCCTTGCCGTCACGGCTTGCAGCGAGCCCTAAGTTGTACTTCTAGTAATAAAGGATTCGGCAGGTTGCTTGGGCCATCGCCGCATTCAGGAAAGCGCCAATCGTGTCCATCGTCATGATGTTGTCATCACCGGACTTTTAAGCTTGGTTGAGCGCTGAGCTTGTCGTTCTTCTTGTTGTCATATTCTAGTGACAGTTTACAATGGTTGTATGTTGGTAGTACAGTAACATGATCCGGTCATTAAGCTAATGAAACACTCGCCAAAGCTACTGCACATGACGCACCCATGTGGCCATCCAAAGCCCTGAAGGCGAATACAACTTTTTTTGCGCTATAGTTTGAGCGCGCGCCGACGGCTCCCCCTTCCCGAGCACGACGAAGTCGAGCTGCTAACCTCCACGGCGATGTCGGAGCGCTTCTCGAGCAGCTTGAGGATCTCGTTGCCGCATCTCCTTATGCGCCGCGCCTTGGCGTGCAAAGAAAGGGTCCTTGCCGTCGCTGTGGCCGCCCAACGTCTTGTACTTGGTACCCTTTCGAGTATGGTTGCTCGAGCCGCGGCCCGGCCCGGCGCGCTCGTTCGAGTAGCTTGTCGCCGTCGGCCGTCCCCGTCGTCGTCGCCGCCGCTCTCCTCCTCCAGGTTGGACATGTATGGCTCGCCGTCGGAGCCCTCGCTGCGGATGTCGTCCGTTTCCGCATCACGCCGCAGCAAACGCACCTGAAGAACCCTTCGAGTTCGTCCGTATGGATGAGGTTGGGGCGATCCTCTTCAGGCGCGTCAACCCCGGCTCGACGTCGGCTACCGCTTGCCGCATCGCTTGCATATAGGGGAGGGCATGGCGACTGTTCACACCCACGCACCCACGACTACGGCCGGTAGGCCTCTCTCCAGGAGCCGGGGAGATAGCCGCCGGGGGGGGGGGGGGGCGTCCGAATTTGGTCTGTGGGTGACCTTTTTTCACATTGTGTGGTCCAGGCCCCCCTGTGCTGGAGGACGCGAGTGGGGGCCACCCGCCATGCATGGTCTTTGCGCATACGGCAAGGAATACTAAAGAGTTGCTTTTTTGGCAGCTCGCCATCTCTCCCCTCTCTCCCTATGCCTGGCTGCGTGGGGTGTGCGCGTGCGCACATATTGCATCATGGTGCACGTGGGCTGCCTGGCTACGATGCGCCTTGGCTATGGTTTCCCCGTGCCGCACGACAGCACAATACGTCACTTCATACGCGATCCACGCACAACACAGCAATTTGTCGGGAGTAACCATAGCTCCCATAGCCGGCCGCTGAGAAGACCGAGAAGAGAAGTGTCCGACTCCACTACGTGTTCTTGTTCGTCTGGGCAATCACCGCTACCCTCTCCGAACGTACCTACGCCTCGTCGTCTCTCACCGAAATTTGGCGAAGAACGGGCCGTCTCATTTCGTGATTCACGAATATTTGACGCTACGTGCCCCATTTCTCCAAGGAGCTTGATGCGTGGCCGTTCGCCTCACGAGGTATACGATTCATTCTCGAGCCCGTGTGCGGCTGCGCCAGCACCCCGCCCTCACTCCTCGATTACGAGCGCCGAGTGGAGCCACGCCGCGAGCGGCTCTACACAGCGCTGCATGGCCGGTCTCAGCGTGCCACTCCACTCCAGAAGCACGGCCTCCTCAACAAGGTCCGCCTCCCACATCGCCTTCAGCACCGGCGCCGTGTGCACCAGCAAACCTCGATTGCCCAGACCGCCCATCACACCGCGGAGCAGCTCGAGCTGCGCTGCACGTAGGTCAGCGCAACGGCAAATGAGCCATCCAAGGGACAGGCGCCATGCGTTTACGAGATCGGCGGCAGCACTGCTGGCAGGGTCAGCTCCGGCCGGAAGCCGAGACAGGATGCCGTCCACTAGCGGCCCAACCAACGACAGCGGTTCTCGCTCTGCAAGGAGTACGAGCAGGCCGCCGCAAACCTCGAGCGGCGACGAGGCGCCCTCAAGAAGCTGGGACATGAGTTCTTGCGTAGGGCGGCCGCGCGCACCAACGCCCGCCTGCGCGATCTCCGACTCGCGTCGCAGCCGAGCGTCCTCTGCCTCACGCCTCGCCGCGGCGGCGGCCGCCATTTCTACCTCGCGCGCCTCCTGCTCAGCCTTCTCTCGTGCTGCCTTCTCCTCAGCTTCGGCCGCGTCTTTGGCAGCCTTAGCCTCCCTGGCCTCCTTCCGTTCGCGGTCACGCTGCGCTTTGCTCTTTGGCTTCGAGCCGTCACCCAAGGACTCCGCCTCTGCCTTGGCCGCTTCCCGCTCCTTCCGCTCCTTCTCACGCCGCTTCTCCTCAGGGTCTTCATCGGCAATTGCCGAGAGCTGTTCAGCGAGCATGTCACGGTACTCCTCAAATTCGCCCGGGAACCTGTTAACCTTGCCCTCCTCAATGACCCAAATCTCGTTGCACACCCTGTTGATCAACTCGACGTTGTGGGTGATCACCATGACGCCTCCCTCAAAGGCGCGGAGGCCATCAACGAGGCAGTCGACCGTCTCCAGGTCAAGGTGGTTGGTCGGCTCGTCAAGCAACAACAGGTGCGTGCGGCGCAGGCCCATCTCCACAAAGACAACGCGCGACTTTTGGCCGCCCGAAAGCGTGGAGATCTCCTGTAGATGGTGGTGGCCCTCCAGGCCGAAACGGCCGAGCGCGTTGCGGATGGCCTGAACGTTCATCTCCGGGAAGGTGTGGTGGAGGTACGATACCGGCGTGAGCAGCTCGCCCTTGGCGAGCCGCACCCCCTTGGCCAGCTGATCGGTGGAATGCTGGTTGTAGAAGCCGATCTTACACATGCGCGACTGCCGCACCTCGCCTTCGGTGGGCTCAAGCTCGCCCAGCATGAGCTTGAGCAGCGTCGACTTGCCGGTGCCGTTGGCGCCGACTAGCGCAACGCGCGAGTCCATGTTGAGCCCAAAGTCGACCCCAGAGAAAAGGGTGCGCCCTGCTTTCTTGATGGGCGGCCCATCAGGATTGGCCGGATCCTCCACCTCGGTCACGTAGTGGAAGCTGACGTCGTCGACCGCCAAGATTGGCATGGGAATCTCGCCCGCAACGGGGAACGTGATTTTCATGTTAAGACCCTTGATCTCCTCGAGGAGCTCGCCCTCGTCCTCGTCCTCGCCAGCGCCGCCGAACGTAGCGAGCTCACGCTGCTTCTGTGAGGCCTTGCCCAGAACCATAGCCATCTGCTTCTTGTAGGCGACTGTGTCGGCGCCACCGTCCTTCTTGCCGAGGTCCTTGCCAACCTTGCCCTGCCGACGCAGATCCTTGATCTTCTTCTGCTGCCTTGTGTACTCCGCCTGGTACTCCTCCAGTCGCGTGGAGAAGATCTTTGCGAATGTATCGTATGAGCCCGAGTAATGTTGCAGCTTGGACTGCCAGCAGTGGAGCGTGTCCGTACAAACTGTGGTGAGAAAGTCACGATCGTGCGAGACGACCACCAGAGTATGCTTCCACTTTTGCAAGTAGCCCTCCAGCCAGATGACGGCATGGAGGTCGAGGTGGTTGGTTGGCTCGTCGAGCAGCAGCAGCCGTGGCTTGCGGAAGAGCGCGCGGGCGAGGGAGATGCGCATCCGCCAGCCGCCCGAAAAGGAGGCGGTGGGCATGGATTTCTGCTCCTCGAGAAACTGCAGGCCGGAGAGGATTGCGGACGCGCGCTGCTCAGCCGAGTCAGCGCCGATGTCGGAAAGCTCATCATAAACCTCCGAGAGGCGCGCGGCAATCTCGCCGTCCGGGTCAAACGTGTCCTGAATAGTGATGTCGCCGTCCTTGTCGATCTCCTCGAGCACGGTCACCTCACGCCCCTGATACTTGCACTTGGTGCCAACCGTGAACGGGCCTCCTTCGAGCATCTTCTCCTTGACATATCGGACGCCGCCTTTTTCCAGCTCGTCGGGAGTTATGGCATTGTTCTCGTCCAGCGACATATTGTACGCATCGCTGAGCCGCTCGAGCACACGCGCCTCGTCAAGCAGCGCAGTGCGCTTGGTGTCGGCGAGCACAACCATCTGCAACGCAGTGATCTCGTCCGAGGCAGCCACCTCCTGCTCGACGAGAAGGATGTCGGTGTTCGGCGGGATGGCCTTCTTGATGTCTTCGTTTGATCCGTAGCCAATGGCGTGCATTAGCGTGGACTTGCCGCAGCCATTGGGCCCAATGAGGCCGTACCGGCGTCCGTGGACGAGCGCGAGGCGCGCGTCCTTAAAGAGAGGTTTGCCGCCCATGGATATGGAGAACTTGGGGCAGATGATGTCATCCGAGCCCTCCATCGCAACCTATCTCAATAGCTGAAGGGAGGGAGAGGAGGAGCAGTGAGCAGGGCGGAGTGGACGCGTCAGCTGGGATGGTGGTGTGTCGAGGCCTTGCTGGCTGGGTCAGACTGTCCGCCGGCTTCCCTCCACGCCATAGTGGTGTGGTGTGGGCTCCGCGCAATGAGGAAGGCAGGGAGAAAATAGAAGGGAAAGGGGCATGGGCGGAGCGCGCACCGGGATCGAAGCGCTGCACAGTTGTGGGTGCGGTGGCCGTGCGGTAGGTGAGAGAGAGAGGAGGAGGAAGAGAGAGAGAAGAGAGAGAAGAAGAGAGGGAGAGAGCGGTGTGTGTGGCTATGTGGCAATAGCTGAGTGCTTGCTCTACACGCTCGCTGGTCGGCCTGCGCCTCGACCAGCCGATTCGTCACTCCCCCCACCCCACCCCTCTCTCTGTCTGCACTTTCCCCTTTGAGCCCCCACCTCGCGCGCGGCCTCCCTCCTCTCCCTTTCCGCCCCCCCTCGCTCTCCCTCTCTCTCCCTCTCTCTCTCTTTCTCCCTCTCTCTCTCTCTCCCTCTCTCTCTCTCTCCCTCCCTCTCTCTCTCCCTCTCTCTCTCTCTCCCTCTCTCTCTCTCTCCCTCTCTCTATCCCCGGATAGGGAAGACGGCGAGGGGGGAGGGGGGGAGAGAGAGAGAGAGAGAGAGAGAGAGAGAGAGAGAGAGAGAGAGAGAGAGAGAGAGAGAGAGGGAGGAGAGGGGGGATCGATCCCTCCTCGTGGCGAGGAGGTGAAGCGGAGGAGTTTTCTTGTACTTGTGAACTCCTACTTCTACTGCTGTACCCGCTTCCAAGAACTCCCGCGCGCGAAAATGAAAATGAATATATATTCTGAATATATGAATATGGCGAATGGCTAATGGCCATTACTAATGGCGAACCTCGAACCGACATGTGAAACACGAAACACAGCAACAGTGAACAGTGTTTGGCCCAGCCTATAGTGGGCCCAGCGACTGGGAGAAGAGCGGTAGAGCGGTGTAGATCAGAGTAACATAATAAATCATAAATCATATATCATATGTCATATAATATATAATATTAATATTCTCGCAAGAGGGTGCAACCTCAGGTTTGGTTATTTTTTTGACAAATGCCCCCATAAAATGGGTATATAAACGATTATGGTTATGGCCGGCGCCGGCGCCACGGAGAGCACGAGTGTGCGGAGCTTGGGCAGCCGACCGACCGCACTCGCCGATGCTGCCCGGATTGCGACATTCGACCGCACTCGCTTCCAAGGACGCGGAGCGGCTTGCTGATGCAACTCACGTGGCCGACAAAACGCAGCGTCCGCGCGGCGGCGGCGGGCGGCGGCTTCCTGTACGTGACGCCCGAGCTGGCCGCCACTAGGGCCAGGGCAAAGGTCGTTTGCCTTCATTTGGTACCCCTCGTTTCCAAATACGCGATGCGCCGGCACAAAAAAAACTTCTGGTATTTAAGCAAAGGCACCCACCTCACAGTGCTCAACCATGTCTATAAATGGAATGGCGGCTGATGATGTAGTACGCAAGCGATTGCAATGGATCATAATCATAAGAAAGATGGACGAGAACTTTAAAAAATTCATCACACCTCTATTTCCGCCATATGCCAATTCTAAATCTGTCATGCAGGTTATGGCGGAAGCATTGGACAGCATCAGTCCGCCGCCGCCGGTTGGGGTCAACCCGTCCAACCCAAAGTTTTCGACGTACACTGTCGAATGTCAGTTCTTATTCAGTTTATCAGATTTCAAGCACAATACGGACATTAAAGACAACTTACACAGAATTTGCGAGATTGATAAATCATTCACACTGGCGGTTTATATGAGACACACTCTCTTGAGCAAGAAATTCACTGTGAAAACAATCATCAATATGAGTCGTGATGATTCTGCTTCGTACAATGAAAACTTATGTCAATTCGGAATTAACTCCCCACCTCCAAGAATTGTTAGAAGGTGTCGATTCGGGTTCAGCTTCCCAAGTAAAGATTGAAAACAAAAGGCCGCTTATCGTTTCGGGTCCGGCTCCCGTAAAGATTGAACCCACAAGGCCGCCCAGCAACATCAAATACAAAAAAGCTCGGTCCTAGGACACCGGGCCGAGCTCACCATGAGGGCGCTCCTGCCGAGCGAGTCCACCGCGGCAAGGGGGGCGTACATCTCATGCGAGCGTCTCCACGGGGTGCTCCTCAAGCAGCGCCATCACGCGCGATTGGTTTCCCCGCTGGCAGGCACCCAAGCGGTCCTCGGCCGGAGACGACGGGCTTTGAGAGGGCTTTCTGACGAGCCGCCTCGGGCGGCATGGGGCGTCCCAGGTGGGGCGCGGTGGCGAGGGTCGCCTGGGGCTCGGGAGCGGTCGCGGCACGCTCCACGCTCCATAGGTCAAACTATAACAATAGTTTCCAAGTACTTTAATAATTAACGTTGCGCAAACGAGAGTCAATGAGTGTCAGTCCTCGCTCTATCTAGGTGAAAAGTGAAAAGCCCATTCATGTAGCCAAATACAGATAGCAACGGCGGCGGGGCTATATGCAATATGCTATATGGCTATGTATAGGTAGCTAGGTCAGGCTAGCGCGCGAGCGCGGGAGCGCTCGCGCCTCGCAAAATATTTGCGAAATTTGGGGCAGTGAACGCGAAATCTGAGCGAAATATCCGAAGAAATTTGGGCGGGTTTCAAACGAAATTCTGACCTGGCCCTAGGAAGGGGGGGGGGGGGACTCAGCGGCGGGGGAAGGGGGGGGGGGGAAGGGGGGGGGGGGGAAGGGGGTCGAGAATAATCATACCGTCAGGGGGCCCAATCTTTTCACAAGCAGTGTGACCTTTTCACAGGAGGCGTCTATGAAAAGCCCAGTGAAGTGTGTGTGGGGGGGGGCAGTCACAATGGGGACGGTCGAAGTCCCGCGCCTTTTGGCGCGGAGGAGGGGGGGGGTATTGGAAGTCACAAGTGTCAGAGCGGGGACGGTAGAAGTCCCGCACCTTCTCGCTCGCTTGGCGCTCCCGGCTCACCGGCGGCCGCTGGCTCTGTGTGCATCGCGCGGTGCAGGTGTGTCTCTCCTCCTCGCGCCCCCCCATCGGCCCTAAGCTAGTACAAAAAGTGGAACATATTTTATCAACGTTTGCAAGAGTCTACCACATCAACATATGTACCCACTTTTGCAAGAGTCACTCCCACATGTGGACTGATGCGCCGGGCCCACGTATAGCGAGCGCGCAGCGCGCAGCAGCGAGTAGCGATCGAGCCGCTACTCCCTTGATCTCCATGCCTGGGTGATCAGTCCAGAGCTAGAGCATATTCATATTCCGAGTAGAAAGAAGCCTGTTAGAAGCTGCTTGTCCACGTGGATATAATAGTAGACCGACATTGAATGAAGTGTTGTGATTGATAGAAGCGTGGAGACGTCGTAGACGTATAGATAGACATAAGAACGAAGATTGATGATTTACCATCGCGGTTATAACGGTAGAGCGGAAAATAGCGAAATAGCCTGCAGAGGCTCGCGAATGCGACAACATCCGGATGGATCGTCGAAAACGGGCACGCACCGCGCCCAGTCTCGATTTGAAGTTGAGCTTTCTGAGCTTTTGCGCTTTTAGCTTTTAGCGTCGTTTATCATTATTTGTTGTGTGTGTGAGGGCCTAAGGCCCAAGGGGTGGGCCTTGGTCCTAATGGCCTAATGGGTCCCGAATATATGCTAGTTGCTAGTTGGGTGTGTATTGGGAACTTTCTACCGAAAAACAGCAAATCACAAATCTTCAAATTTCCTCAATTCTGAGATGGTCATTTTCACCCCTAATAAAAAACCTGTTAACAACCTGTTTGACCGCACTACGCCCTACCACTGTCCATTGTAACTGTCCAGAATGTGGGCCCCATTCCCCATTCTCTCGATCTCGTTTTGGGGGAGTTCAATTGGAGGGGGCAGGGGGAGAAAATAAACATTTCTCGGGTCCCAGGGGGGGGGGGGGCGGAGAGAGAAAAACCGAACCTGAGAAACTGAGGCCCGCGTGTCATTTTCTCTCACGGTGTCCTTCGTACGTTGTACGCTCTGCGCCACCGCACGAGCGCCCCTGTGTCCTTCCTCGTGTGCCTCTTGCTCCCGTCCTCGTCTCGCACGACTGCATGTCAGCTGAGGCCGCTCGCTCGTCCTCAGCCCCCCCGTCGCGTGCCTCTCTCGCCTCTGGCAGTCCGTGTCCCATGCTCCCCAGGAATTGTACTTCACATGTTACAGGCACAGGCACCAACCCCACCACCTTCACATGCAACACAATCACAGCCCCACCCCCTCCTCCACAACAACCATCGTAACATTCCGTGATGCTGACGACAAAATAAGACCAGCACTCCGTAGCATGTGCCAAGCGACTTCTAGGAGCATACGTAGGGGACATGGGATAAAGGAAGCAGACACTTGATGAATAAACCAAACACTACCATAGAAGTAGACCAACAAAGGGGAGCGAGGGAACATGCTGCTCCTTCTCGGGACTGAAGATGACATACACTGTTCCAGGGAGAGCATCATGCATCCTCTTAGGAACCGCGGGCGGTGCAGCGAAGAGAAAACATGAAAGCGCAAGGCACACGCAAAAAAGCTTGTCAATGATGGCTGTAAGTTGCTTTTGTTTGTGGTGTTGTACTTGTCATCGAAGCACATGTGGCTCTCGATATTGTAGTCTGGTACTTGCCATCGAGAGGTAGATGCGCTTAACAGTATTAAGTATTGTGCCATGGTACTCAACTGAGCTGCCTTCTTTCTGCTGCATTTCAGACAATATGGTCTTTTCCCGATTCTGGAGCCACTCTTCCACTAATTCGAACAAGCCAGCCACACACCATCACTTTTTCTTGCGGTTGACGTTCTTGCGCTTATGCCTTCGACTCAATCCGGCCGTCCTGGCTTTGGCCAGCTTTCGCTTGGCCTTCCTCGCCGCCTTGGCCACGCCGCGTTTGGCCACGCCTGGCTTGCGCCGGCTGGACCGTTTGCACCCGCTCTCGTCTGTGTCCATGCGCTCGTTGTTATCGTGGACCGTGAGCGTGTCGAATGACAGTAGATCGGCCTGATTCACCTTCTCTCGTGACTGCACTGCCACGGCCCGTCGACGCCGGACGGGTTTGGCCTTGACCATCGCCGGATGAGATGATGCGACGCTCGCCACGGCGCACAGCACCGCAGCGTCGCGTCGTTAGCTTCACGTGCACATATCTACTACAGTACTCTAAGACTCCTAGTACCTAGTACCTTGACCTCCGAAAAATTAAAAAAAATCCAAAAAAAGAAAGGGACTCACATACACATACTCCGTATGTGCTCAACTCCTGGCGCGCGCCCATCTCCATCTCCTGGCATCGGTGTCCTTCGAGCCCTTGGCTCCTGAGCAGGGCATCACACAGTCACACAGGGCTAGGCGAGCGCGAGCGGCCGCTGGCCTCAAGGCGAGAAGCGCTCAATCACCATCACCCACCGCATGGAAAAGCGTTCAATCACCATCAGCCTACACGTGGAACGCGCTCAATCACCATCACCCACATCAAAGAAAAGCGTTCAATCACCATCAGCCTACACGTGGAACGCGTTCAATCGCCATCACCCCCACCGCATGGAAAAGCGTTCAATCGCGGAAGATCGTGGGGATAATGAGGGTAGCGCTATCCAACCCACTCGTTTGGCAAGAGGGTATGCTGGCGATGTCAGCCTGAACGAAGGGGTCCGATTTACCTGACTTTTTGTGACGTTTAGAGATCTCCCGAAATAATCTTGTTCCAGTCTTCATCACTGATACTTGAGTGATCGTCAGTCTTCCGCGTAGACGGTTTAGGCTGCCCTTTATGCTTTTCCTTTGTGAGTATTGTTGTCGTGGAATTGAGTTCAGTATTGTTGTGTTTCTCCGGATTGTTGTGTTTAGGCTGCTGGTAGCCCGCCGCGCACCATGACACGCACACTCGACTTTCACCCAACATTCCCCCACACTAACGTATCTTTCCCCACTTGGGCGGGGAAGACATAGAAGGAAGGAAACAAGGAAGAGAAAGCCGACAGGAGAGCGACGATGCGACGGAAGAAAGAGCCGACGGCGAACGGCGGTTACCGCGAACAACTAGGTAGAAAGTAAGGAGGGAATCTACGTGCGTAAACCGAAAGGGGCGAGAGGGTAGGCTTCGCGCGGGGGAAAAGTCCGCAGCGACGAACACCTACGACGAGAGCGAGAGCAGGCGCGGGGGAACGACAGCAAGGAGGGACCAAAGAGAGAGCAAGGCCCAAGGTGCAAAGGGGCGAAACAGGAGCGAGACAGGCCGCAAAGGGGCGCGACGGCAAGGAGCGAAGGGCGAATTACGAGTGAAGAGTTCTACAAGTTACGAGTAAAACTCCGCGGGAAACAAGGACGATTGGGCACGAAGACGCATAAGGTCGGAAGTCGATCGCGGATGCGACATGGAGGGGGAGGGGCGAGCCATTAAGTGGGCATTGGTTGCGGCAGCCGAGCGGCTCACACCCCGCATATGCCCGCCCAACCTGCACCAGCCGACCAGCCGTCTCTCCTGAATCCTGAATCGCGGATCGTTGTCGCTGTGGCACTGCGTAGCACATAGACGCACGGACCCTAGATGTTAAACACAGGAACAGTGTGTTTCTACGGAAGTCAAAAACAGTGTTTTTCACCGTGTTTCTAGGAGACCCCCATGTCCGGAACAGAGGGTTGCGCGCTGCGCGCGCGCGGTGAGTGAGCGTGCGAGCGAGGCCATAGCCATAGCATTATCAATCCCGCCACTTGATTGCCTATTGCCTGGCCTCCCACCTGCACCACTACACCACTAGCTACCACCACCTACCACCTAGCACCTAGTTGGATGCAAGACAATCAATCATCAATCACAATCATGCTTGACAGTTACTATTACAATTACACTCCCACAGGAACTACCGGTAGCTGTGAGCTGTGAGCTGTGAGCCTACGGGAGATGGATATAAATATATATGTATAATATACTACTATATATATATATGACCCGGTGTTTTCGGTACTGTGTTTCACCGTGTTTCCAAAAAAGCCAAAAACAGCTGTTTTTGGTGTGTTTCTAGACCTAACCCACCGTGTTTAACATCTAGGGCACGGACCCATCACGCATCCCGCGCTCGTCGCTCTCTCCTGCGTCCTACAGCGCCCGCGGCTCTCGCCAGCATGTGCATTCGCCCCCTGTTCGCCCTCATCGTGAAGCTCAGCTCGCTGACGCCTCGACGCCCCCCGCCTTAGCCTTAGCAGCGGTCTAGCGGTGCTCCGTGAGTCTGTGAGTTGTGAGCTGACGGAGTGTGGGCCTCGTCAGTTTTGTATTCGGGGGGGGGGCGGGGGGGGGGGGGAGTTTTGTTTTTGCGCGGACCGCGTCGGCGAGCCAGGAGCGCGTCGGCGAGAAGAGAGGAAAACACAGAGGAAAGAAGCCGTTTGGGAGTACCACGGATCACATGAAGAAAGGGCGCAGGAGAGGGAAGAGAAACGTGGAAGGCAGAGGAGAGAGAGAGCAGGGAGGGGAATAGGGAGAGAACGGAGATGAGGAGAGATCTGGGGAGAGGAAAAGGGGGGGAGGGAAGGGGGGGGGGGGGGGGGAGAGAGAGAGAGAGAGAGAGAGAGAGAGAGAGGGAGAGGGAGAGGGAGAGGGAGAGAGAGAGAGAGAGAGAAGAGAGAAGAGAGAAGAGAGAAGAGAGAAGAGAGAGAGAGCGCGCGTGGGGGGATGTCCGACCTGTTCGAGGCGGTTCGCGCGCGCGACGTGGCGGCGGTGGGCCGGTTGATTGAGCAGAAGGCGGACGTGAACGAGAGTCGTACGGTACGCACGCGCGTGACACCAGCCGACCGCGTGGCGGGAGGCTGTTCTTATGTGGGAGAAGGGGGGAAGAGGCAGAGAGAGGCAGAGAGGCAGAGAGAGAGAGAGCGAGGGAGAGGGAGGGAAGGGAGGGAGGCAGGGAGGGAACGAGGGAGAGGGGGGGGACAGAGAGGGGAAGAGAGAGGGAGAGAGGGAGGGGAGGGAGACAAGGAGGGAGGGAGGGAGAGAGCAGGCGAGGCGCAGAGAGAGAGCCATGCAGGGCTCAGGGGGGTCGGGGGCAGGGGGGAAGCGAAGGGCAGGGGGAAAGGGAGGGCAGGGGGACGGGGAGGGCAAGGGGAAGGAGGGAAGGGTGGGAGGGGGAGAGGGCAGGTGAGGGAGAGGAGGGGGAGGGAAGAGGGGGCAAGAAGGCAAGAGTTGGTTGAAAGTGAGGGTGAGGTTGAGGGGGTGGGGTGGCTGAAGGAAGAGATGGAGAGAGGTGGCCGAAGGAAGAGGTGGAGGATGGAACGAGTAAGTGAGGGGGCATTAAGCCATGGCGAAGGGAGAAAGGAGTGGATAGAGAAGTAAGGGGGGAGGGGATTTGAGTTGAGCAAGGGCTAGGAAGTGAGGAATGCGGGGAGTTGAGCATTTGAGAGACAAGAGGGAATGGACCCTAGTTGATTGCGGGAAGTGTGGCCCTTCCCTTCTGCACGCAGGGCGAGCAGACTCCCTTGCACCTAGCAGCCGAGCTTGACGCTGTGGACTGCATCCAACTTTTATTGAAGCATGGCGCCAACATCAACGCGCAGGACGGCCAGATGCTCACGCCACTGCTCGCGGCCTGCGCGGGCAACTGCCAAAACGCCTCCAAAGCCCTGATGGAGGCAGGGGCATCGCTAACCCTCGCCGACGAGGGGGAGAATACGCCACTGCATTGGCTTGTGCGCCGTGACGCCGTAGAGCTCGTCAAGCTCGCCCTACAAAAGGGAGCACCTATAGATGCGCTGAACGCTCTGTCTGAGACGGCTTTGCTTACGGGGGTGAAGCTCGGCAAGCGCAATGTTGTGGAGCTTCTGCTCAAGGAGGGCGCCACTGTGCAGCGTGACTCGATCGGCTCCAAGGCCCCAACGAACAAGACCGCCTGCCACTTCGCTATGCAATATGGAGCTGAGGGCGGTGACGCAGCAGACGCATGTGCCATCCTGGCTGCCATCCTGAAGAAGAAGCCAGACGTCAACGCTGTGGATGGCGAAAAGCGCTCTGCGTTGCACTATGTGAGCGCCCGGGGAATGGTTTACGCCATCAAGCCTCGGCCTTATTCATCTATAGACACTTAAGATCCACACCACACTCCCTCTTCTCTGTCAGGCTGTCGTGAACGACGACCTCCTGCCTGCTGTCAAGGAGCTCATTTCCGCCGGCGCCGCGGTTGGACAGCCTGATTGGTCCGGCCAAACGCCAATCCATTGGGCATGCTTCTTAGGCGCCTCGCAGAACGTGAAGGCACTGCTCGACGCCAAGGCTGCCGCTGATGCCGTGGATGATCATAGGCGCACTGCGCTGCATCGTGCTGCTGAGAGCAACAACGAGGTATGCGTATCGATGCTTTTGGACGGTGCGCACGTGGCACTTGATGCTGTCGACGTTGACGGCTATTCGGCGCTCCACTATGCCGCACGCGCGGGTGCGCTCTCGTGCGTGAAGCGGCTGCTGGAGGGAGGGGCAAACCGACACCTCGTCTCGGCAAGCGGTGCGTGCGCCATCGACGTTACGGTAGACAAAAATATCCACGAGCTCCTTCGTGATGAGCATTCGGGGATGAAGCGGCAGCGTATGTCTTCTTCAACCAACCTGATGCTGCCTGATCTTGGCGCCAAGTTTTACGCCGCGTGCGCTGCCAAAGATGTCAAGGCCGTGCTGGCTCTTTGCACGCCGGAGGTAGCGCAAAAGCAGCGCAAAGTACTCGAAGGTCTTGTTGCGAGCCCTCCAGCGATCGGGCAAATGCACGCTTCAGCTCGCACGAGCACGATAGCTGTGGAGCATGCGGGCGGGCTTCATCTCCTCGGCTTCACTGAATCGGGTTTGCTCCACTCATTCCGCCCATTCACCGAGAGCTGAATGTGACGAATTGGGCGAGTCAGCAAGGAATTAGCAAGGCATCGATGTCTAGTGGCCGAACTCGCTTCTTCATTTGTGGTGTTGAGGCAGTGGTGCTGAAAATTATCACTCCGCATGATTTGCTTAGCATGTTTGTTGTGACTTGTCTTTTGCCGTGGTGCAACTATAAGTTTATACTTGGTTGCGATGGAGCGCGCCGCCGCGACTCCCCTCTCCTTCGGGCCTCCCGCCGAGGGCGCCTCCTCAGTACCCATGGAGGGGTCGCTGGCGAAGCGACAGCGTCCACCAGCCGAGGCCCGGTGAGCGCGACCCCTAGCATGCCACACGGCCTGTGGCCCCGGCCACACCACACACAGCAGCCATGCTGGCCCCCCTCATGGTGGGCTGCAGACTGCAGACTACACCAGACACACAACAGAAAAAGCGCGCCAACCCTCCACTGGGCATGCCTCATGGCAGAGGCTTCTCCAACCCTAGCGACGGCCGCGCCGCTCCGCGGGCGGCGCGGCCCGAGCGACCGGGTGGCCCTTATGGGCACAAACCTCACTCTCCAATGACTACAAATACGCATCATCACATCAAACTGTCACATCACCAATCCCAGCCCGGCACACCAAAGATCAGAGATCCCCCGAGCGAGAGGGTGGACGAGAGAACATCAACATAGCTACAGCAAGCCAACAAACAACAAACATTCGCCTATTGCTCACCCACGGCACACCCAACACCCAACACACCGCCCCCCACACAGGATCCCCCATGCGATGAAGAGCAAGAAAGCCTTGACACGGATGCGAACGTTGCCATCTCACTCCACCAAGAGGGGGCTGCCCGGAGCCCACACTCTGAACCAGTCCCATGGTAGCGCACCTTGGCCGTACCCCGGATACCGAAGACGAAGACAAAGGAATGATGGGGGGAAAGGGAAGAGGTGGAGGGAAGGGAAATGAAGGGCGGTGTCAGAACAGGAAGAGGGATACCCTAGGACAGTAGGTGTGTAACCCAGAATCTTCGGATTTTTGTTTGATTTATGGGTTATTATTCGCCTTGTCCTTAGGATGAGAAGAGGACGAGGACATGCTAAGCCTATCACCAACATCTGCGCCAAAAGACATGCCTTGGGGCGCTGGGTCACGTAGCAAGACGGAAATTCTCCGCCCCTTTGGTGGCAGCGCCTCGCCCTGGAAAACAGGCTCGAGAGGAATGGAATGCCCCCACTTGTATCTCGCATCGCCATAGAGCACATATAGTGATCTGCGAGGCAGCAAGAGCTCAACGGCGCCATCCTCACTGCCTTCTCTTTCGAGGAGCATTACGGCATGAGAAAGCAGTGACACGCCGGCGATATAACCACCCGAGTACTCGACATGGTCGACGTGCCGCCCTATCCAACCCTCAGGCTTCAAATCGAGCACATGGATGGGCATTGGCTCCACTCCCGCTGGCAGGGCGAGGCCAGCCACGCGGTTGAGAACTGCACGCGATGCAGCCGACCACTGACGGATCGGCCGCTGCAGCTCGCGATAGTGTGCGATCACGCCGTCAAAATGCCCTGGCTCGTATCGCCGTGTCCGCAGGTAGCGCTCGGCTTCTGCCACGAGAGTTCCCTCCTCCTCTTCGCTGATGACATCAGGCTGCATCAAGATGGGAGGCGGCGGACACCCCTCGCCGCCGCGGCGCACGCCGATCTGCGGGGTGAGTGGCAGTGCGAATGCGCTGCGTCGCCACTGAGCCCCAACGCCCAACGCGGCCTGCTGCCCGGCAGCCAGCCGTAGGCGATGCATCCCCCCCCCCCTCCCCCCTCCCCCCGGCCCGCCCCGCCTGACGACGCCGAGGAGCGGATATTGTAGCACAGCTGGAGAGACACAGAAAAAAAAACTGTACTACTATATTTATAAACGAGTGAACGGTCCCCTCGTAGCAGCAATCCCTAATCCTAATCCCTAGTTGGGCTGTCAGTACTGATTTCAGTACTGATGCATCAGTATCAGCTCCTGGGGAGCTGATATACCGATGTCAGTGCCTAGGCTGCCGAGTCAAACATAGAATTGAAAACAAAACTCCGGAGCGGGAACGCAAGAACGCAAGAACGAGCCCAGCCAGAGCGCGTAAAGGGTCGCGCGCCCTCCTGCTGGGGGGATTATTTTTCCAAAAAGGTTCGAACCTGAGAATCTGAGGTCGCAGCCTCTCACGGTCACATCTGGCCTATGGGACGAGTACATCAGAATCAGGAAGCTCGGCGTACCGGAGGAGCGGAGGAGTGCCTGCACTTGCACCGCGTGGTAAATAATAAATAAGGGATAAGGGCAAGAGCCTCTTCTGGGCGCAGTGGACCTAGGCGCGCGAGGCAATTTATTTTACGCCCACGAACAAGAGTTTTTTTCTGCCTGTCCATGAAGCTCATCCAGCCTCCAGCCTCCAGCCTCCAGACTCTAGACTCGCTACTCTAGAGCTCTAGTCTAGAGCTCTAGAATCGATAGAGTAGAGTAGAGTAGGGAGTAGTAGTGGAGCTTGTGGTACGATTTCGTGGGAACTCCCACCGGAGGCGGCGGCTGCGGCGTGGTGCAGTCGGTCGGTCGTTCCCGCCGTCCTGCCTGCCTCCCTGCTCCATCAAGCAGGGTAGAGTCCGATTGAGGGTGACCACATCGCTCTCTCCGCTTCTTGCGCATGATCCACCTGTCGACGGGGACGACAATGCAGCTCTTTGCAAAATTGAGTGGGTTGGCACTGTCGTGGGCGCCTGTCTCACACCCCCACACCGCTGCCCCTCCCCGTTGCCGCGATCCCAAGGCTTCGCTCCTCGTGGAACAGGTGGAATTCCACTACAAGCGGATGGACCACCTCACTGCGCAGACTGCCGCCGTAACTCCCGGGCTTGGCTGCCCGCCAGGCTGCGGCGCGTGCTGCACCTCACCGACTGTGGAGGCTGCAGAGGTCGAGCTGCTCCCTATGGCCGCAATGCTCGTGCGTGAGGGACGAGCACAAGAGGCCCTATCCAAGCTAGAGCAGGCTGAGGCGCAGAATGACCCCCTCTGTGTCATGTTCGAGCGCATATCACCGGACGGCCGGTTGGGTCGGTGTAGTGCATATGAACACCGGCCTGGGATCTGCCGATTGATGGGCTTTTCTGGACGAATCTCGGCCGACGGTACAGCTGAGTGGTGTCCCTGCAAAGTGATGCGGGAGTCGACTGATGACGCAGCTCAAGCACTTGCCAAGCCACCCCCAAAGGAGATGCCTATTATCAGTCATGAACTGTCCAAGCTCAGGTCAACTAGTGGCTATGCGAGTGAGCAAGCACCACTCTTGATCAATGATGCCCTGAAACGCGCCCTTTCAAAAGAACTTATGCGCACCATGTATTCAGAACTACAGAGCGACGATAAAGCCCTAGAAGATTCAAACCAGCCGTGATGCTGGCAGACCATGCGCCGCCAGGCTCCGTGAGCAGCAGAGTGCACCGGTTGCATACACATCTCACAACGGAAATTTTAATGCACCTTAGGCATTCTAGGGCAACGGCCTACCAAGAGCTCTCATGTAGACGAGGCATTTTGCCGGCGACGCTCTAGAAGGCGTGAATACCTTGAGTCAAAATCCATGCACAAGGGCCAGCCAGCAATCTTCTCGAATCCTATATAGAAGTAGAAGAGTAACGTGCTGCATGAGGCATGGAGCATGATCGTACTTAGTGCAAGAGAGTTAACCAGTCTTAGCCGTAGCCTCGAGCAGTGCTTGTGCTAGTGTTCTTAGCCGATAGCAGTCGTGGATAGTCTCGCATGTTGTACAAGCACGTGTATATCACATCATTTTTATCCCGCTCTGCTTGTTGTGCTTGTCAAGGTCGTTTGCCTTCATTTGGTACCCCTCGTTTCCAAATACGCGATGCGGGGCCACCACGAGGGAGTCCCAATCCTAGGGGTGGGAGGGCGAGGGAGGGTGAAGGCGCGGGGGCAGCCCCAGTCTCGGCCGCGTCACAGGTACCCCTCCTGCCCCTGCGCCCTGTCCCTGCGCCCCTGCTCTCCCTCTTTGTCGACCCCACCTCTCCCTCCGCCCCCTCGACTCCGGAGTGCTCCTGGAATGTGATTCCCGCCCGAGGTCGTATGCCTTCGTTTGGTACCCCTCGTTTCCAAATACGCTCCCGGTACAAAAAAATCTTCTAGTATTTGAGTAAAGGCAGACACCCACCTCACAGTGCTCAACCATGTCTACAAATGGAAGGGCGCCTGCTGATATAGTACTGAAGCGATTGGAATGGATCAAAAAAAAGATGGACGAGAACTTTAAAAAATTCATCACACCTCTCTTTCCATATGCCAATTCTAAAACTGCCATGCAGGTTATAGCGGAAGCATTGGACAGCATCAGTCCGCCGCCGCCGGTTGGGGGCTCCCTGGCCGACCTAAGTTTGTTGACGTACACTGAAGAATGTAAGTTCTTATTCAATGTATTCAATTTCAAGCACAATACGAAAATTGAAGACACCTTACACACCATTTGCGAGATTGATAAACCATTCACATCGGTTTATATTAGACACACTCTCTTGAGCAATAAATTCACTGAGAAAACAATCCTCGATATGAGTCGTGACGTTCTGCTGGGTACAATCAAAACTTATGCCAAGTGTCGCAGGAGGGGTTCGACAAGTACATGGAAGCTCTGAGTGCGGGCACTCAGATCGCCGACAGCTTAGAGCAGGGAGGCAACGTCAACAACGTGGTCAGCATCCTCAAAGATCACAATTTCGACACGCTCGCCTCTCGGATCGAGCAAGGGCGGGACAGCGTGCTTCGCCTTCAGGAGCGTTCCGTGGACGCGGCGCTCAACGCGTTGCCCGTCGTGAAGGACGTGAGGTACGCGACCAAGCTCGCTGCCTTCAACTTGGTCGACAACCCTCATCCCTCATCAGCGGTGGACCATCCCGAAAAGTGCATCCAGGCGGGCAAACATTTCGCCTTCTGTTCCAACTCGTTCGCCTTTCCGGGCGGCAAGCTCGCCGACCTTCGTGGGATGACGTGCCGCGAAGTGACCCACGACACCATGGGAGGAAAGGTGTGCAGCACGTTCCCCAACGTGACCGCCGGGCTGACCGAGCTCTACGGCACGATCGCGCTCAACAGCACCATGGCCCCCACGCTGCACGTCCCGATCCCGTTCGAGTTCACCGCCTCCAAGATGGACATCCCGGACGACATGCGCTGCATCAAGGCCCAGGACGTCATGCTCTGCTCGGCACACCTCGAGGCCGGTTTGGAGACGCCCGGTGCGAAGCCCCTGGGGAAGTGCTACCCGGTCGCGTCCCTCAGCGCCGACTCGCAGGACCCGCTCCATGGCTTCATCTGCAAGTCCTCGCCGGGCCCCATGTTGTCGGCCAACGTCGTCGGTGCCGCCGCGGCGTACAATGCGCTCCGGTTTGCGTGAACCGCGCTCCCGTCCCCGCGTGACGCGGTATAGTGCTCATTGGGGATTAGTGTGACTCGGTTGTGTCCACGTAACGTAATTTATATTCTGATACCGCAAATCACATAGATATGAAAACGTGAAGGCGTATCGCAAAGCCTGTTATGCGCGGTGCGGGGCATGGGCATCCTTTTTTTTGTGGGGGGGGGGGGAGGGAGGGACCCGCCCCCTCGTAACATACCGGGACGCGCGCTTTTTTTTTCGACACCAGTAATACAACCACCGCTTTCCACCTACCCAGCCCGAATAGTCCCGATCATGGCGCGCAGCTCCGGTCGCCGCTCAGGGGGGGCATCGTGAGACATCTACTCGGTTTGTTCTATGAAACCGTTTTTTCCCTCCGCGTCCCCGCCCGCGCTTGGGGCGTGCTCCTCCCCTCGGGCGCCTTTTTCTCGCTCGCTTGGCGCTCCCGGCTCACCGGCGGCCGGTGGATCCGTGTGCATCGCGTGGTGCAGGTGTGTTTATCCCTCCTAGCCCCCCCCCCCCCCATCGGCCCTCCCTCCCACCCAAAAAGGGAGGAAACCCCAACAACGCACTCCCCCCCCCCCCCCGCTCTCGCAGGGAAGCGGGCTTGCGGTGGCCGCCGCCGGCGTCGCGCTCGCCGTCGCGTGGGTACCCCGAGGGCGCCACTTCTCGCACCCCCATCACACGCTCGGGATCGTCGCCTTCGCCCTCGCCCTGCTGCAGCCGCTCAACGCGCTCGTGCGCGGCACGCCCGGCGCCCGCCGCGCACGCCGCGCCGTGTGGCGGGTCGCGCACAAGGGGACGGGCTACGCCGTGCTCGGCGTGGGCGTCTACCAGGCCCTCTCGGGGCGCGCCCTCATGCCGAGCCAAGGCGACGCCGTTCTCGTCGCGTACGTGGTGCTCCTGGGCCTCTCCTTCGGGGTGCTCGCGGGGGGGGGGGGCTCATGGTAGGGTGAGACTGGAAGGGAAAGGAGACCAAATGAAGGCAAGCCGCCTCATGTCACGTGCGCAGGGCTCAAGTAAGTGCGAGCGATGAGCGATAGCGGCAGCGCGCGTCGGGGGATCTTGGTTGCAATCAGAGCAGATTTTCGGGTCAAGTCATGCGGACGGGCAGCGCCAACAAACCAGGCTGCTCGCCGCCTACGTCCGCCAAATACTTGAGCAAGGTGAGGAGCAACCCGGAGACCGGAGATACTTCTTTTCTTCATTCTTCATCTTCATCTGCACGTGCGCCTGGAAGCTGGCGGCTTGCCTTGCATCCTGTACCACTGTACCACGGCTGCGGGGGTGAGGGTTACGGGGGCGCAGAGTGAACGAGTGGGATGGTTTGGTCAACAGCGCGCGCCCCCTTGCTCCCTCGCCCTGCGCGCGCTAAAAAAGCGATGGCGCCGATTTCTGAAGTTCTAGTTCTACGTCTAGCGTTCTAGACCGGTCACTCACTAGTCACTAGGGGGGTGCGGAGGGCACAGGGCACCATCGGCAATGGGCAAACGAGGGCCTGAAAAATCCCTATAGGTTCTGGTATGAGCAGAGATAAGCCAAAAACCAAAAAAATCCAGGGTCGTCGGTCGTCCGACGAAACTTTCCAAAAATACTCAATATCAAGCGCTCCGACTCGGACGGCCGCAGGGTCAATCTGATGGGAGCCAATCGCGTGCGAAGGAGTGCGGCGCGCGACGCGCCCCCACTGGGAGTCTGGGTTGTTGTGATGAGTGATGAATGCTCAACCCCTGCACGCAAATGGCAGGGGCTCAGGTGATTGTGCAGGCCCACCGAGGGGCTGTCTGCGATGGAGTGAGTGGGGCGCGAGGACCCCATCAACCCCCACTTATAAAAAGTAGGTAGCCTGTCTACAAAGAGATAGAACATAGATGAGTACGGTAGGCTACGTCCAGGGCAAGACAGCGGAGAGAAGGATGCAAAGAAGAAAAAGACAGAGACGGAGAACAATGACAAGTAGCTCAAACCTCGACTACACATAAAAAGCGTTCTGTCAACCACCCATCTTAGCCATTGCGGTTGCACAACATGACGAGGCCTGTACATCTTGCACCTGCCTACATCGCTGCGTTTATTTTTAGCACAATTTACTTGGCGCCGTACCACGTCCGGGCAACATTGGCGTCGACGACGAGGTCAACCAAAAGAGAAGGTAGGGCCTCATCGAAAGGTCGCTGCATGCACGCTACAACCTCCATCATGGCTTCGTGTGCCAACTCTTCGGGTCCCTCGAACATAACCTCATCGTGCACCTGTGGGAAGTACGCCGAAAGGCAGACTCAATCCAAGTCTCATTTCATGGCCAGTCAACTCCATGCGCTCGCCGTCAAGCCACCCGGCTGGGCTTGTCGAGCTCGTCTGGCACGCACCTGCAACAGCATCTTGAATCCCATCTCGCGCAGCTTCTCCGACTTGTGCAACTTGATCATAGCCAGCGTCATGATGTCTGCAGCGCCCCCCTGAATAGGCGTATTGATGGCCGCGCGCTCCATGTGACCGCGCACCGCGCCATTTCGTCCATCGATTCCCGGAAGCCGGCGGTATCGACCGAGGAGAGTGCGTGTTGCTCCAGTCAGCCGGGCATTGGCTTTGGTGTCGCGCTGCCACGCCTCGACTTCAGGTCTGTCCGCGTACCTAAAAGACAAATCACACAAGACGATGTCACTTAAGCCACGTCGGCCAAATACAGGGCGCTGGCATGTAGCATAAGCGAGCAGCGTTAGCGCCAACGCGCTAGGAAGGGCGAGAGATCCCACCATGCACGGAGCATTTCATTGGCTTCATCAATGGTGACACCCCAGTCCTTGGAAAGTCCGTGTGCGGTCTTGCCATAGGCGATGGAGAAATTGAGAGTCTTCGCGCGCCTTCGCTCCGAGCCAAACATATCCTTCAAGAGCGGCGCCGGCGCCGGCCCATTCTTGTAGTCCCACTCCAGGAGGCAGTCGCCCCTTTCCACGGCCTCTCGCACATGCGCAAACATACCCATCGCCGTCCGCGAGTGGAAGCACCCCCCTTGACGGAAGGCGTCTAACATAGACTTACAACTGCGTAGGGCAAGGCACGGCAAGGCGCTTCGGGCTAAGAACGGACTCGATCAGATGTGGCAATGCATCAAGAATCGGATCCGGAAGAGGAATGGTGGTAAATAGTGGTCAGCCTTCCACGGCGCGCAGGACTCGACGTGCCTCATGACAGACAAGGTAGCACACAGCGAGCAAATGGCAGAGCGACGCGGCTGGGCAAGGGGTGGCCGATTGCGCACTTCGTCATGTGTGCGAGCAGCCGTAACTCGAGCTGTCCGTAATCGGCCACGACGAGGTTATTGCCGTCTGCAGCCGTGAAAGCGTCCCTAATAAGATACTTATCCTTTTCCAAAGCAGGTTGATTTTGCAGATTTGGTGCGCGACTCGAGAGGCGGCCTGTCTCAGTGTTCAAGTTGAGAGAGCAGTGAATTCGAGAAGATGAATCAGCGAGTTCCTGCGGCAGGGGTGTGGTGGCGCCAAATAACATCAGGCCCGGGGTGGGCTGACCCTCCGAGGATGCCGGCTAGATGGAAGTGGTTTGGCAGTGAAGCTCGCTATAGACCACCTGCAATGGTAAGATAAAGTTACTCAGCATCGTGTCGATGGCTCCCATGCGGCACAATGCTTCGAGCGCCACACATGCCTCCCGGCCAACCTCGCCACCGCCGAAAGCTTCGTACGCGCTGCCATAAACCGGTGGGTCGTCAGTGGGAGAGCCCGCAAGATCACGCAGCGAGGCGGCATCCGTTGCCGGCCAACCGGACGCGGTCACTTTGGTGTGTTCGAGCTTGAGACTCGAGAGCTCTATCTCGACGTCGCGACGGCCGGAGATGATCGTGACTCCGGGGATGCGAAGCTCCTCGATGAGGAAGGCGTTCGGTTCCTCCACGGCTCCGGAAAGTGCGGTTTCTTCAACAACGCTCTCATTAGCAAGAGTAGCCGCATCCCAGGCGGCGGAACCATCTCCTCCACCACTGGATGGGACTGCCTTTGCAATCGCCTGCTCAAGCCTTTCAATGAGCTCGGCCTTGCGGCCCGAGACCTTCAGGCCGCGCGCCCTGAGCTCTTCCTTGAGCTCAGAAACCTTGAGGAAAGAGAGCTCAGCAACCGAATCCGTAACCTCGGATGCCGCAGCGGCGGAAGAGGGTGCAGGTGCAGCCGTTGGTGGCGGCGTCGGAGGCTGCGAGGCCGGCTGAATAGCATCGGAGGCACCCTCATCCGCCAGCCTGAGCCTAAGATCAAGGCACGAGGATCCCGGAGAGGCAGGAGTGGGGAGTTAGCGATGGGCGATCATGCGATTCGTGACAGGTGAGCTTGGGCATTAGCACACGCGTCAGGCGTGAGCTTTTCACCGTGCAGCATGCAGAGCCTCAAAGTCGCTTCGCTCGACCTTGAAAGTCCGCCGGAGCGGCAACACCTCGTCCGAACGCCGCCGCGCCGCCCCACCAAAGAGTAGGGTTTGGATTTGTGCGCCAGAACCGACGTTCATGTACCAAGCAGCAGGGCAGTAAGAAGCAGCCCAACGGCGGAAAAGCAGCTCGGCCTCGTCACGGTCCGCCTGAGCAAACGGTACTGACAAGATGAGGTCAGAGTGCCCAAAAGAGCGCATACACAGACGTACAGGCTGAGTTGGGGCCAACACACGGCACCACGTTCTAGCCAAGTTGGAGGCGCGTACGACAACGGCCAAGGTAGAAATTACCTTGGCGTTTCGCTCAGCAACAGGTAGCTTCGACTTCACGTCGACCATCACACCGTTCCGCTCCATCTCAGTGAGAAGCTCTCCGAAGGGGCGCCAGTAGTCGTGATAAAAGTGGAAGAGATTCTTGCCATGCTGCCAATCCATACGGCGAAGGCGCGACTCCAGTTGTCGGTATAGGAGCCACGTGCCCTTTGCGTCGTATACTGAGTATTGGATCTGGAGGGGGGGGGGGGGGGTTAGTAAGAGCAACTGACACGTGTTTGGGTGCCAGGGCGAGAGGGGAGGAGACGAATGGTGCCCGACTTAAGTGAGGACCAAGCTTGCTCATCCCGGCGAAGATACCGCATGTGTCGCACTCACCCACTCTGGCCGGGTGAGCGGTGACTCTTGCAGCATATCTAGAGGCGGCAGTTCGATCGTTTTGCCAGGGGTGCCATCCTTCCGTAGCTTGGGTTCACCGAAGATGTCTTTCATGGGAACCTACATTAGCGAGACGTTCGAGAAGGCAGAACGTCCAAGGACGTTGTCATAGAGACAACACGTCAATGGAAGCTGCCGCAGCTCACATGGGTCCCATTGCATGAGGTGCACGCCGCGTACGCGCTGCGTTCAGGCCGCCGCGGCAAGCTTTTCACAGCACGCCAACCGTCTGCGGGGCTCATACGAAGCGGAGCTGCCGTACAAACCGCTCACACACCTTCGCTCTTCCCACAAGCTCCTCGGTCAAGGCAGCAAGCGAGTAGCCTGCTTTCCGGGACGCATCCCATAACCGCGCCATGTGCATGGTGTCGCCGCCGAAGCCACGCACGTCAATGCCATGGTTATAGAGCACGTGGCGATCAAAGCCATAGTTGTGCCACACCTGCGCGCCGATCGGTTGCGTTGGAGCCTAACAAGAGGACGGCTGCATGCTGGCATCACTCAGCTAGGGGGCGAACCTTGAGTGCACTCTCGCGTTCGAGCCATGGTCGAAATGCTTCCAGCACGCCGGGCTCCGTCGTGTCAACCCACAATGCGGTGCCCTTGCCCGAGCCCAAGTCTAAGTCAGGACCGGAGTAGCACGAGATGCACAGCACGCGTCCTTGTCCTGAGAGCCAGCCGAGCGAGGTATCGTATAACGAACAGATTGATGGAGCTAGTTACGAGCCCACGGACGAACCAGGCTTTTGCAGGCGCAAAGGCGAGGGAGTGCACGCTGTCACTCGCACCGAGGGGTGAGCGCTTCATGTCGATGTCTGCCACCTCGGTATCACATGCATGGATGAGGTGATCATTGGCAGACAAGATCTTGACAACGCGTCGAGCCTACAAAACGTAGCAAGCGGGGAGCATGGGGTCGAGCCTCTGCGTGCGCATGCACGCGGCGTCCGCGGGGAGTGCAGGCGCACAGGCCATTCGCCAATGTTCCTCATGCAAACATTACCTCATCGACAGTCTCGACTTCATGTACAGCAACCTCACCGTCATCCACGAGCCTTGGCACCGGCTCTGGCGCTACGTCAATGGTAGAGCGAGGGATTTGCATGCTTTGTTGTGTGCGGCTGGCGGCCGAGAGTGCCGAAGCGACCGCTGAATGCGTGGCTCTGGCGGGTGGCACCGAGGAGGTCCATCGACCATCGTCTCCGAGGTTCCATCGCGCGCTCGCCACCGCCCCACTACACCGACGTGAGAACGCTAGGGAGCGAGAGAGCGGGAGGGAGGAAGAGATGGGGGAGGAGGAAGAGAGAGCGGAGAGGGTGCGTACGAGGCTGCGCGAGCGGGGGACGCTGAGCATGAGCAGCAGAAGCACAGGGTGCATCCGAGAGAGGGAGAGGCGAGGCGAGGAGGGAGGGAGGGAGGGAGAGAGAGACGGGGAGATGCGGCAGACAGAATGGGGGGAAGGAGTTGAGGAGGAGGGGGGAGGGAGCGAGTGGGTGGGGTGGGGTGGTAAGGGATGGGGTGGGCGACGGAGGAAGGGTGGGAGGGAGGGAGGAAGAGGGAGAGCGAGAACGAGGGAGGGAGGAAGGGAGAGAGAGAGGGAGAAAAAGAGAGAGAGAGGGCGAGCGGCTTCACGTCGCCATCAACCCGCCGGCGGCCCCCCTTCCCCCGCGGACCTTGGTTCTACGAATAGAAGAGGCGAAGAGCCGAGCACGTTACGTGAATTGTACAAGTAGATAGAAGACTTTAAGTAATCAAGAGGAAGGGAGGGGAGGGGGGGGATTTACTCTTTACCGCCGGGACCGCGGGACCGCAGCAGTCCAATGGCTGCTTCGTTTTGTACTTTTTCGTGGAGAGCAGGCAGAGAAGGGCTGCATGAGAGTTGTCTGCGGCACGTTCTGCGGGGTAAAAGATAAAAGAAGTGCGTGTGGAGTGTGGAGATGGAGATGGAACGTGGACGTGGATGGGGTGTCGAGTCGAGCGGAGCCGGAGGGCTCTGAGCCACTCCGTCGCGAGCGGCACCGGCGGTTAGCGCGGCGCTTTAGCCCTCATCCCCGTCGGGAGTCGGGTGAATGAAATTCTGGATGGGGTCGGGCATCCCCATTTGGCATTTGGGTGTCTGGACTGGGAACGAACGGCGAACTAAGGGCTGTGGGGCGGTGGGGCGCTCCTAGCGGCCCTGTGTGTTGGGTTGTACGAGATTGTTAGACCTACAAAGAACTCTTCCCTCAGGGAGGGAGCCTAGACTGCTTGAGTGCAGCGACGCAGTGTCGTATTCCATACGATGACAGACTTTTACTTCTAACCGGTGGTTTATTTTAAGCCTCAAGGTCTCGTCGGCGACATTCTACCCCTTCTCTTACTTTCTTTCGATGTCATCAAACGTTCCACGACTGTCTTCCGTCTTCTCTTCATGCATCGGTTGTAGTCTTCCGTCTTCTCTTCGTATATCGGCGGTAGCTCCACAGCGAGGTCTGCTCTCGTTGTTCCGACTTCTCTGTTTCGCATGTCTGTGCGCCGATGAGTTGCCTTGGTGCCGACGCTTGACAGTCCGCCCTGAGTGTGGTTAGTTTTCGCCCTGTTTGGTTTAGTTCGTGTGTGTCTGTGTGACGAGGGGTCTTTTTGAGTCCCTGCGTTGTAGTCTCTCGTGTCTACCTTGGACCTAAGAAGCTCTCATTCTCCTTCTCTCTCTTCCTCTAGCTCGCTAGCTAGCCTCGGCCCTACCCTCCAACGCCGCGCGTTGTGAGCCTCCGAACCTCCGTCTCTCTTCTCGTCCCTCGCACTCGATGGTAGAAGCTGTCAGACCCGACTTCTACTATGACCTCTCAGACATATTCCCGCAAGCAACCACTTACGACTCTTTCACGGCCGCGTCAGCTGCCGGCTCGATCGAACGGCCCTCTGCCCACGAGCCAGTAGTCATCGCGTGTTCGACACGCAGCGAACAACGACGGACAACGAACCTGAGAACAACAGGATACACCGACTCACGAACACTCCGGAATCATTCACCCAAACCAAGCAAATTATCAAGCAACCGCGACCCCAAATCACCGATAACCCAAACACGTCGCGAGAGACGGAGAGAGAGAGCCCCGAGAGAGAGAGAGAGACTCCGCAGCGACGGCCGGAGCGTGTCTCCCTTAGTAACTTCCCACGTGGCGGAGAGTCCGAAGGGGATCGTCATGTCGCGCGGCCACGGCGATCACTTCGGATACAGATCGCAACGAGATATCTTTGCGACAGAAGCAGAAATCTTGCCGTTGAGCGTGAACCTTCTAGACGCTTCTAACGAACAACCCTGAGTAGCAACCAAGGGGAAGAAACACCAAAGGGGCCAAGGGCTTGCATGTAACTTGCATCAAGGGGAAGGATTCCCTCACCTAAGAAGCGAACCTGTACACTGATCTCCAAACCCAGCCCCTAGGTAGAGCACGAGGGGACGAGCCGCAAGGCAGGTGGAGGGGGGGGGAAGGGAAGCGGGCGAGGCTGCGTAAATACTGTGCAGGGTCGCGCGCGCGGCGAGACTATTAAGAAGTTTTTTATATAGTATAATATAGAATATAGTTCACCTAAATTAAAGCACATTTACATTTACATTTTACATTTGCATTTGCATTGATCATTTATTGTTGGCCCATATTCGACGGAACGTGACTTGAAGGGCATTGGCATTGTGCGCATTGCGTTGCGCATTGCAAGGGCTTGCGTGCGCGCCGCCCTCCCTCTGTTCCGGATACAGGGGGGGGGCTCCTAGAATTACGATGAAGAACACTGTTTTTGACCTCCGAGGCAGTACGTACACTGTTCCTGTGTTTAACATCTAGGGAAGGGGGGGGGGGGGGCGATGGACCCCCAGCCGTAGGCTCTGGCCCTTACAAATTAATTAATCGAGGAGAGAGAGAGAGTTTTGTAAGAGCGCGGTAGTACAATAAAGTACAAAGGGGGAAGAGAGAGAGAGGCCGAAGGGAAGAGACGAGGTCGAAGAAGAAGAAGAGAGGAGAGAGTTATTCCTATGTATCTACTACTAGGTATCGCTGCTTCTTGTGTCAGGTGGCGCCCCATCTCTCGTCTCGCCTCCTCACACAGTCTCTTCTCGTTCTCTCTCTACGCTCTCTTGTCGCTCTCTCTCATCTTCCCCTCTTCAATCCTGTACTCGTTCTCCTTTTTCTTGTCTCTCCACTCTCTCTCCCTCCTCTCTCTCCGCCTCCCTTCCTCTCCCTCCCCCTCCTCGCTCTCTCTCACAACCCCCCCCAACCCAATGGCAGGCCGTGTGCTCCTCCTCTGCCTCGCACTGCCCACCGCCTCTTCTCTGCATGTGCCACGGCTGCGGCTGCGTGAGGCTCGCGCGCCGACAGTCCAGATGAGATCGCCCCTCCTTCCAGCAGCCGCACTCGCCGCAGCCGCCCTCGGCACACGCTCTGCCTCAGCAGCATCAAGTGGCGGCCGTGTGGGCGGCCGCGTGCGCTCAGGAGGAGGAGGAGGCTCCTACCGTGGAGGCGGCGGCGGGACATATCGGCCGGCACCGACCAATGTGTACATATCACCACCACCCATCGTCTCCCCCTTCGGTTTCAGCCCCTTCGGTTTCAGCCCCTTCGGCTTCGCGCCATTCGGCTTCGGCTTCCGCCTGCCGTTCGAGCTGAGCGTCTTTTTCCTCCTCGGACTGGCGTTCACCACCTTCCGCTCGATACGAGGCACCGATCCGGACGATAAGCCGGGCGCAGCGCTCTGTCTTCAGGTCGCTTGCTACTGCAGCGACCGCACGGACTCTCTCTACGGACGCCTGCAATCCGTTGCCCGTACCGCGGATACACAGAGCTATCAGGGCCTGCAGCGTCTCGTCTCGGACACGTGCCTTGCGATGCTGCGCTCCTCCAAGGATTGGCTTGCCGGACGGACAACTTCATACACTGCTGGCATCCTCACCAACGACGTCGACACAAGCTATAACCGCTTGGTCGTCCAGGAACGCTCCAAGTGGGAAAATGAGCAACAGACCCTCCGACGCACCTCCGTCGGAAAGCCAACGTACATGGTTGCCACTCTCGTGATCCTCCTGCGCGAGGGAAAAGAGCTACCTCAGATCAGTACGGTTGCGAGTCTTCGTGAGGTGCGCTGCATGATAGCTCTGTTTGCACTTCTATGGCCCAGCATTTTGCACCAAGGTTCCATTCCGTTTAGGTAGCACGAATAACGAGTGCAATGGCTCTCTACACTTGTCGTATATCCACTTCCGGTCACCTCTTTGCAGGCGATCTCGCAGCTTGCAGCTGAAGTCAGTGTCGAGGACAACCTTCTTGGTGCCGAACTGCTGTGGACTCCTGAAGATTCGAATGACGTCATGGACCGTGATGAGATGTTCCTCAACTTTCCAGAGTTGGTGACCATCTGAATCATGACACGATCACATGCCGTCTCCCAGTAGTTTACTCCTCCGAAGAAGTAGCCTCACAATGGCTCAAGGACCCATCATGTAGAGCCTCGCCGGTCAGCATGATGTGCACGTCCAAAAGTCTGGGTTTGTCTAGAAGGCGTTGGATCGGCGAATTCGCTCTTCCGCCGCAGCGTTGGCTTTGTTGTGACAATTGGATAGGCGATGCACGCCTTTCGAAACTACACAGCGTTTAGTCAAGGTGCACTCCCTGTGTGCAACCTTGAGCTTATCCTTTGTTCTGACGAGGGGTCTTCAACGCATGGCACGTGAGTGGCATTTTGCCCGTACCGCCTGTGATTAACAATTTCTACGCGTTGTGCTTGACACACGTAAAAAATTCTTGAAGGTGCCCGCTATGCTGCTACTGACTCACACCCCTCCGGGATCGCATATGCCATCGCCTAAACCCCACACTAGCACTACTACCCTACAACGCAGGCACGAGTTTGAGCACGCCGCATAGCAGTAGCAGCAGCGGCAACTTCAACTACAACCATGGTGATAAAACATTGCGGTGCAGCAGCGAGTCTGCGAGCCCGCACGACACAAGTAGCGACAGGGGTGGGGAAAGAGAGGAGGATGAAGAGCAAGACTTAGGCGAAGGGACTTGCAATAATGGTGCTGAACATGGTGGATTTGTCAGAGCAAGGCTCATCTCACTCTTGGAGATTGCCTGCGAGCATTCCAAAAAATACAACTGCCCAACTGCCATTCCAAAAAATACAACTGCCTCTCCACAAATACAACTGCCCAACTGCCCCAACTGCCATTCCAAAAATACAACTTCCCAACTGCCAAACTGCCATTCCAAAAAATACAACTGCCCAACTGCCTCCACAAATACAACTGCCCAACTGCCCCAACTGCCATTCCAAAAATACAACTGCCCAACTGCCCAACTGCCATTCCAAAAATACAACTGCCCAACTGCCATTCCAAAAAATACAACTGCCTCTCCACAAATACAACTACCCAACTGCCCCAACTGCCATTCCAAAAATACAACTTCCCAACTGCCCAAAAATACAACTGCCCAACTGCCTCCACAAATACAACTGCCCAACTGCCCCACTGCCATTCCAAAAAATACAACTGCCTCTCCACAAATACAACTGCCCAACTGCCCCAACTGCCATTCCAAAAATACAACTTCCCAACTGCCAAACTGCCATTCCAAAAAATACAACTGCCCAACTGCCTCCACAAATACAACTGCCCAACTGCCCCAACTGCCATTCCAAAAATACAACTGCCCAACTGCCCAACTGCCATTCCAAAAATACAACTGCCCAACTGCCATTCCAAAAAATACAACTGCCTCTCCACAAATACAACTACCCAACTGCCCCAACTGCCATTCCAAAAATACAACTTCCCAACTGCCCAAAAAATACAACTGCCCAACTGCCTCCACAAATACAACTGCCCAACTGCCCCACTGCCATTCCAAAAATACAACTGCCTCTCCACAAATACAACTGCCCAACTGCCCCAACTGCCATTCCAAAAATACAACTTCCCAACTGCCAAACTGCCATTCCAAAAAATACAACTGCCCAACTGCCTCCACAAATACAACTGCCCAACTGCCTCAACTGCCATTCCAAAAATACAACTGCCCAACTGCCCAACTGCCATTCCAAAAATACAACTGCCCAACTGCCATTCCAAAAAATACAACTGCCTCTCCACAAATACAACTACCCAACTGCCCCAACTGCCATTCCAAAAATACAACTTCCCAACTGCCCAAAAATACAACTGCCCAACTGCCTCCACAAATACAACTGCCCAACTGCCCCACTGCCATTCCAAAAATACAACTGCCTCTCCACAAATACAACTGCCCAACTGCCCCAACTGCCATTCCAAAAATACAACTTCCCAACTGCCAAACTGCCATTCCAAAAAATACAACTGCCCAACTGCCTCCACAAATACAACTGCCCAACTGCCCCAACTGCCATTCCAAAAATACAACTGCCCAACTGCCCAACTGCCATTCCAAAAATACAACTGCCCAACTGCCATTCCAAAAAATACAACTGCCTCTCCACAAATACAACTACCCAACTGCCCCAACTGCCATTCCAAAAATACAACTTCCCAACTGCCCAAAAAATACAACTGCCCAACTGCCTCCACAAATACAACTGCCCAACTGCCCCACTGCCATTCCAAAAATACAACTGCCCAACTGCCATTCCAAAAAATACAACTGCCTCTCCACAAATACAACTGCCCAACTGCCTCTCCAAAAATACAACTGCCTAACTACAATTCCAAAAATACAACTGCCTCTCCAAAAAGACAACTGCCCCCATATTCTGGAACTCACGCCACCGCGCCCAGTCGCCCGCCGAGTTTGCCTACCTCCCGGTCACTCGCACCACGTGACAGTGGTGTGCGCCTTCCACGTGAGGAACTCCTTTTGGCAGTGGTGTCCCCATGGTGTGTAACAAGTGTGCACTTTGTAATGCACACTTTGGAGACAGGATTCTGCCTTCGGTCACTTGCACCACGTAGCAGTGGTGTGTGCCTCTCATCCCACGCTGATTGAGCGAAAACTTCTTACAATCGGGACCTCCTTCACGCCGGTGCCCGTATCGATGCCACGACCGACCTGGCCTTGTTTCGTGTAGTGGAATTGTTGTTTATCAGGCCTAGGACTGGGCCATTTCAAGCCCCATTGAACAGGAAGGTTTGTCTTCTTGGCGACCTGTTTTTTTATACCGTCGTTGTCTACAGTGTCAACACCGAATTTGGTCGGGTCTGTGTGTATCGCATTCGCGAAGATCGCCTCCTCCTGCGTTGTGTGTCCGGGAATCACATTCTTTAGCACAACTGTGTACGTACCGTACATGTTGACAAATATAAACTGGACTTGGTCTTCTGAAAAGAAGTGGCCCAGTGCACTTTCCGTATCGAGCATGGTTGTGACCATTTGCTTCCAATCACATCCTTGGGTACGCGCTTGAATCCGTTAAGTTGGCGGGTTTATGGGTATCCTCTTCTGCTTGTTTCGGTATGGTCCTCTTTTGGTTGTGACAGAACTGCGCGGCGATGGGGTCCGGAATGTTGTCGCAGCTGTCGTTTCCTTTGATGCAGATTTCTTCTTGTGTGTATGATGGGGGAGGATTCTGCCCTGTTTTCCACATGTCGTCTAGCACCTTCTTATTATGTTCGTCTACTTCTTGAATGAATGTCTTTGCGTCATTCTTGACGGTCTGGTATTCTCTCCCCAATTCTTGGATGAGTTGTTGCTTCCTTTGGATTGCTTCCTGGATGAGTCTTTGTCTCTCGTCCATAGTCAATTCTTGATGTGTCGGTGCTTACTGTAGTGCTTACAATTAATGAAAGGCAACTTGTAGTTCCGACTTTCTTCTACACTGTCTACATATAGGCGTGACGTCGGAGCGGAACACTAGTGGTGATTGAATGCTTTTCCATATCTTATGGCGATGATTGAACGCTTCTCATCTGTGGTGGATGGTGGGGATTGAACGCTTCTCGTCTGTGGTGGAGGGTGGGGATTGAACGCTTTTTCATATGTGATGGCGATGATTGAATGCTTCTCGCCTGGGGGAGGCCACGCGGGCCGGCGGGGCGCGCGGGGGGGGGGGGGGGGCACCGCCGGAGGCGAGGGCGCAAGAATCATAAAAGTAGTTTTATGATTTTCTAAGTAGTATCGTTTCTATACTAACGTATTACTCACTCCTTACTCAAGGTCACCGGTGTGATTATACCGCAACATCAACCCACATTGAATCTGATCGGCCAAGGCACTCATTTGTCCATCGCCAAACATGATGGTCTGCGGTCTGCGGTCTGCGGATCGCGCTCGCGCTCTCTCGCTCTCTTCTCTCCGCCGCCCCCGCGGCTCCCCCCCCCCCTCTCCCGCCTTGCTACTACCCCTCCTCTCCCGCCCTTTCTTACCCCCCCTCTCCCGCCCTTTACTCTTACTACCCTACCCTCTCCCCTCTCTCTCCCGCCTCCCGCCCTTACTACTTACTACCCCCCCCCCCCGCCCCCCGCCCTTCTCCCTAGGTACTAAGTTAGGATATGGATATGGGGGATGGGGGATGGGAGTGGGGGGGGGGGGGGCTGGAGGAGCCCCCAAATTTTGCGAGGGCGCTGCAGGAGCCCCCCAAATTTTGCGAAATTTCGCCCCGAAATCTGTGTGTAAACCCACCCCCAAATTTTGAAAAAAAATTCCGAAATCCTGACCTGGGCCTATACATATCTGAGGCCCCCAGCCCCCAGCACCTCAAACCCGACGAGGCGATCGCTGGAATCCTAGACTGCGGGGGAGGGGGGGGGGGGCGGAGTGGCAGAGGGGACCGCCAGAGAGCCCTTCTAGGGCTCCGCCAGCGGCCAGCGTGAAAATCAAACCGTGAATTGGAGCAAAGTACGAGGAATTCGTGCTACTTTGCAAACTCCAATTTTTGAGTTGCCCCGCACCTCCCCCACTGTGAAAATCGGACCGTGAAACTCAGATTTTCGGACCCCAATTTTCTCTCGGGGTTCGTATGCGTAGGCCCTAAACACATCACCCTAATTTCGGTCAAAACGTTGTATTTCGTTTGTCCACCCAAATTTTGCAAAACATTTCGCGAAACTCTGGCCTGCATTGCGGGCCAACCTTGGTGGCCAGACCGGCTCGACGGCCCTCCGCTCTCTTTGTTTATAAAAAAACCGTTCAAATCCCCCTCTCGGAGAGGCCGAAGAGAGGAGGCGAGGAGAGGGCAGAGAGAGAGGGGGGGTCCATTCCCCGCCCAATAGAGAAGAGAAAGAGAAGAAGAACAGCCAAGACCGAACGAGGGAGAACGCAGAGGGAGGGGGGATCACTTCATTAATGCTTTACGTCGCTCTTCTCCATGAGAAGGATGGGAAATTGTTGGGTGTGTTACTCGATTGTAGCGAAACCTCGTAGTCTCTTTTCTCCTCCTCTCTCTCTCCTCTCTCTCTTTTTCTTCTTCTTCCTTCTCTCTCTGGATCCCATCCGCTCTCACGCTCTCTCTCGCCTGCTGCGCGCTCTCTCTGCGACTACCCTCGCTCTCCAGCCTTCTTCTCTCTGCTCACTTCACATTCTTCTTCTTCTACCTCCGCCCCCTCTTCTCATCTGATCTCTCTGCTCCTCCTCCTCTCTCTCTCTCTCTCTCTCTCTCTCTCTCTCTCTCTCTCTCTCTCTCTCTCTCTCTCTCCCCTCTCACCTCTTCTCATAATCCCTCTGCTTACTGGTGCTTCCCCCCATTATTTCCTTCGACTTTCTCCTCTCTCTCTTGTCGCCCCCATTCAATCTCTCGCTCTCTCTCCCCCACCTCCGCTCTCTCTCCTTATCTTTCTCCTCGCCCTCTCTCCCCTCGAGAAGAGAAGAGAAGAGGAGTGGCTTTTCTCTGTTCACTGCCTCTCTCCGTCGCTCTACGCAGGGAGACGGAGAGAGAGAGGGAGGGAGGGAGGGAGGGAGAAGGAGAGAGAGAGGGTGAGAGAGAGAGAGGTGGCCACACGCCAGGGAGTGCCGTGTGAAGCCAGCCAGCCGGAGAGAGAGAGGGGGAGAGGAAAGGAGCGAGGGCGAGAGAGAGAGAGGGAATGTACAAGCGCGCTCCGCCGGCCCATTACCACAATGGAAACCTTTACCGCGGCACGGGTGTGCTCCACTCTCTTGCGCTTGCAGAGGAGGAGAATGCGCGACTGGGCCAGATCACACACCAGGCCTCTGAGATTGCCGCCAGTGCAGACGCGCAGAACGTACGCTCGCAGGCCGAGTGCGCACGTCTTTCCGTCCAGCTCAACGAGCTAAAGCAAGCGCTCTACGAGTCGAGGAATTGCGGGCTGGCCGCGAAGGCGCAATTCGAGGCAAGCTCCGCCGCCGCGGAATCGGCCTACACCGAGCAGGCAGCGATGGCAGAGGCTGCCATCGAAAGGCTCAGGGATCGTGTGCTTGCGCTCGAGGCCGAGCGCGAGCAGCTCTCGCGCCAGCTTACCATCTGCCGCGCGGAGAAGACAGCAGCGGCCGAGGCCGCGCGCAAGGTAGAGTACGCTTCGGGTGCTGAGACGGCACGCTTACTTGAACGCGCCACGTCGGCGGAGAGCGCACGTGTTGAGGCGAGTCGCAAACGTGACGAAGCGCTCGACGAGGTGGATAGACTGCGCCGAGCCCTTGAGCAAGAGCGCCTTGGCAGGAGCAGGTATGGAACGTAACATTTCGATCCATCGCAACGATGCGCGCCTTGCGCCGCCGCTTTCCGCAATTCATCTCACCACACTCACCCAAGCGGTCTGCCACAGGTGTGAGACGATCTCCGAAAAGGCCGCTGGCGAGGTAACTTCTCTCACTGCAAACTCGGCTAGGCTACGCGCGAGCTCTTCGGCACTTGAGGCGGAAGTCGCGGTGCTCGAGCGCCGTTTGAGCACGGTTGGTGCCAAGGCATCTGAGCTGCAACGCAAGGCAGACGAGGCAGAGGCTCGAGCAACTGTTGCAGAGGACGAGGTGATCACGCTGCGCAGCAATTTGGCTGTCATGGGTGAGAGGAATAGCTCCGTTGAAGTCCGGCACGCGGCAGAGGCGAAGGCGCTAGAGGAGCGGCTAGTGGCCGCCGAGGGTACGGCGAGGCGCATCGAGGGGAAGTATCGGCACGTGCAGATGGATCTTGAGCGGGTGAGTGCACTGTGGAAGGAGGCGGCCGAGCGTGCAGATGTCCAGACGGATGCTTTGCGCGATGCGGAGTCACGAGTTGCGCGCCTGCACGAGGAGAAGGGCTCACTGATGGCGCGCATCGATGAGCTCGAGCACCGGCTCGATGAGAGCCGCAAGAAGAACGAGAGGACTGAAGAGGCGCGGCTGGAAGCCGCTGATGATGCGGCGGCGATGCGCACGGCTCTCGAGAATGCCCGAGGCCTCCTATCGCGCCGCGCAGTTGAGATAGCCCGGGCGGAGGAACGCGCTAACGCTGCAATCGCCCAGCGGGGCACAGTGGAGGCGGACCTAAAGGCAGTCCAGTTGCGCGAAGAACGCGCGATGGCCAAGTTCGACCAGGCCCAGGAAGAGGCTCAGCGAGCGAGAGCCGCCGTGGAGGCTTGCGAGGCACAGCTCGCGTCGGAGAGGGGCGAACGGCGGCGGATGGAGGCGTTGCTCGAGAAGACTGAGGAGCAGCTCGTCGCCGCGCGCCAGCTTGCGGCTGCTGCACGCGATACAGCCGACTCTCACGCCTCAAAGCTCTTCGACGCCGCTAATGAGCACTCAGCTCTGCAAGAGCACGCCTCCTCCTTGGGCGAGGCGCTCGCTGTGGCCCAAGCAGAGCGCAGACGACTCGACGAGCTTGTTCGCTACCTTCAGAAGAGAACGGCCGGGCCGCACAAGGCCAAGGTCAACGTCCTCGAGGCGCGCGACGCGTGGGAGTACGGAATGAGGCCCTTGCCGTACAACGAACGCAAGCTCAGTGGGTGAGGTGAATTGCAGGGCCTCGATCACAATAGTAGCACGGCAAGACATGGAACGCCATGATGCTTGGCGTGAAACAGCGGGGTCCCACTCACGATGCCGGCTCTGAGGTACCCGTGGGTGCCGCGGCTTCGATGATCACGATTCACGACTTCTCGGCCACGCGGAGTATATCTTGTGTGTCAGCCTATCATTTCAGTCGTTCAGTCATGCGTGCGTGCATTATTCTCACCAACACACAGTTGTCGGACATGTGGTCAATTGATAATTGGGCTAGCGATTAAGGATTAAGCGTTGGTCCCCAAACGAGAGCCCCCCCTATCTCTTAAGAGACGAACCACCTTTGGAGGTGCTGCACGTCGCCGGTTCCGGTTGCTTCGAGCAGATAGGGTGCCATTACGTGAACAAAACGTCCAATTCACTTAATGTAGGGAACTCAGATGACTCAACTGCCGCGAAGCACCTTCAAAGGTGCTTGTATCCGCCTTTTAATTAAGTCTTGGGGAAATGGTCATAGCAAAAGCAAATGCTGCATGGTGTGTATTCGATATCCACCACTTGCCCTTACACTGTGCGTTGCGGCGGAGTGCGGAGTACCCTACTCGTAAGTTGTAGCATTTAGTTCAAGAAAGTAGAAATCGCGCACACGAGAAAGTAGAAGAAGGAGCAGCGAGCGCAAGAGCTGCAAGTATTAGACGAGGAGAGGGGCCATGACAAGCGTGCTAATGAGTGACGGTGATGGTGCCGCGCATCCCCGAGGGCGAATGCCTCGATCGCAAATGGACTTGCCGACTGTAGGTGGACGGACCATCCACAGTTGGCGACGGTCAAACAGCAACTGTCCATCTCATGCAAGTTTGGAAACGGCTCCATGGGCATTCCGCTCGCGGGGCTACGCAAAGTTCAAGCAATAAGCTTCAACAAGTACAAGACACAACATGGACCACTAGAGGCCGGTATGGGCTAGGCCATCGAAAGCGTCATCAGTTGACACAAAGCTGCATGGCTACAGCCCACTCCACGCAGCGTTGTTGCATACTACAGTTGAGACCAGGACCAGAAGCTCTCCGGCGTGTCAATCCGCGCGTGGTACGAACGGTGGCGGGAGCATCCGTTGTGCATGCATCGCCGCATGTCATCGGGAAGCTTGCACGCGTCGTAGAAGCCTTCGCAACCTGGGCAATAGTTTGCAGGCATTCGTGCGCGCTCTGCCTTGTTTCGCACCACCTCGTGCACGACGGGCAGGCGCGGTCTCCCAGCATTGCGCTGGTCGGCCTGCGGTTGCCGCTCCGGCACGGGTTCCGTCGGCTCCGGCACCGTTTGCAATACATGTTCCATGCTAGACTCGATGGTGGCGAGCCGCGCTTCAGCTTGTGCCAATGCGTGTGAGTGCCTTTCGAGGTCGCGGTGCAAAGCAGGCGGCTCCGTAACCATCAGACCCGACGACATCGGCAGCGAAAGGGACTGCGACGGGACGTAGGAGGACGGCAAGGGTGCTCCACCTGCCGTGGCCCGGCCTGCCATGGCGCCCCGATGCGACACCAAGCGTGTGGGCGCACCCCCAACGTAAGTGGAGTCTGCGCAAAAGAATTTGGTCCGGCCCCTGTTCTCATCACGGCGGAGAGCCGTGCGCTTCTGAGCAGTCGTCGATCTTGTCATCTGGCTGCAAAGACTCTGGGAACACGTGGTCGAGCCTTCCTCTAGGCGCTTCCTCTGGTTGGTGTCGGAGAGACCAATGGACATGCAGCCGCCACGCGTCGCCCCGCCGGCCTCCATGCGCAGCTGCCAGCTCGCCTCGGCTTGCGTCTCACTCCCGGCCATCTCGTCGCTTCCAGGGATTCGAGGATGCACAGTGCTGGTGTGTTCCCACAGCGCACCGGCCGGCTGCTCGTTCGGCGACGAGCACATACCTGCGCCCTCGACGCTGCGGGATCGGCCGGGCTCCGATGAGCCCTCCTGAGTAACATCCGAGTAGACAGGCGGATCGATCGCGTCAGCGAACGTCTCAGCCCATTGGGTCTCCGCGTCATCAACGTTGCATTCAAGTATCGCGTCAAGCCCATCGGCACTCGCCTGTACGTCAATGGAGGAGCGCGCGAAACCAGGCGGTTCCAGAGCAGCCTCGGGCAGACTGAGCACAGGAGAGCTTAGCCGGGTATCTGCGCCGCCGACTTGAGCTCGGGCGGATTTTTCATCGCACGGGCCCTCCATCGGTGGAGCTAGGGTGCCGCGCCTAGTACTAGCGGGCTGCGTAGGAGCCTCCGCTGCAGCCTCCGTGCTGTTGTTTTCCATGTCTGCCTTGTCGTCCGCCTGTGGAGGGAGGCTGATGGTTGACGAGGATGGTATGTTCAGCACCTTGGGTGCGTGCGCTAAGTGCAGAGTGGGTGAGCCCTTCTTATCGCGCGAGTCGACTCTGGCGCCCGTGGGAGACAGCCCACTCGTTTCGGCGGACTCGCAACTCGTCGTTGCGCGGTCATCCATGCAGGCAGGACTGCCTGATGAGCTCGTGCACGAGGGCCCCTCGACAGCCGTCACAAGGAGACTGCCATCGCCACCCTCTCTTGCCAGCGCCATAAGGGCTTTATCACCAGTCGTGCGCGACGCGCTAGATTCTGCCTCGCTGACTACCCCTGGGCCCGCTGCTCGTGCCACGTGGGCCGCGAGAAGAGAAAGAGTTCTCTCGAGAGAAGAGGCGAGACCAACGCTAGACGTCTCCAGCACACTGTACTGCTGCCTGAGCTCACGGAGCTGGGCGCGGAGCTCGCGGTTAGCATGGCGTTCCGCCTCGAGCTCAGAAAGCACACGTGACTCCCAGACCGCACCCTCGGTCGCCGCCACGGCAGGAGGGGAGGGAGAGGGCGCAGAGGGCGCCGCCATGTGGGTGGGGCGAAGAGATGGAGAAGAGAGAGAGGGAGAGAGAGGAGGCGAGACGGAGAGAGGACGAAGAGAGGGAGAAAGAGAAGAGAGAGGGATATTCATGGTGCTATCAGGAGGAGAAGAAGAAGTTGTTTAGGGGATAAATGGGGTGTAGGAGTAGTACCGAAATTTTGGAGAGTCAAGAGAATTTCGTGAGAGAGAGGCCTCTCAGAAAGAGGTTAAAATCACAAGGAGCATATAAAGTACTCGGCAAAGAAGTCGTGCACAGATACGGACGGATTTTTTGGGGACGAGAGAAGACAATACTTATAATACTTACTGCACAGCTCCCCCCTGCGCGGGGTTTCGCGCGCAAACCCTCCCCCATTGGCATCCGACTCTTTTTTGTACCGGTTGGGGGGGGGGGAGGAGGCTGGGAATGCGGTGAGGGGTGTTGGAATTTGGAAGGCTATGTAGATGGGAAATACGGGTGTGCTGGGGCCTGCAAATACAGCCAAATACATATGTATTTGGCCTGAGGCAGAATACATTTCGGCCTGAGGCTAAATACAAATACATTTCGGCCTGCTAAGTGCTAAGGCTAAATACTAAATACATTTCAAATACATTCGCAGGACGCGCTTCAAATACAGCTAAAATAGATGTGTTTGGCCTCTGTGTCGCATTCGCGAATCGACACTCGTTAGGCTTCTCTCTTCTCTCTGTCAGAGCAAGGCTTATCTCACTCTTGGTGATGGCCTGCGAGGGCGCGCCGGCAGCTAGCGCGGAATGCGGTTCTTGCGGGGAGCTCATGGAGCTTTCCTCGGGGGTGACTACGGGCATGGTGATCGACGCACGACGCACGACGCACGGAGGGCGCGGAAGTGTGGAAGGAGGCTTGTGGGAGGTGGTGGCAGGCGACTGGGGGTGGCTCAGGCGCGTGCTTGGCTTGTATTGACTCGTTGACTCGTGGTATAGACTCGGGAACTCGGGGGGACTCGCTTGGGAACACGGTGGGACTCGACGAAGTTGCTACAAAAACACTCACAAGAAACCCAAACCCCAACGACCTTGGGCTCAGAAAACTAACGTAAACACTCCGGAATCATACGATAAACAAACCCTCCCCGTGCGACGAATGCTGAGGTCGCGATCGCTCGTCATGCGCGAAGAAATACGGAAAGAGAGCGCAAAACTACGCAAACGAAGGGTTCGAACTATCGTTAAAGTGAAACTCGTCCGCTGAAGCCAACGCGGAGGGTCGAGGAGAGATCCAAAATCGCGCCGGGGGAAGAAGGCGATGTGCGGAGAGACCTTCTAGACAAGCAACGAGCAAGGGGCGACGAAACAAGACGCGAGACGCGAGGCGCGTGCCATTCGTTCTTCCTTTCTTTCATCGAAACCGCGACGAAACTAACATTAAACGTCGGTGCCCCCTCCGCGAGGATCGCGAAGAAGAACGGACGAGATGGAGGCAATCATCGAAGGAACCGCGAGAGGAATCGAAGCGAGGGGGGGAACAACGACGGCCGGAGGAAACGAACCGCGCGCGGGGGAGAAGAGAACCTCGCGCGGGGGGGGGGATTAATATAACGGCCGGAGGCGACGGACGGCACGCCGAGGGAAAGAACCTGCCGCGGGGGGGGCGAGGGACCGAGGGCACGGCGGGGCAGCGTGGGAGGGCGCGAGGCCGATCTCGGAGCGAGATCGCGTCCTTTCCCTCGCGGAGCGCGGAGAGACCCCCCACGAGATATCTTGGGACCGGAGAATGTTTTGGACGAATCTTCTTGCCGTCGGCCGAGGAGAGGCGGACGGAGAGAGAGAGAGAGAGAGAGTCTCGCAGAGCGACTGCAGAACGAGAAGTCGAAGTCATGCCGGTTTATTACCTTAAACGAGCCAACAATTATAGTAACAGCAAAAACAAAATTCGAATCGCAAATTTCGAGACCAAAACCTGCAAACCTGGACTTGAGACCATGGGGAATCCGAATCTGTGTGTCTTGTGCGTCAGTGGCAACACGGGGAACTGTTCAATTGTAATTGTGAGCGCGTACCTTACACGAATATTCATGCCTACAGCCTTCAGATGGGCAGGAATACAACACCCCCCGACTTAAATCGAGACGTCTCCCGATGTCGAGCCAAGAGAGTTCATTTAACCATACGAGACGAGAGACCTAGAGGAGGAGGATTAACCCATGGATCCAAAGCGAGCACAAAATCGGCAGCTTAGCGCGGCGGCCCCCGATTTCGTACGCCACGTCCTACCACGTTCTCCCTTTTACAGGAGTTTTGCTCGGGCAGTTGCGCTGGGTCAGGCGCTGACGCGACGCTAATCATCCACTTCCGGTCGACTTAGCACTTAGCGCTACGAACGTGAACGAGAACGGGTACGACTTGAAGGCAGATCAGGAGGAATACGATTTGACTCTTGAACTCGACGTGGAACTTGATTAGACTGGGGACTTGAACTTGGACTTGAAGAGGAGTCTACAGCGGAGTGAGCTTGGGGTTGAACCGGACGGCGGTCGAAAGTGGTGTCGTACGACTCAACTAGATCAGCACAACGCCGAAGCAACTCAATTCGAGACTCCCAAGTAGCTTCAGAACGAGGATAGCCGCGCCATTTGACGAGATACTTGAATGAAACTCCATCGCCCTTGCTATCGAGTAACTCTTCGACCAAGTACTCATCTTCAGCGAGCGGAGACGAATCGGTGACGGTAAAGTACGGACGAAGATTGGAAATGTGAACTTCATCCTTGACTTGACGATTTTCGAGATCGCGTAGACGGTAGCGAGTAGCCGAGATGGCTTCTTCTACTCGGTAAGGACCGGAGTAGAGGTATTGAAGTTTGTTGGCGTGGCCAGGGATTCGACGACAAACTCTGTCTCCTTGTTTGAAGGTAACACCGAGTTTAGACTTTTGAGAGGCGGAGCGCATCGATTCACGTTGGGCTTCTTGAGTACTTTCGAGGGCGGAACGCCACGACTCGAGAAGCTTCTTATTGAGCTCGGTGGCGTAAGTGACGGCATCGGACGGAGGCCTAGATGGAAGCAACTCAAGAACAGGAGCAGGGTCAGCAAGTTGAGCTGGAAGACGAAGCTCCCGACCAAACAAGATAGCCGCGGGTGACTTGGGTACGACGCGACCGGCGGTCGCTCGCATAGACATGAGAAGAAACGGAAGGTGATCGACCCAATGGGCGCCGCCTTCATTGGAGACTCGAGTCATCGTGAGGAGAGTTTGTTGAGCTCTTTCCACTAGCCCTACGCCTTCGTGGCGATAGGCTTCAGTAGTGCTCAAGTCCGTGCCGGTCGCTTTGAGAATTAGGTCCAGTAATCGAGAGCAAAGATTCGAGCCGGCGTCGGTTCGAAGTTGGCGAGGGACTCCATAACGAGATACGATGAGACGCATGAAGACGTCTAGACATTTCGCGGACGAGGGGTTACCGTTGCAAGGCTCAGCTTCAATCCAACGAGAGAGAGAATCGACGAAAACAATCAGCTTGTCAAAACCGGAGCGGCCGGATACGAAATCGTGAGTGGGCGCCATCGAAAGAATATCGCAATAGACGACGTCGAAAGGATAAGATCCGATGGAAAGACCGGATGGATGGGCGAGCGGTCGCGGTAACGGTTTGCCAAGAGTGCATTCGTGGCACTCTCGAACGTATTCCGATACAGAGGCGGACATGCCAGGCCAGTACACTCGAGTACGAAGTAGGGTAGACATCCTTGTCGCACCTGGGTGACCAAGGTGGTCATGGTAGGCGCGGAGGTACGTGTCACGAAGGGACTCCGGAATGTATAAACGAAGAGGAGCCTCTTCCTCTTCCGCTTCTGAGGAGCGGTAGTAGAGTAGGCCATCGCGAAGGAGGAATCGGGAACTTTTCTTCGACGACGAGCTAGAGTCAATCGAAGAGGAAGCTTTCGGAAGGATCGACTCGACTTCAGAAAGGATCGAGCTGGCGAAATCGTCGGTAGAGAGCGCTTGACGTAATTCGTCGGCATGAGGCACGCCCACATCGAGATACGAGGAGGTAATCGACTCCGAAGATTCCGATGCTTGACGAGCGAGCCTATCGCTTGCTTGTTGGCGGCGAGCGGTGAGGGTGGATGAAGTAACCGCGGCGGCGACTATGTCGTGAATTTCAGAAGAATCGAAAGAATGGGCGTCACTCTCCTCGAGATGGAGAGGATCGTGATCAGGCTCGAGAGCAACTAAGCGGGATAAGCCGTCGGCGTCCCAGTGAGTGACTCCAGGTTTGTGCACGACGTCGAATCTATATTCGGCTAGCTTTAGGACCCATCGCATGAGGCGCGAGGCTGGACCACCGGTGACTTGATCTTTCATCGTGTGAAGTCAGCGCAAAGCTGAATGGTCTACGACGAGGGTGAAGTGGCGACCCCAAAGATAAGGCCTCCAATTTCGGATCGATTCTAGCGCTGCTAGAAGTTCGATTTCAGTGACTGTCCAATGGCGCTCAGCCGGACTCAAGCTACGACCGTAGTATGCAACGACGCGCTCTCTCCCTTCGTCGTCTTTTTGGGCGAGGACGCCGGCGATGCCGAGCTTGCTAGCACCGTCGGTTTTAACGAGGAAAGGACGGTCGTCTCGAGGAGGTGCAAGTACGGGTTCTTCACAGATAGCTTGCTTGAGATCTTCGATAGCCTGTCGACAGGCTTCTGTTTGCGACTCGACCGGGACGTCGCACCCTTTCCGCGTGAGAGCGGTTAACGGCGCCGCACGGATCGCAAAACGACGGATGAAACGGCGGTAGTAGGAGCACAATCCAAGGAACGAACGGACGGCTTCGATCGAGTTGATTTGGGTTGAGTCGATTTTCGAGACAGCTTCCACTTTCTTGGGATCCATCCGAAGACCTTCACGCGAAACAACGTGGCCGAGATATTCAGCCGAGGTGGCAAAGAAAACGCATTTCGACATCTTGCAAGTGAGGCCCGCCCAGATGAGACGTTCCAAGACAAGATCAAGACGGTGTAACATTTGTTGGAATGACGACTCTTCCCTAGCCTGCAGCGAGTCACCTACACCTGTCGACCAGGCGCCGACATCATCCAAGTATGGCATACAAATCTCCCATGCCAGCCCACCGAGAACGGCGTCCATGAGGCGGCACATATACGAGGGACCGGATTGAACACCGAAAGGCAAGTAATTGAACTCGTACTTGCCGCGATGAGTAGTGAACGCGGTGATATGTTTATCGGATTCTTTGATCGGTATACCCCAGAAACCAGATGCCAGGTCCAGGGTGCAAAGGAATAGAGAATCGAGGTTGCCTTGACCGGACGACAATCGGTCGATGGCTTCTACCGTGAGGGGAAGAGGGCTGTCTTCTAGACGAAGCTTGGAGTTGACGTCGCGATAGTCTACGCAGAAACGTACGGAGCCATCCTTCTTAGTGACTAACACGACTCGAGAGGCCCACGACGAATTTGATTTCCTAATGATGCCCGCGGACTCCATCTTGCAAACTTCGTCCTCTATGATCTTCTCACCCTCTCGTCCAACTCTAGACGGTGCGTGACGGTGAGCTTCGGCTCCGGGGTTGAGCGGTAGCTCTACCTCCATCACGTGAGTGTGATTCGGGTTAGTCGGGTCAATTGCGAAAGCAGCGATACGTCGGGCCAGTAGACGACGAACTTGTTCACGTTGGGGCATCGAGAGACGGCCCTCGGGGTCGATCTTGGCTGCCTCGAGGAGCTTGCGTTGGTCCTCGTTGAGCGACTCAATCACATCCGGCGAGTTATTGTCACCGACGCGGTGATAAGTTCCAGCGTGAATCTTGAATCGAACCTGTAGCGAAGCTACAGGATGGAACGACGGAAGGTGTAGTGGTTTGGGGTCAGTATTGGCCACCGTAACCGCGATGGTGTGGTCGGATTTCGGCCTCTCTACTTGAGGGATGACGAGCGGAGAGCTGTCAATAGTCTCGCGTGTAGGGAGTCGGTCCACGAGCATGGCGCAGTCTTCGTGTTCTCGAAGAGCTAGCGGAATTCGGACGTGAAACGTCGCCCGATGATAGGCCGGGATCGTGATAGGTTCATGGGTATATAGGAGGTACTCGGAGCCACAAGACGCCGGCGCTTTGGCGGCAAACTCATCGGCCGTGTTGAAGAGCGGCTCGGAGACTAGCTGGTTGTCGTTTTCGGCGGCTTGCGGCCCTCGGAAGAAGTCAGTCGTGATTGGGTTCGCGGAGGTCGGACAGACCTGTGCACAAGTCATGCTGACAGGGACCACCGCTATCGGTGACGTCGAGACGCGAAAGATCGGCGGAGCGTCGGGGCTTGGACTGCCGTCAACCTCAAGAGAAGCCACCGTGGATGGAGCACCGAGTGAGATAGAGCCTTCCGCGCTGTCGGAGGCGAGCTGAATCGAAGCGGCGTGCGTAGCTAAGAAGTCGTTCCCGAGCAGCAGCATCGGGTTGCCTTCAATCACCATGAACGTATGACGAAAGAGAAATCCACCGACGGAGAAAACGATTCGAGCCTTGCCTCGCGCGATAAGAGGTAGGCCGTCCGGACCGTGAAGCGGTGTCACTACGGCTTGCGGCAGCCGCTCGACGCATGCGTCGTTGGGTAGGCTGGACAAGAGGGAAGTGGTCACGACCGACGGGCCAGCTCCGGTGTCAGCGAGGGTGCTGTTGACCGTGAGAGCGGAGTCGGCTAAGATTACTCCTTCTTTGCCGGTAGCCTCGCCGGAGCGGCAGACCATCAGGTCTCGAACATATAGGCAATGCCTTGGGTAGGCAGATGGTAGGGTATCCACGACGCTCTCCGGTCGGTGCGTGGTCACGTGTGCGATGGTGTTGGACGGGGACGGGGTTGGTCGACAGCGTGGTTGCTCGGGTGAATTCGTCGTCAAAGTAGTCGTCGTCTCTTCGGGTACTCCGACTGCCGCTATCGTGGCAGAGGGCCTAGAGGCGTCGTCCTCGTTGGTAGCGGTACAGGGTGATAGCTTGGGACTAGTGTAGCCCAGGCCTCTCTTGTCGGTGGGGTGCCTCGGGTGGTCGGACATCTTTTCCCAATCTTTCTCGAGACGGGCTTGGGCTTCTGTCTTGGGTCTTCGAACTAATGAGGCTAGCTCTTCGGCGCGGATGCCTTTGGCTTCCACGAACTCGATCGGCGCTCGGACGGCAGCGGCGAGGTCGGATTCCTCGTCGGCGCTTCGTCCGGCTAGAGCTTGCGCTCTTATTTCGTCAGCGGTTTCGAGCGTGACGTTGGACCATTTCTGGTCCCCGTTCACTCCGAATGATTGCCATTGTTGGCGCCGCTTCCGGAGAGTCGTCGGCGTCGTCGGACGCGGCGAGCTCGCGCGTGCCGGAGGCGGGGCGGTCCATGGAGAGAATGGGTCGTGGAGAGTAGACTCGGAGGCGTGGAGTGGCGTGTCGTTGTCGTGGTTATCGTGGGTTTCTTTTTGGTCTTCGTGGTTGTCTGACTCGGGAGTAGCTGGACGGGAAACAACGGGGTCGGAAGAAACTTCACTAGTTTCCCTCCCCCTCTCATAACGATGAAGAGCCGACCACGGCTCGTAGGCGGTAGCCTCGGTCGAGCTAAGTGAAGGCCGGTCCAATAGGCTGCACCGCGCGCAAGCGAGTAGCTCTAACGCGGACAATTTCTTCGTCGACGTCTGGTCTCGCTGTTGACTCAAATGTCGAAGAAGAACAGGCATCCAATGGATCGCCATCGCTCCAGCTACACCGACGTAGGTGCGGCTGCGAAGAGCGCCACGGTGCGGTGAAGGAGAGAGGTTAGCCATGGCCGACTCACGGCCATCCACGACGCAAGTTGGCTGGAGGGGCGGCAGCCCTTTGGTGAGGTACAACCCGGTGGCTTTCTGGTGTCCAGTGCCGTGCTCCCAGGGTTGGACGAATTGGGTCGGGGTCAACCCCCGACTAAACGGCGAGCTTCCGCATGCATCCGAGGGTTCTCAACCGCTACAAACGGAGCAGTGGCGGAGGCCATTGACTTGAAGACGCGGGCGGCCGACTCAAGAGCGGCACGACGTCCGGGTTCTTGGGAGAGCCATTGACTGCTGACGGCGGAGAGGTACGTGCAGGGCGGGTGGGCGATGACTAGGTCCCAACCTAGGTTTTGGACATGAAGCGCGTCGCCTTGGAAGTGGGGCACGTAATCGATCTCGAAAGGATACAAATCGCACGTAGCTACATCAGCACCGGCGAGTAGGACATGGAGGAGACGACGCCGCTCGTCTCGCCAACGACGAGAACGCGTGGTGCGTGACAGCCAGACGTCAGCCCGTCTTGGACTCGTTGATTCATCTTCGTGAGCTCAGCGCAAAGCTCATCGAAGTGCTTGGGTAGCGCGGCGGCAGGCGAGGCTAGGGTGCCATTGCGAGGCCGGCGAAGCTCTTGGGCTGCCTCCGTGAGGTGCCGAGGTAATACCACCGCAGAGCCGCTCGCTCGTGCACGAAGAGAGGCGAGAGCGTGGAGAGCGGGTGACGGGGTATCATCACGGGTGCCGACATCGGAGTTGTTTTGAGAGGAATCGAAGGACTGGATCGCGGACGCATTGATCGCTGCCGCGCGCATGATGGCGGTGGTAGTGGTATCGAGAGGCAGGCAGTGCTTGGGGGCTGCAACCGGTGGCCGCGCGACGTAGGACGAATGAAAGAAGACTCGGATATCGACGACGTGGAGACGGGCTCGGAGGACGGGATCGACGAACAAACTCGGAGAGGTGGGGTGTCGGATTGCGGCGACGGACGCCGCGGCCGCGACACCACCGGTGAGAGGCGTGAAGGGCATGGCTTAGAGACTCGGTTGGGTTGGCTCAATGGGCCGTAGAAGCTCGGTTTGGGAGGCGGCCGTTCCTCGACGTGCAAGGGAGTTGTGGTCACTCTCCATGGTCACATCAGAAGAGGAATCGGGCCCGGCATCGACTTCGTTGCAATCTGTCGCCGGCGGGTCGGCGCCGACGAAAGAAGGGACGTGGCTGT
>CM030939.1:972112-1012370 GCA_018136815.1 Isochrysis galbana | reverse complement strand
GCGTCGTGCTCCGAGTGGGCGCCCGCCCCCGTACCCCCCTTACCCCTTACTCTAACGTAAACAGTTGTTTATGTAAAGGATCCTGTTTTTCGGCCTGTTTTTGACTGTTTTTTTGTGTAACCCAAAAACAGCTGTTTTTACTGTTTTTCTTGGGTTGTTGGACTGTTTTTCACATGTAGGATCCGCTTGATTCGACACGGGCGAGACGCGCGATGACAAGTTCAGGCACAGGCTTGTCGAGGGCGTTGAGGGTGTGCGTTCGGGATGGCGGGGAAGGCGCGTACACGACGCAGAGAGCTTTGCCGCTTTGCCGCGGGCGCCCGGGCACATCTTGTGGGAACGACTGAACGACTGAACGACGGACCCCCCGCCCAAGCCCCTGGCACTTACGGGTAAAACGCCCCATGTTCACAGTCACACTGACCCGCCCCCCCCCCCCCCCCCCCCCCCCCCCCCCCCCCCCACCCCCGCTCGCTCCCTCTCTCGGGTGGAGAGAGAGAGAGAGAGAGAGGGAGACAGAGGGCTGGGCTGGATGGGCATGGCTTTGGTGAGCACCCGTTGGGGCGCGGCGCTATTGCTCTCTCTGGCGGGCTGGTCGGCAGGCGCGCCGTCGCGCGGCCGCGGCCGCTTCCTCTTCAAGCACGTCGCCAAGACGGGCGGCCAGGCCATCGTGAGCAAGCTGAAGGCAGAGTACGGCCAGCTCTTCGAGGAGGGCCTCTTCACGGTTCGCGCCGAGAGGGATACCGTGACTCGGGAGGAGGCGCGCGAGGCCTTCATAGTCTCGAGCGCACGCAATCCATGCGCACTCTACGTCTCGCTCTGGGCATGGGGCGTCATGGGCCATGGGAGGTACAACTTCGAGTTCAAGAAGATGCACAAGTCCGAACCGATGATGGCGCATGTCTACGACACAGTCTCGAACGTCTCTGCATTCCGATTATTCGCTCGAGGCTCGCTCGGTGAATTCTCCCGCAGATATCATGACTATCTAGACACAGAGGCCGTCGACTGCTGGGTCCATACAGAGACGATGGACGCTGATCTGCAAGCCTGCCTCGAACAATTCGTCTCCCAAGCACCCATGGAGGTGGCTGCGCGTCTGCAGGAGGCCGGTCTGCATGCAAATGATGGGCGAGAAGGAGGGCGTGAGAATCGCCCTGATGGCTCTCATTCTGGAGGCGGTGGTGGCGACCAGCGGCCTGAATTGAGGAAAGTGACAGAGCTTGCTATCAAGCACTCCTATGCCGGGCCAAGCTCTCCCGACGATGGATCGCACTCCCTGAGAGCTGCGCCTGCGCTGTCTATTGCAGACTACAATTTGCATCAGAGCGAGCATGCTCCTTGCGAATTCTACTTTAGAGGCGATCCAGAGTTGGTGCAACTCATCGCCAAGGTGAGGCAAGATGCTCCATTGCATAGACAAAACGCACTACATCACCAAAGCACAGGATGGTAGAATCAAGCCGATCATGAAGGCGAGCCACTTGCACACAAATTGGATGACTCTGAAAGCCTCGTAGCTACTTACGCGGCGAATTTGTTGCCCCACCTTGCTCAGCTGGCTAACCACACAATCCCCCGCCATGTCACTTTTAGGCGGATGCTTATGTTTACCACCTCTTCCCTGAATATCGCAATGGGTGCTGCGCGCATCCCGATGGAACGGGGGCCACCGACGGTGAGGCACATGATACTAATTTGAATCAAGCCGGTCGGCGTGGAGAGGATGGGTATTCAGACGCGGAACAGGGTGACAGCTCCTTTTCAGGCTCAGGGCATCGCCGCGCGATGAGCAGTCTGCCGTCTCACCTTATTGACGATGCTCGCTTGCCATCCAGAATACCTCGCTTCGAAGTCGCAGCTGCCTCGCTACGTTCCTCAGGCTGGGAGGTTGCCCAGGTGCTTCCGAATTCAACTCCGATGCAATTGGCCACCAAGATCGCATTTCGACAAGGCATGCCACCAAATGGCCCCGGCAGTGGTCGGGCGCGTTTGAATTGTGAGTTCATCAACATTACTTCGGCATCCCTCGCACCTCGCGTAAGACAGTATGTTTCCGCATTTTCGAAGATAGAGTTGCACAGGGACGAGGAGGCATTTTGGGTGCCACTGGTTCGGGAGTATGCTGCGTCCCTCGGCCTTTTCGGCGTTGTTTGGCTCGCTTACACGAAGGTTGTGGCCGTACCTCACGTGGCATTGCACGTCATGGGGTTTGCCGCAGCAGACCATGCTGGCTCCGAGGAGTGCATCCAGGCCGGTGGGAGTGCCGACGACTTGTATGCACGCTGCACGTGCTAGCCCCGTGTGTCTGGCCGTGACGTGATAGAGACGGCTTTCTGTGTTGCTCGATCCTCAACCCGTGGATCGCCCGTGGCCCCTTGCGACGTGTTGTTGCCTGGCGGCCGAATGTCCCACCTTCCGAACTCGCTCACTCCATATCGCGCACAGGTCCGCTGCGATGGCAGTCGCTTCCTTATCCCCGCTTTGGGGCGGCCTGCAGCACGGGCTTCTTGCTGGCGGGTTGAAGCGCATCCCAGGGTGGTTCGGCAATTCAAGCTACAGCGAGAGAGTGTGGGAGTGGGCACTTTCACAAAAAGCTTGCAACAGGTATTGCCTTATCACACAGTAGAGTCGCAGTCTAAGCGTTATCCTCTCAATCATGTTTTGCTTCTACACGACCCCTTGAGCTGAGGATGGGCGTTGCAGCGGTAACAAAGCTTTGCCTTCCCGGTCATCCGTCTTGCAACAGGATCACAGCCGAACTGGGTATGCGCGGCGCTGCGGGCGAGTTGGAAGGCATTCAGGAGGGAGCTGCATTGCGTGACTATTCTTCATGTGTGCATGGGCTTGGTCATGGGCTGATGATGCATGCACAGGGTGACCGAGCGAACGGCTTTGGTGGGGCACGGATGAATGATGCCTCACTCGTCAGTCACGCCGACTTACTCGGCGAGCGTACCGCTTTGACGAGAGCCCTTTCCGTATGCAATGCCGGGCCACGACCATCAGAGAGTTGTCAATGCGCATCCGGTGTATATATGCAGGTGACAAGGAGCGCTGCGTCCCCTTGCCATATGAGAAGAGCAAAGTTTGCTTACCACACAATAGTTCTACTGGCAATATTTTGGAGGTTTTACGTGGAGGCTGCGAGAAAGCTTGCGCGCGGCCTGCGAGGCCCGGCTTGGTTCCGCGAGGGGGATGAGAAAGGATTAGCTTTGCTTGTCGATGACCTTCAATGTGGCATTACGCTAAGCCTTTGTGTGCCGTCGAAAAGTAGGCACAGATGAGTGCCGGGCGCGATTCTTTCAAGCAGTCCTTGTCGAATCTCTGCGTCGATGCGGCGTCACGCATAGCTGCGGCATGCTGGCTCCGCTATTGGTCAGAGTTTGGGAGTCGTGGCTCGCACTCAGCCTTTGATTCCCCTGGAGGTGGCAAGCTCGGTATCGACGACCCCTGTGCGATGGTGCAGGTGAACGCGTGCCCGGTGCCATAGATTCAGAACACAAATGCGCAAAAGATTTATTTTACCCGCCCTGTGTCAGTGCTGCCTACCCACTGAGGAACCATTCTCTACAAACAAGCTCCGTGCTGCGTTCTCAGGGGGAGGTGGAGGATGCCCATGTTGCGTGCGTATTTGGGTGGGCGAAAGCAACAATGTTGCCTTGGTATCGTTGGAACTTCCGGGATCACACAGAGGAACCAACAATGCTTTTCCCTCCAGCATTCAATGCGTCGTCGACCATTGTGACCGGGCACGCGAAGCCCAACGCTTCCACTTTTCTGCATTTCTGCTCGGTATATGAGCCGCCATCCAAGTTAGTCGGTGATGCTAGACTCAGCCAAGTAAACGATATCGCCGATGGCTCAACCTGGCCGAAAGAGCGTTCTTGGCGCGCTTGCCTATTTGCAGCCATCTCCGACTTGTCGCGTGAACGGACAGCCGGGATCGCGTTACTCTCCCGCCAGGCCGTTGACGACAAAATAGTCGGCAGCAAGGGTCAATGGCGAGTGCTCAAGGCTGCATGTGACGGATTCTTTCCCATCGAGGACTCCGCAATGCGGACGAGCTACAGCTTAAGCAATGCGGATCACGGTTGGGACCGCCATCTTGGAGCTCTCGCGCGACGGTTGTGCCTAGATGCGCTCTTGTCGCACGCAATTTTCGATCGCTATTCGCCTTGCGGGGATCAAATACTCGCCACAACAGCATGACGTGCGTACGTGCTATGGAGCGTATGAGCGTGTTATGAGCGTATGGAGGGCCGCGGCTACGTTCCGGTGCATGAAGGTTCCGGGGCATAAAGACACTTTGTGGTGGTACACAAGATAATAAGAACTTCTCGGGGGGAAATCATAAAAAAAAAAGATCTGAAGATTCAGGGCTACACACCTATCGCTAGTCAGGTATACTCTGCACCCTCGCCCGTCATCGCCCTTCCCTCCCGTCGCCCCGTATCTTCGCCTTCCCCCCCTCCTTTCTTTTTGTTTGGTGTCGGGAGTGCGGCCCTGGTACACTACCACGGGCCCGGCTTCGGATGCGTGTTTCGGTTTCGGGCAGGCCTTTTGATATGTGCCATCAGTAGCTGTTTTTCGACCGCTGGTGCTTCTCGTGGCTTTGTGTGTTTCCTTGTGCTCCTTAGGGCTGTCCAATGCCTTCGAGTCGCCTCGCGGGTGCACATGATCGAGTTTAGTTGTCTATTTCCGTGCAGGCTCCCGGCCTCGTTTTGACTTGTAGTTCGACTCCTAGCCTTACGGCCAGGGATAGCAGCTCCGCGCTAGGTATCAAGTTGCCTTTGTTGTCCGTTTCGTAGAGTGGGCGGTCGCCCAAATCGATTCTTTTTTAGGGCTGTCTTCCCATTCCCGCCTGAGCGGTTCTCAACGTATCCATCGAGTTGGCGAAGATGAGCGCGCAGCATACTTTCGTAAATCTTTCAATGGTTCTTATTAAGATCCTAGTTGGGCTGTCAGTCCGTAAGCTTACGGTGGTTTTGAACTTAGGCGTCGTTCCGTCAATTGTGGGACATCAGTCGAATTGAGCGATCAAATGTCCTGGCGACGACGGATGACGACCGACGACAGGACGACGGACAGAGACACCCAGGAAAACACCCCGACTCTCGCCCCACGACTTTCTCACATAACTCGACTGAAATCAAACCCAAACACTCCGGCCAGACAACGACGGACGACGATCAGAAGGCGATCTGTCGGCGATCCCGTCTGGAAGGGGAATCGCACCATAACGGAAACGAGGCAGGGCAATCCCCATAATGCACACCCCGAAGTAATTACCGCTCCACCTTCCGCAGAAGAGGCGGGGGCAGACGAGCGACTGCCGACAACGTCGCCGTCGCAAAAAGACACACGAGAGGCGCCCACACCGCTCGTGGACCCAGTCGCCCCATGGACGGCCCCACTACCGGAAGTAGTCGCCGACTTTCCTTCTGGCCCGCCCTCAGTGCTCAAAAAGAGATATGGCACCTGGCGAGCCCCCGATCAACACAGCAAGACCGGCTGGGCCCACGTGCCGCCGCCGGCAGCTGCAGAAGTTTTACGCCACTCAGAGACATGTACGGCGGACACCGCCACTTCCGCCTCCTCGCCGTCCGCAGCCACTCCGTCCGCTCAATCCGCTTTGTCGGAAATGGCAAATTACCGCAAGACTTCCGCCCCACAGCCAAATCCGCCGTCTTTCCCACGGACAGAAGCTCACCTAGGGCTTGCAAAGCTGTGGGATCAACCACCGCGTCATCCGAACGACCGTAGAGGACTCGGCTACCGACGTAGTAATCCACAGCCACCTCGGTCCGTCGCAGCGGTCAGTCCTGGACCCTGGTTGGCCCCCTCATTGGATTCCGACGGGTCATTGGCCTACGCCCACCGGGACGTCATCGACACCCCCAAGTTCACGACACCTCGCCACAGCCTATATGTGCGCGACCTACGCATCCTACGTGAAGGCACCAGGGACGGAATCCTCCTGGCCGACACCGCTCTCACGGCGAGTCCGGTGGCCGACACCGGGGCTGGCCCGTCAAACATCACTCAAGGCTTATTAGATTGCCTACCTCCCGACGCTTGCGTTACCAAAGTAACCGACGACTGTCAAGGACCTCTGCGAGGCCCCAATGGCGCGAACCTCGTCACTCGAGGAGTCGTCACGGTCGTTTTCTCTATGAGCGGCCGCGCTTTCCGCCACCGATTCGACGTCATCGAAGGACACCCGATGCTCCTCCTAGGCATCGACTTCCTTCAGGCGCATTCCGCCACCATCTCGCTATCCCCCCACTCGGAGGGAAGCATCACCCTCGATCGAACGGCCCTCTGCCCACGAGCCAGTAGTCATCGCGTGTTCGACATGTCGCATTCGCGATGTCTCAGAGGCAAAAAGAAATAACAGTAAAAAGAGAAACAGTAAAAACAGTAAAAAAGAACAGAGGAAGAAAGAAGAAGAAAAGTGAAAAAGAAGAGAAAAAAAACCCAGAGTATATAAAGCGGTTCTCAGCCCTTCCCATCGGCCCTATGGCTACGTAAAGATTCGCGTGGCATAGTGGTTCAACTCACCGCCTCCACCAACCTTTTGCTCTGGGTCGCGAGTTCGAGTCCGGACGGAGCGCTCTGCAGTTCGAGCCCCGCTCCTTCTCCTCTCCGCTCTTCTTCTACCGTTAAATTCCACGCTCTTCTTCTACCGTTAAAAATTCCACGCTCTTCTTCTACCGTTAAAATTCCGCACTCCGTCTACCGTTAAAATTCCTGCCTCTTCCTACTGTTAAAAATTCCGCCTACTGTTAAAAGTCCTGCCTCCGTCGCCTTGCCAAGACATTTCCTCTGCCTTCCTGCCGGCTTCCTTGCCAGTTCCTTCCGCCCCGGTTTCCCGCTTGTCTCTAAATCGGTTTTACCGCATTACGACCAAGCTTAGTGGGGAAACTCCTCGTCCAGTTCCGTTACCCGAAAATCTCGTTCAATCTCGTCGGGCCCTCGGGCCATCTCGTTCATCTCGTCGGGCCATCAAGGCCATCTCGTTCATCTCGTCGTCGGGCCATCAGGCCATCTCGTTACATCTCGTTCATCTCGTTACAATCCAAGCTGCGGCTTTGATTTCCACAATTCCAAAAGACTTATCGAATAAGACGAGAGAGATGCGGTGGGCCTAAGGGGGAGATGCGAAGAGATTGCAAATTAAACCTAATTGCAATCACTGAAGTAGATAGAGAAGCGCGGAGAAGATAGCGAATTAAACCTATTGGCGAGGCGTCTAGGAGGAAGAAGGGTGGGGAAACTTCCCTTCTCTTTCGAGAGAAAGAGAGAGGGCGCTCCACAACCCAAGATCCTATGCATCCAAGCGAAGCTTTTGACCGAGAACGAGAACGAGAGAATTATAACGATAATACCGAACGACGAAGAGAAGCCTTACGAGTGTCGATTCGCGAATGCGACACAAGATCACACTATCGCACTACAGACCACAGACCACAGACCGGTATGCGTCGTCGCGTTGTCTACTACTTACTACTACTTCACTACTTCTACTTCTACTTCCAAATACGGGGGCAAATACGGAGGGGGTTTCAAATACGGCAAATACGGTCTGTATTTGGTTTGCGTACAAATACGGTGAATACGTATTTCCCATCTAGGATCTCGAATCTCGCCAATCGCAAGGCTTTCATCATCCGCCTGCGGTGCGCCACGCCCGTGGGCCTCCTTTGCATCTGCTCTTTATCGTGCGGCCTCTCAGTGCTCCCCATCGCGGATCGTCCCGCCTCGCGGACTGGGGAAGTACTAGGGTTAATTTAGTGACCAATGGAAAATACATTTCTCTACTCGTACTCTTCTCTAAAGTAGACTGTAGATCACAAAACTCTACTCTAGAGTACTCTAGAGGAAAGAGAGGTGAGAGGAAGGAGAAGGTCTCAAGCGCAGAGAAAGAGAGAAGAGAAGCGGCGACGCTTCAAACGATGGCGTCGCCGTCGGCGAAGCCGAAGCGGTCGTCGCCAGCGCTCCGAGCTGGGGCGGGAGGGAGAGTAAGGAGTGCGACGGAGGCTGTACCTCCATCCTCTCCCCTTCGTGACCTCTCCGCGCTTTCCCCTTCCAGCAAGCTGCGGCCGAGCCCTTCATCAGCAGCGCCGGGCGGAGGAGACCTTTCCGAGAAGCTTCGGATGGCCGAACACACATGCTCTGCGCTCAACGAAAGGCTAGTGACGCTCTGCAATGGGCAGAAGGAAGAGGGCGCTCATGGTCATCAGCTTGAACGCGAAAGGGAGAGGCTCGACCGCGAGATGCGACGGAAGGATGCTGCCCTTGCGCAAGCTGTAAGTGCAGCAGCAAAGGCCGATGGATTGGCCGAGCACTACAAGACGCAGACGGACCAGCTTCGTCGTCGGTACGCTCGGCTGCAGGCGCACATGTGGGATCAGACACAGCGTGGTGCTGCTGTGGGGAGGACAGGGACGTCTGCCTCGCAGCTACATGAGCCAGGCAAGGTTCTCTCCGAGTTGTCACTACACTCAACTGTATCTTTGGAGACTGTCATCCCCCGCCCAGATGAGGAGCGACCCCATTCCCGTGGCGACGCGCAGCCGTCTCACCAGACAACTGGAGCGACTCCTGCGTGCTCTGAGGAATCTCGGACGCCGAATAAGCAATCTCGTGGCGGGGCCAATTTAGAGCCTCAGAAACTCGGACCATCCGTTTCTGATCAAAAGTCCGCATCAAAATCGATGACCCTTTCGTCACCACCCTCGTCATCCTTGGCGATCGAACGTTTTGCGTTGCTGCTGCAATCCGAGCTAGAGGCCACCAAGAATTCTCTGGCCGCTCGCGAGGAGGAATTGGAGAGGTTGCGAAACGAGGCGGTGGAAAAGGCAGCTGCTCGACGAGAGGAAGCAATAGCGCACAGCAAAGCAGAGCTGGCTTCGAAGCAGCAGGTGCGCGCTGCTGCCGATGCTGCTAGCGAAGAAATTGCAGCAGCTAGACGCGATGCAGAAGCACAAATCGAGGCAGCTCGACGCGCGAGCGAGCAGGACAAGCTGGACTCCGTATCAGCAGCTGTACGTGCAGCGACGGACTCCGCACGAGCCGCTCACGACGAGCTGCGGCGGCGTCTAACAATGGCAGAGACAGAAGCTGCTGAGCAAGCTGAGCGTGCAGCTGCGGCAGAGGTGGCGCTGGCGCAGCAGAGGCGTGCATCAGAATCCCTGGCAGCACGCCTGGCAGAGATAGAGGCGCGCTCCCTCCACGCACGAGGCATCCCTGTGCATGGCAACGATGGGAGCAAAAGGGAAGTTCAGTCGCTTACAGAGGGGCCACCAAAGCGAGTGGAGCAGAAAGATGTGCAAGCGACGGGCGATGCGCGAGAGATGTTGAGCCAAGATGGGCATGATGGTGGAGAATGCGTAGATAAATCTGCAATCGTTTATGCCGGCTGTCCTTTCCGTACTGGATTTGCTGCAGAGACCGAAGAACCGGACCCTTCCCATATTGGGGATGCCACGACTGAGGCGGCGGTAGGCAAGTCCTTGGGGTCATCCAAGGCGAAGCGGGTCAAGCTAACGTTGAGTGGCGGTCGGACAAATTTGAACCAGCCGATCGCAGCAGGAGAAATGGCGTGTTCTAACACGGAATTCGCGGGTTCGGGGCAACGCCAAGTTTCGAAATCTACCCTTTCACCCGGCGCTCGAGGAGTCGAAACGAATGGGTTGGATGGGCATGATGCAAATGTGAGGACGGCAGATGCTGGGATGGACCAGGTTGCGCTGCAAGATGACAGCAGAACGACAGCGGCAGGCAAAGATCAAAGCCTACATGAACTACGCGATGTTCTGGAGCGAGCTTTGGCGCGAGCTGATAGGGCGGAGGACGATGCCAAGCAAGCATCAGCAATGGCCGCAGCCGAACAACAGAAGGCCGAGGTAGCCATGAAAGCCGTAGAGGAACTTGGAGAGAGGATACGCCTGGCGGAGATCGAGGTCGAGACCGCAAAGCGCGACCTCGAGGCAGTGCGGTCGGAAAGAAACGAGGCGTGCAAAGCAGCGGAAGAGGCTCGTTTAGAAGCTCGGGTAGCACAGGTGGTGGCGCATCGTGAGAACGAGACCTCACAAGCAGCGCTGCAACAACTTGCGGAGATGCAAGACTGTGCAAGAGTCGCGTCCGACTCGGCAGCGAAGGCTGCAGTCATGGCAGCTCGCCGAGAGAATGAGCTATTACGTAGGCTTGAAGGCATGAAGGCGGCTGAGGCAATGGCGCATCATGCACAATCGTTGGGCGGCTTTCACGATTTTACGGGCCACTCGTCAGCTGCTTGGCAATCCAATAATACGGAGGGTGATTATTCTGATCTATGTGCTCGACTTCAGATGGCAAACAAGGCAACTGCACGCGCAGAAGCAGAACTAGCCTCTGAGCGCCGCCGTATATTTCAGCTGGAGGAGAGCCTCGCAACAGCTCAGGCCCGTGAGCAAGAGTCCGCTGCGGCCCTCGAGCGGGAGCGCAGCCGCGTACTGCTGATGCGTGTGCGGCTTCAAGAGTTGGAAGGGCAAAGCGACGGGAAGGACATACCCCTCGCCAGGGAGCAGACCACAAGTGATGGGAGAGGGTGGGCCGTTGAAGCTCAACAAATTGGGAAATGCCAGGATGCACGCCCGGAGGCTTGCAAACGTTCACCACCGTCGCCGCCAGTGTGGGAGACTCCTCCTGCTCTAGGTATTCGAGGCGGCAATAGGCGAGCTCGGCTGTTTGAGAGCCCTTCGCGAGAATACCTGAAGGAGGAGTCGGTGGCGGGAATGGGGGCGACGGTTGCTGTACGTCCAGATCTAAGGGCTGATAGGGTGGACGGCATCAGAGCCCCTCATTACGACTTTGATTGGGATGCTGGAGCGAATTGTGGCCCGTCCTCAAATGTCGATCGAAGTGCTACTTCAGCCAGCACGGCACCTGGATGCTCTGGAACTCAACGGGCGGAAGATGTGGCGCCACGGCGCGGTGTCCGCGAGGCTGCGATCTCCGCCGCCAAGCGTGACCGACTGCGTGCTGCCACTGCTGCCGCTCGGATATCTGTGAGGTGTGCTGGATGCGATGGTTCGCATGGGATTGACGAAATCTCTCCGGAGCCGCATGGTACATCTGGGTTGGAACTGCTCAACGAGGGACTTCGCAGGAAGGCCGACCGCCTCGTCCAGGAAGTCGAGGAGGCTCGCACGAGCCGAGATAGTGCCACGCGAGAAGCTGAGCTTCTGCGTGGAAAGCTTCATTTTGCCGACCAGAAGAAGAGGACAGCGGAAATGAAAAGAGAGGAGGCGGCCGCCGCAGCTGCTTCAGCGACTCGTGCTGCCGAAACCGCCAAGAGCTCGTTGCGGTGTGCTCAGGACGAGCTCAATCGCCTGCGCCAATCTCACCAGCAGCTCTCAACGAAGGTCGAGTTTCTGAATGATCAGCTCCGTGGTGCTGTGCGATTCCGTTCGAACGCTGACTCGCGAAGCGGGCGCGGTGCTCGCCTTGTTGACGTACGCGCACCCCTCCATTCCTCTCAAAGGCCATTGCATGAGTTAGACGAGGAGCGTGGAATCAGCCATAGTCAATTTGGTGGCAGGGGCACCTTGGCATTGATGACAAAGGGCGAGGACGAGGAGGGCGCAGCCCTTGAGATGGCCCAAGCGAAGTATGTGATGGATCTCGAGCGATATGCTCGCGACCTCGAGTTCAAATTGGCGCACTCCGCACCGACATCAAGCCATGATGCCCCTCGTGGCCTCTTGGAAACGACCTCCGAACCGCGTTCCACAGCGATTGGTCACCATGAACACCAAAGCGACTCCGATCAGACGATATTCGTGGAGGACTTCCACGACGGGCTGTATCCGAATGGCTCGAGTGCTGAGGGTTTCAATGAGCAAGCTAGCTGGGATTCAGAGTCGGTGCGTCCACTCGACCCGGATTTGTACGACTCATCACAGACTTCGAGCAAGGTGTTGGTATCGACGCACGACAAATGCAATGAAGGCATGGGCCAATCAGATCGCCAGAGCTCGATGGCGCGCGAGAGTCTCAGATCGACGACAATGGGAACAATGATAAGCCCTGGAGGTGATCGGCTCTCCAACCGTTCAAATCCACCGTCACATGTGTCGTCTAGCGCAAGGCGGATATCGCCGACGGCCACGGCAACCCGCATACTGCAGACGGCAAGAGAAGCCATCATGGCTTCTCCGCACTTTTCGCACACAGCACCCTTCGACAGCACCTCTCCGAACAAATTTCTAGTAGAGGAGTCGGCACGTCAGAGTACGTCTCCTCAAACGGCTAGCCCAAGAATGATTCGAACGGCTAACACACCCGCAGCGTGGCAGCGTCACGGCGACACTTCTCTGTCCACGCCAAGTGGTAGATGCAAGATTGTCTCACCGAAGGCAGTGAGCACGTCGATTGAGCTCAAGGGCAGCGCTCTCGCACGAGGGGCGCTCGCTGAGCTCGCCGCGAGCTGAAGAGCTGAACATTATTGCAACACCATGTACACCAACCACCACGCGTCGACTCAACGTGTTCGTGGGAGATTTTCCTCGGACCGACAAACCCGCATAGAGTGCTTAGGACATGCCGATCCGCATGGAGTGATTGGGACATGCCAATGGCAAAAGTATACAGCCGTTGCAAGGCGAGCGAGGGGTGAGTAGTATCGAGGAAAGATGCACACCGTGCGCCACACACCCGTCGGAAGGGCAGGGCATAGCGCATGGCCACGCCGACACAACGATCTGTTGCTTGTTCTTGCGCTAAAAATGCAGATGCGCTTGAGAGTGGGAGTGCTTGCAAAAGCAAATCGGGTTTGTTGAATAGAAGAGTTTCTAGCCCACACTTTCAAATGGCTGTCCGCGTGTGACTTGTTGTAGCAAGGCGCAAGGCCCGCGCTATCGCCTCGTTGAGCAGCGCTAGTGCTAACGAAATGCACAAGGAGGGCCGCCCTCTTGCGCCTATCGCCTATCGGCCGCATGCATATGCCGCATGGCGCCCGCTTCACACTTCACGCCGTTTTGCGGACCTCGCATCTCCATTTTCATTTTCCCATTCTATATTCTACGTCGGCTGCGTCCGTTTCTAGGGGCCTACCTGGCGCCAACGTGTCGGAGCGACGTTCGTTTCCTCTTTGGGAACGAGTCGCGAAGGCGCACCAGCGGCTAGCGCGGCGCTCGCATCATCCGGGGAGCCCGGAACGGGCTCATCGGGAGGACGGGGAACAGGACAATGACGGGCATTTGGAATCAATTGTAGTAATTAAATTTTTAATGTTATATCCTAGCCAACCCCACTAGCTAATTGGACACAACTGCTTTCAGTCCCAGAATCCCGCCATGCCTGACGAGCCAGGTGTCCGAGTAATACCGGGGGGAGGGGCCACTGCCCTCTCCCCTCGATGTTTGTCGGCGTGGGCGAGAGTGATGGAGTGGGTCAGGTTGTGGTGCAGGTGCAGGCGAATGGACTCGCGCGGCACACCCGCGGCCTGTGCTTGGCCTGACCCACATCCCTGCTGGCGCCAACGGGCCGCAAGCGCACCGCCATCGCTCGCGAGGGAGAAAGAAAAACCAGTAGGAGAACCCGCCGCCAGAGTTCTCCTACAAGCCCAGTGCCCAATGGCAGTGGGCGTAGACAAACAAACTTGCTTTCACCAATGTTTCACCTCGACGTTTGACGTCAAACTCGGAGTGAAACTCGAGTGAAACACTCTCAAAACCCCCCGATTTGACCATCGATTGATCGATTGATTGTTGGTTGGTTGCTTGCTGCAGCCCTATTAGTAGTATTGTATTCTCATACGACGAACGGGATGGGGCGGGGGGGGGGGGGGGAGATTAGTCCCACTAGTATGGTATTCGTTAGTCCCACTACAATAGTAAGTACTACCTAAACAGTCCCGCGGAAGAGGTGTGTGAGCCGGCGCCGTCCACTGCGCGAGCCGCCTGGTCCCTCGCTCGCTCGCTCCCTCTCTCTCCTCCTCCGCCCCCGCCCCCGCACCCTCACCCCTACCCACCCACCCATCGACCCCACTCCACCCTGACCCACCCTCCCCGTCCCTCGCTACTCTCGCCTGGGCTACGCTGTGCTGCTTAACCCAGCCTAAGTGCATTCCTCCTGCCCTGCCTAGTGCTGTGCAATGCTCGCGAGACAAAGCTTGCGTAGGCTCTCACGTGCCTCGGCCGATGGGTTTGGGGCCTACGTGCAACCACAGATTGCTGCTGCCCTGCGCGAAAACTTCTCAATCAGTGCGCCCAATGCGATGCAGAGGGAGGTGCTTGTGCCTGCACTCAGCGGTCAAGACATCCTGCTGCAGGCGCAAACTGGATCTGGAAAGACGCTCGCCTTTCTTCTGCCACTCATCGAACGCCTCGCTCGTGCGTCCGCAGCTAAGCAGGGGTCACAGCCGCATACAGCTCTCGTTCTCGCGCCGACCCAAGTCCTTGTGGAGCAGCATGCCAATACAGCTAGATCTCTAGTTGCATCACTTGAGCCTGCTCTTCATGTTGGCATGGAAACGGACTTTAGTGCCGCTCTTGTAGACGATGCATCGAGCCCTCAGTTGCTCGTTTCAACTCCTAGAGCTCTGCGTCGCCGCTTGGCATCGGGGAAGGCTGCACTCCAGTGGATGTCGCAGCTTGTAGTTGTGGCCTTTGACGAGTGCGACGCGCTCCTATGTGGGAGCGCGTATGACGATAAGTTGACAGATGAGGCAGCTCAGTTGCTATCACTGGTGCCCACATCGTCCCAGTGCCTGCTTGCGACGGCCTATCTTTCCATGCAACATGAACTGGCCTTGGGAAGGCGGTTCCGCCACGCAATACGTGTTGCTGAACCATCTGCGGCTGGAAAACCAACCGTAATGGTACCCACACTCAGACAGGTTTTCAACTATATGGGACCAGATGCAGACCGAAATGCTGCATTGGTATCTTCGCTCCGATCAGCTGAGGTTGATCCTTGGCTTCAAGGAGGCACAACCATGGTGTTTTGTGAATCCGCTTCAGCGCTTTCGGTGCATGCTCATCTGAGCGCAGCGATGCCGCATCTCAAGCCCTCCTTGCTCATCGATGATGTCGTCGACTTGCGAGGTGACAGCGGGGATCCCCATCGGCAGGAACGGAAGGAGAGCGTGATGAGGCCAGAGTCCGCTATTTCCGACTTCATCGCGGGTCGCTCACGGGTCCTGGTTTGCACTGGAGTAGCAGCCCGAGGGCTCGACTTCCCTGCTCTTCGGCACGTCGTACTCTACGACATGCCGACGAGCGTGGCCGGTTTCGTCCACTCGGCGGGGCGCACGGCTCGTCGAGGGAGTCGCGGGCTTGTTACGTGCTTGGTGGAGTCGGAAGAAGAGGTGGGCCGCTTCCAAGATCTTCATGCCTTATTGCCTGCGCGGGCGCTAGATTTTTCGTGAGATGTGCACTAGAAAAAGTGGATGCACTCATGCATGGGCTCATTGGCAACATTTTGTGGATGCTGTATTCATTTATTACAAGTAATTGCTCACCGGGCAGCGGGAACGAGGGATGGTCACAGCTCCTCCCGTACACTCACAGCACACACACCACGCATGTCCTTGTGCCACCTGTGCCTTTACATTTTACAACCGCCCGTTTGCGTCGATCCGTCGGTGCTATAGCGGATGGAGATGCGGAGGGTTGTGGGATGAGGGCCCTGAGGCGCTACACTTTACCGCGCGCGCCTACTTTACCCTGACCCCCAAGCGTAAAGCTAGGCGCTCTAGTTCGCCAGCTCGAGCGCCGCGCTAGCCGGAAGCAAATCAAATAGTAGTAGTACTACATGAAATAAAGACCTCAAGACCCAAATTAAATTGCTACGCGCTCATGAACTACATACACCGTGCGCGTGCAAGGGCCCTTACGTGCGTGCTCCGTATACAGCAGCATGGCGAGCTGTTGCGGGGCCGTGTTGTCGTCGGTTGTCTTCACCACACCTGCGGCTCGTAGTGCTAGATGTTGTCGAGGTGTCTAGATGCTAGAGCGGCTGACGGGGCTGCGATCACCAAAAGTTGGAGTGGCCGTCGAATTGCGCTCAAAGGTGCTCGCAAATCATCAACAAATGGTACCCCAGGATACTCATGAGAAGGGGACGGTCGCTGATTCACGTACCATCGCTCGGATCGCTAGCCGATACGAGGTTCAGTGATGTTGTTGTACGGTCGGCGGCTCGATAATGACCTGCGCTCAGCTGCCGTGGTGCTTTCGGCAAGGGATTGTGCCCTTTTTCAAACGAGCAGCGCGTGCCTGCAGCCTCTTCACTCGAGCAACAACGGCTCGTTGGCGTCGTATGTTGCCGCTTCGATGAGCCGTATTACGTCATCGGTGTTGCGGCAACCACGTGCGTCCAAGCCACTGGCAGCAGCAACTGCACGAAGTTGGGAAAGCGACATCGAGTGGAGATTGGAAGGAAGGCTCTCGCGATCGACGTGCGGACGGCTGCGCTTGGCTCCTCTACTGGTACCGCCACCCTTGCCTCCGTCTTCGTGAGTCAACAGGTTGTTAGCGCTCTCGGCAGAGGCAGCAGCGAGTCGACCGAGCATGTCCTCTCGTGAGCCCGTCTCAAGGCCCCGATCCTCGCATTGCTTCTTTAGTTGGTTGTCCGTCAACAGCCACATTGACCCCGAATTTCCACCCAAAAACTGCCATGCTGCCAGATTTGTGGCCTCGGCTTGCGCGTCCACAGCTGCTGCTTTCTTCTCAGCACGTGCTTCCGCCGCCTGAACTGCCTTGCGGTGAAGCTTGTGGGCGACTTTGTCATGGCACGCGTCAAGGTGAGCCTGCAGCGAATCCTTGTCGGTCTCGGAGGACGGGGGCTCGAAACCGCATCGCGGACAGGCATCGATGAGATTGCGAACGAAAAGCGCCTCAGCGTGTTTGAGACGTGCAGCCTCGTCGGCAGCATCGTCACCGCGCTCCGCCGCCTTTCGCTGCATCCGTTGCAAACGAGCTAGTCTAGCCTCCCGGGCTTTAAGGGCAGCTTCTTGAGCAGCCCGGATCTGATGGCGTGAGCAGGGGAGAAAAGGGGAGGGAGAAGGAGGGGGTTCAATTGAGTGGATCCGGCACGCTGTGAACAATGGCATGCATGCTGAATGTCAAGACATCGCTCCAAGGAGCGGCGTTCAAGGTGAAGCGGTGGGGAAATCTTGTGCAGGCTCAAGTTTCGCCCATGCATGTGCACAGGCCTCATCTTCACCTCCGCGCGTAGTGCTTCATCAACCCTTGGTGGCACGGTAAAGAGCCAAAACCCAAATTGGCCCTTGCACGCCTTGCACTCGATTTGCTTGTGGTAGTCTTGCGGGTGGTAGGAGTCGAGCTTACGATTGCAAAGTGGGCACTTGTGGGTGGCAGTGACACAGCCGAATTCGCATAGGCAGCCAGCGCAACAGAAGGTTTTCAAGCCGAGCATCATGTGCGTATCTGCTCCAGCCAGTGAACAAAGGTAAGCCATAGATCAATGCACGCTCGAAGGACATGAGGAGAGTGCAGGAGGTCAAGCCCGCTCCACAAAGATGGATTGCAAGAGCATGCCAATGCCGGAAAGGCGCCGGCACCAAGGATGGCCATTAGTGGGTGCCCGGCTAACGGGAAGCGTGGCGCACATGAGTACTTCTCGACACCCGAGTCCGATTTGGCCCATTCGTCCCCGCAGCGTGGACAAAAAAGTTTGGTTCGGTAGCAATTCGCATTCGAGCGCGCCAGGGTCGTCGCAGCCTTTGGTCGCTTGCCTCCCTTGGTCTCCTCGGGCATTGGCTCGGGTGACGAGAGTGCTTCAAAGGATGTCACTAGTAGTTGAAACGCACGAGTGGCGCCGTCAAATGCCGCAGATAGCTTGTCGGGGTGAATCAGTCGGGCAAGGGATAGATAAGCTCGGCGCAAGTCGTTGAACGGTGTTGCTCGCGAAACACTTTTGCCAATCAGTGAGAGCACGCCTTCATAGTCGCCACCCTCGCCAAGTTCAAGGACCTTCTTCGCCATATCCACAGCAAGGCTGGTGTCGGATGAGCCGGCTCCGCTCGTCTTCTCACCGGCCTTACGTCGTTCGCTGAGGGGCCTTTCATCCTCACTACTGTCTTCTTGCTTCGCAGCGCCTTCTTTTCGCAAAGCTTCAACGAGTGCAGCGTTAAGCTCATCACGCGTGTTAATCGAGAGATCACACGGCAGCCCACGCTGAGCGAGCGCTTTCTTGAGCTCGCCTGCCTTGAGAAGCGATGGGTTACGCCCGTCCTCGGTCTTGAAGCGCTCACCCAGCTCGAAGACCTCGAGGCGGCGCTCCAGGTCTCCCTTCTCGCCTGCCATGGGCAGGCCTCGTGCCTTGCACTCCTTCTTGAGATCAGCGATGGACATCTTCTTGGGAGCCATTCGCCTCGCACCTCTCTCACTCAAGGGTTCCCTCTCTCCCCGCAGACCCCTTCTCTCAACCTCCTTCTCGCTCCTCCCCCTCTCCCTCCCCCTGCCCCCCCCCCCCCCCCCCCTTTCTGCCCTCCGGCCGCCACACGCAGGGAGGCCCCGAAAGCGAGTTGGCGCCAAAACGCGAGGAGGGGTCACTCTCGCTCGGACGATCGACCAGTGTGGAGTACTCCACTTCAATTAACTCTCTATTACTCTAATAACTCTCTCTCTCTCTCTCTCTCTCTCTCTCTCCCTCCCTCCCTCCCTCTCTCTCTCTTTCTCTCTCTCTCTCTCTCTCTCTCTCTCTCTCTCTCTCTCTCTCTCTCATGGTGCTCCTCCTCCACCTGCGGCTCGCCGTGCTCGTGGCGATGGCGCGTTGCGCCGGCGCGTGGCGAGCGATGCCGGCGGTGCATCGGCTTCCCCTCCGCACAGATGTCCTGCCTACCATTCGTCCGCTCATGGCACTGCCCGCGGGTCTCGACGCTGGCTGGCTCGACGCAAACTGCCCGCCGAGAGAGGAGGCGGAGCAAAGGCTCGAAGTGAAGGTCTCGACAGACGAGACACTGTGGGACGACAACGACTTCATGGCATATGTTGACGGTCAGCGAGAATGGCGCCAGGTCAGCGATCATCCTACCGTACCTCAAGCTGAGACAGCAGCGCCCATTCGGTGGCGCATGCGGCTGTCACTCGCAATACGCCACTTCGTTGGCACTTCCCCGTAGGTGAGCGTCGACAAAGTCGTGCTGCTGGCGACTTATTTGAAGCTCAACTTTTTGGCCACACTACTTGTTAAGATGAATGCGTACTCTATGGACGAGATGGCGGAATACAAGGTGGGTGGACGTCAACTGAATAACCGGTGGCGCATTCACGGATACGTTGACCGCAGCAAGCGAGTGATCAGGGCTAGCGAAGGTGAGGTCCACTCGACAACATAATGCGAGATGCACCCGGGCGTAGTCCGTGCATGCAGCCTCACCCTCTGCTGTCTTTGCCAGCCATGTCACGCTGACGTGCGCATGCCCTTCTGGATTTGGCAGGATCATCATATGGCCGTTGGTATTTGCAAACACTTGAGCCTGGGTCTGACCCGGAGTCGGAGCTCAAGTATGAGCTGCGTGGCGATGATGGTACAATCACTTCTCTCACGCTGCAGAAAAGCTGATGAGAGGGATTCGTTCCAGCACAACGACTTGGTAGACGCGAAGGCCATTGCACGTGAGCGCTGCATGTTGGGTGCACATGTGCACATGGATCCTCACAGCTCATGGGTCGTAGGTATGGTGATGATGTGTGCCCATGTACATGTGCGTCATGATAATCATATTCGATCGATTCCAACTGATGATGATGCAGCTTGCTGTCGGCGTCGGGGGGAGGGAGGGATAATTCTAATTCTTCTTATTAAAGGCCTACTTGTCCTTGTCTACCCTTGCCGCCGCTTGCGTGTCACTTGTGTATTGTGTGCTCTTGCTGCGCGGTGTTGGGAGCGTTTGCATTCCACATATGAACGAATGCCCTTGTGCGCCATCACCTCCGCCAGAAAGCTGCAGAAGCAGCGCCGTGCTTGGCGTTTTCGCTGCGCGGATCTGGCTCGTTTTGGACTTTGGACGACGCATCAGCAAGCTCAAGTAGCACGATACAGCGACGCGTGGTGAGCTTGCTGGCTTTACATATGAATTGCCGCGCCGCTGCCGTCAGCGGTCGGTAGTCTCCATGCGCAATACGCTGTAACGGAAGCGGGAGCGATGGGCTGCTCTTGCTGCCATTACCATTTTTCAAATCACAAACAGGGAGAGTTTGTACCGCTACTGCTACCGTAAGTCTTGAACAAGCAGAACAGCTTAGATCTTCGATCTCAGCTTCGATCTCACCCTCAGATCCGAGGATCAGGGAGGCTTGCGTTCCGCCTCGATCACGATGTGTGCAGCCACATCCTGGAGTGCCTCGTACAGCACTTTGCGTGATGAGGTGCGAGGTGCCTCTCTTGTTGAGTTCATCTTTAATGGTCAATGGACTCGATTTTGATGTTTACAGCGACATCAAATTGGTGGACTCGAATAGTGGTTTGCTCTTCGTAGCGGGCTTGAAATTGTTACGCGCAGTTTTCGTTAACAGCTATGTGCCGCATGTGTCATGGGCCCTTGGGCCCCTAGCTAGAGGAGCGGGCCTAGAAACCAGAAGTCTGGCTCGGGCTCGGGGTCGACTCCCTCGAGCTCAAGAAGGAGCTCGACGATGGCGGAGTACAATGTCCTGTCGTGGAGGGTGAAGTCGCCCGTCAGTTGGTAACGACAAGTCGTAGTTGGTTGGCTTCTGCCTGAGTCCATTTGTTGATTCTTCCTTATCAGTAGAGTCTGCCCCTTGCCCCCTGCGGCTGCGGCTCATGTGTGGTATAGTGGAGGTTAGCAGTAGCAGCGCTGGGTGAAGGGGTTGCGGAGGTGATGGGGGTCTGGTTCTCGTGGGCGAGGCTGCGAGGCTCGTCTGTTGGTCTCGTCTATTGGCTATTGGTCTTGCTCTGCTGTGCCAGACTGGTGCCAGAGCAATGTGTTTGTGTTTGTTGTACGTTTGGTTGAGAAGTGTTGTGAGTGGTGTGTGCCCATGAGGGCCACCCGGCCTCGGGCCGCGCTGCCACGTCGCCAGGGCAGGAGGTGCCTCTGCCATAAGGCATGCCCAGTGGATTGGCTTCGTCCGCCGGCTGTTGTCTACTTACTTGAGCGTCTGCAGCCTGCTGCCCCCCATCCATGGGCCATGGGCCATGGGGAGGGCCCGCATGGCAGCCGTGTGGCGCGATCGGGGTCGCACGCAGCACGCACCTGCTCGGCCTCGGAGGGCGGACGCCGCCGCTTTGCCAGCGACTGGTTCATGGGGGCTAGGGGCCGCCGCCCTGCCTCGGCGAGGAACCCTGAGGAGCTGAGGAGACTCGCGTCGGCGCGCTAGCCATCGCAACCAACTATTAAGTCAGTTGATCCTACCTAGTACCTACCCCACACGCATTTTGCACCAGCATACGCTCATAAGGACGCACAGATATCTAGACCTAGATCACCTATATCCTCCTCGTCGGCTTCCCAAGACTCGCCGCAATGGACACACCTCAGAATCACCCCATCGCCCTCATGTTGGCGCTGCCCACTGTTGTCTTGAACATGCACACCAAGCCCTGAACCGCACCGAGGATCGATGCACCGACGTGCGTCGAGTCGCTCGGAAACAACAAGCTCGGCGAGCGGATCTGTGCAGGCACAACGCGGGCAATCGCATCTGAAGCCATGATGAGCTCGCAGATACTCCTGCCGCGCCGCCGGGCCGTCAGACGAGGAGGCATAGCAGTGGGTTAGCTCGGTGCCCGCTCGGATGTTGCGCAGTGCGATCAGCGAGTACATCGGGACTGGTGCCGTGAATAAGCTAGGAGCACGCGCGTCTTCAGAGTTCATTCCAGCTACGGCGAAGCCTCCCTGTTCTCCACAAGCGATAGGGATGGCCGGGCGAGAATCGAACGCAAGATTTGGTGCACACGAGTGGTTGAATAGCTGCAGAATGCCAACGAAGGACGCCAAGCCGTGCCCAACGGCCGCTGGGCCGCTCACGCCGTAGACATTGCACTGATGGCGCGAGAGCACCTCTTCCAGCAATGCCCGGTCGACTCGCGCCTCGGCTGGGGCTGAGTCAATTGCCGACAAAGCAGACCTTCGGATGGCATCGCCGTTTTCCCGGTTGCGCTTCATGTCGCACAATCTCTCCTCATACGCCTCAAAGCCCAGCCGTGTGGCTGAGGGAGATGGAAAGGGCCGGAAGGATGCCGCGCGCTCGCGTACATCAAGCAATCGCACCGCCTGCAGGATGAGGTCAGCAACATCCTCATTTGGCCGGCCTGCTGTCTCCCACGAAGCCAACGCTGCGCACTCAGTGGGACCATGGGCGTGGGCGTGGCCAGACGTCAGCGCCACAACGGTGCCTGCTTCGCGGCACCGCTCGGAGCACCAGCAGACCAGTCTGCACCCGCTGCAGCGGAGCGGCTGCTCGGCACCAGCCGGTGCGCGCTCGAGGCAGTGCCAGCAGACAGCAGCTGCCGCTCCAAGCAGCGGCGTGAGTGCGAGCGGAGCCTCGGAGACGAGTCTCTCGCCCGCGCGGATGTCGCGCGTCGCGACCACCCCTAGCCCGCCCAGCCCCGAGCGGCGCACGCTCAGCGGCCAGCCGAGGAGCGAGACGTCGGCCGCGACGGACTCCGCGAGCCCCGCGCGAGCCATGCGGGAAGCACGCGCGCCAACAACTACCGAGCCTCCCGAAATAGGAGAAGTGACCATGAGACCTGCGTGAACGTGAACGCGTGAACTATGAACTAAGTAGTAGTATAAACTTAGCTCGCAAGGTCAGGGAGTGGGTGCGGCCATTCGTAGATAGTCGGTTGGTGCGGTGGTTCCAGTGCTCAGCACTCGTCATTCGTCAGAGCCTCATTCTGAGAGTCCCTTGGGCGAGTCCTTCCTGCGCTGGGTGATGGTGATGGGTGAGGGTGAGGAGCGGCCTCAGGGCAGCACTACAATACTCTGACTATCAACCTACTTTTATAAGTGGGGGTCAATGGGGGCCTCGCGCCCCCCTCTCTCCATTGCGGACACCCCCCGGGGTGGGCCCGTACATTCAACCCCAGCCCCTGCCCTCTGGCAGGGGCAGGGCACTCATCAATACAGCCCAGACCCCTAGTGGGCGCGGGCCGCGAGCCGCACTCCCAGGCCCGCATGGGCCTGCTCTCGTACTGACTCCCCCCCCCATCCCTGGTCGCCAGGCAGACAGGGGCCTCAGGGCGGCACCCAAGGCCAGCGAGGCGAGCGAGGGAGAGGCAGGAGGGGCCAGGGGCTGAGCCCCAGCCTCCACTGCCCCCTGAGCTGCCCTTGCTTGCTGGCCCTCAGGGAGCTCCCAAAGGCCCTCTGAGAGCAGGCCGTGGCGCGCCGCATGGCGACGCGCCGCAGGGAGAGGGGTGGAGGAGAATGGAGAGAGGGAGAGGGGGGGATTTGCACCCCCCCGATGGAGTGTGGTGAGAAACGAGCCCCGTTTGCGTTAGCAAACGGGCGAAGGGGGGCGGCTGGCGACAGGAGAGGCGAGAAGAAGGGAGTGGCTCAAGACGTCCCTGTGGCAGGTATCGGGGGGCGCAGACATTTATTTCTTCGAGGACCGCTCGCGGCGCGAGCTGTAAGGGCCGTTCTCCTTTTTTGACGAGAGGTTCCTCCCCCCCCCCCGGTGCTTTTTCCCGGAGAGTCGGCCGGCGTCGACCGGACCGCCTCAATGGGTTTTCCCTCATTTTAACTTGTGGGGAGTTAGAATGGGAGCCGGGGGCCTGCGAGGGGGGAGATGTGGAAGGGTGCATAGGAGTATGTATCTGTGACAACAGCACGCGCCAAGGTGTACGGGCAGGTGCGCTGAGGGCTGTCGTGTTAGTACCGGGCTAGTGAGAGTAGTGGTACTAACGCTCAGCCCGCGCCGCTGCTTGCACCCCGCGCCGCTGCCGCCCGCCCGCTGCCGGCTCGGTCCTTCCCTTCCGTCTGGTCACACAGCCCTTCCGTCTACCGTCCTCCGTCGCACACAGATGCTGCCCCCCCTGCACACTCATCGAAGCGGCGGCACATCGACGAAGACGAGCGCAAGGACATCATCACGATGGAACTCGGGCATGGCCGCTATATCCACCAGTCGGCCGTCGACATCCTCATCAAGGCTGCCGTTCTCCTGAACAGCTCCTCCCTGTACACCTTTGACATGGACGCCGCCTTCCCGGAGGCGAAGAAGCTTGTCTTGGAATTCTACGACATCGCCTCGGTGCCCATCACTGTGCCCCAGCTTCTGTGGATCATCAGGTCCAAGGAAAGGGTAACTCAATAGCCAAGGTTTGGGACAAAATAACATGGTATGCTCATGCTCTCACCTAGCAAAGTCCGTCCTAGTTTCTAGGACTAGTCCTAGAAAGCTGGGTACCTTTATCCGCTCACGCGGAAAGGTGTCAGATTTGAACATAATGTACAACAATATCGTTTAAACCAAACAACTTTCTGGGGACGCTGCACCACTCGGCGGGGGGCTGCACGAGCGAGCCGACTCCGCCAGAAAGCTGTTTGGTTTCCCCCCTACCCCCTCGCGCGGAATGTGTCAGATTTCAGCGCGTCAAGTGCGTCAGGATCGAGTGAGCGGCACTGGTGGTCAGCCTCGGGCGGCGTAGGCCTCAGGCCGAAGATGCGCAGGGGGGTGTGTCGGTACTGTGGTACGAAACTAGTACTCATTGGTGCGTCAAGGCTCAATGGCCGTGCTCATCCAGACTGGGGCTCCCGGGTATTGCACAAAAAGTGCTGGCTGAAGCCGCATGACCTCTCACGCTCTAGCCTGGTCGATGGACTGTGCTGCTGCGGAAACGGCTGCACAGGGATATGTCGCTGCGGGCCATGCCCGGTTTGCTCGACACGTGTGGCTGAATGGTTGTTGGACATCGGCGGTGTGTGTATGAGTTGCGCGATAGCAGGCCATGGATCACGTGCGTGAATTCAAATTGATTCTACAAAAAAAGTGGTACAACAAGACGAACCACCGAATCTGACACCTTTCCGCGTGAGGGGGTAGGGGGGGAAACCAACAACTTTCGGGGACACTGCACCACTCGGCGAGGGAGGCTGCCCGAGTGAGCCGACTTCGTCAGAAAGTTATTTGCTTCCCCCCCTACCCCCTCGCGCGGAAAGGTGTCAGATTTCAAACAAACGGGAGTGTTGCCCCTCGCCCCCCCCAATCTGACATCTTTCCGCGTAGAGGGGTAGGGGGGAAGACCAACAACTTTCTGGGGACGCTGCACCACTCGGCGGGGAAGGCTGCCCGAGCGAGCCGACTCCGCCAGAAAGTTGTTGGTTTCCCCCCCTACCCCCTCACGCGGAAGGTTGTCAGATTAGCGCGCGGTTTTGGAAGGGAATGCGCGGTTTTCTTGGAGTCAAATCTGACAACCTCCCGCGTAGGGGGGAAGGGGGGGAAACCAACAACTTTCTGGGGACGCTGCACCACTCGGCGGGGAAGGCTGCACGAGCGAGCTGACTCCGCCAGAAAGTTGTTGGTTTCCCCCCCTACCCCCTCACGCGGAAGGGTGTCAGATTAGCGCGCGGTTTTGGAAGGGAATGCGCGGTTTTCTTGGGAGAAAGGTCGGACGGGATGTTGCTCGATTTCCTCGCGAGCGCGTCCCCCCCCTCCACCCTCAGGCGGAAAGGTGTCAAATTGGGAGGAGGTCTCCTACGTGGTGTTCTTTTTATTGTAAACGCCCATTAGTTCATGCGGTTGAAATCTGACACCTTTCCGCGTGAGGGGGTAGGGGGGGAAATCAAACAACTTTCTGGGGAAGGCACGCCGGCCGAGCACCCCCCCCCCCCGCCAAGTCGTGCACCGCCTGGGAAGCGCTCGCTCGCGGGGAAATCGAGCAACAAACTTTTTAGATTTGGACCTTCCCAGCCTTCCCAGCCTGCCCCCGCTTCTCCCAGCCGGCGGCCGCACGTGATGGGAGCAAGCCCCAATGCGGCGACTCCGGCGCAGGGGGGCTCGCTCGTGCAGCCCCCCGCCGAGTGGTGCAGCGTCCCCAGAAAGTTGTTTGGTTTAAACGATATTGTTGTACATTATGTTCAAATCTGACACCTTTCCGCGTGAGCGGATAAAGGTACCCAGCTTTCTAGGACTAGTTTTTGATTGCCCTTGCGGTGGTCGTCGCCACCGTGGTCGCCGCCACCGTCGTCGCGTTGGTACTCACGAAGAAGCAGCCAGACAGATGCAAGGATGTGGATGGAGAGTGTGCAAACGATGGAGACTGTTGTCACGATCTCGTGTGCTCCGACCAAAAGTGCCGTACCGTCACACCGTGTGTCGAGAAAAGGGGGGGGTGCAGTTATGGCGACGAGTGCTGTGAAGGACTTGAGTGCAATGACGAGGGAGTGTGTGAGACGCCATGCCGCGAGCCAGGGTCGGTGTGCCAAAGTAACTCGGAGTGCTGTGGTGAATACACGTGTCGTAGTGGTACCTGCAGATCTGATGACTGATTGGCTAGATGCGTGACGAACGTCACGACTCATATCGAGTATTGGGAAACGAGGGGTACCAAATGAAGGCAAACGACCTTTGCTCAAAATCTGGGAAAGATGGAGATGGATGATTGATCAGATTTACACCAAAGCTTGGTCAAAAGCTTGATCCATCTATTGACAGCAAGATCAATCTTAAAAAAGATTGACCCATTACGACTTATATATGTACACCTAGAATAAATACAGTAGTACTCCCGCGTCCTCTTGCGACCCCCCCCCCCTCCCCTTTCCCCCTTTCCCCCCCCCTCTAGCCCCTCGCACCGGCCCGCGCCCCCCGCGCGCCCCCCCGACCGCGCCCGCCGCGCCTGCACGCCGCACGCTTGGGCGCGCTCCGCGCTCCGCGGAGCAAAAAGCTGGGAAAAGCTTGCCGCCTCCAAGCATCAAGCTACAAGCTAGCTAGCAGCTAGCAGCCTGCATCAGCAAAGCTTGCCATCTAAGTTGAGATTGATCTCATCAGCAAAGATCGGATCAATTGATTCAATCATTCTGTAAATGCTTAAGCTGACGGCGATGAGAAGGTGTGGCCCGGTGCAAAATGGCGGTGAGGGTCGGGAATTGTAATTTCGGGCGTATCTTCTGCCGGGACGCGAGGGCGTGGGGCGGTCGGGACCGCGACGACACGATCGAGAGTGGCTCGGTAGGGCTCGTAGGCCCCCTCCGAGTCTCCGAGTCCGATGGCAACGGTGGGGCGGCCTCATCCGCCTCCGAGAGGGGAGGATATGCCTCAACAGCCTCTTCCATGCAGATTTCAGTGAGAGCGGGCTCATGCCCGCTCTCCACAGCATCGGAGGGCGATGGGGGTAGTGATGGAGGCGCGGCGCCGGCCTCGAATGGGCGATAGGCGGCGCTAGCCGCAAGCTCGGCCTCTGAGGGGGCGCGGTCTTCGGAAGTGGTGGTGGGCAGAGCGGGCAGGAGGCCCGCTTCTGCAGGAGGAGGGGCCTTGAGCCCCTTTGGCGGGCCCGGCGCGGGACGCGTCGAAGCGGATTCCACCTACACCTGACGGATCGTGCATGACCACTGGCTCGATATGCGATGATACGGAAGGGAAAAGATCGGCGGGAGGCGCGGCTGAGATGGCCGGGAGTGACGGAATGGCGGGCTGGACCACCTCCTCAGCAGAGAAAGGCGGGAGGACGGGCTTGGGCGAGGGCGAGCGCCGCTCTACCGCGGTTGAGAAGACCGCTAATGAGAGGAAAACGCGGTTTTCTCCTTTTGCAGGACGGCCGCAATAGAGCCTCAACAGCGCCCCGACACTGTTGGGGCGGGGGGCTGTTGGGGCCCTATTGCGGCCTGCAAAAACCCTATAAAAGAAGTTGACTCAAGAACAACAGAGATTCCCCGTCCATCAAGCTTCGATTTTACTGGATAGATCTAGAGAGTAGGCGAGAGCGAGGTGGAGAGGTGAGGAGGAAAGGAGGGCGAGCCGAGCAGGTTTCATAAAAAAGCACCCCCCGTCTTTTCTCTCTCCCCTCTCTCTCGCTTGTCGTCCTGTACTCTAGAACGCATGGCGTGAGTTCTCTCTCTCTCTCCTCTCCCTCCCCTCTTCTCCTCTCTCTCCTTCACCCCCCCTCCTTCTCTCCCCCCCGCCCAGATCGCCGCGCCGCGCGCCGAGAGGGGGGGGGGGGGGCAGGAGAAGTTTTCCCTCTCTCTCGCGTTTAGAAAAGGGGAGAGGGAGAGAGAGAGCCACACCGAAGGAGAGGGGGGCGAGAGCGAGCGAGAGCGAGAGCGAGCGAGTGAAAGAGACAGAGGGTAGGGGGGGGAGAGAGAGAGAGAGAGAGAGAGAGAGAGAGAGAGAGAGAGAGAGAGAGAGAGAGAGAGAGAGAGAGAGAGAAGAGAGCTGGCTGGCGGGCTCGACTGCTCCACCATGGCTTTGCTGCTGCTCGCGCTCACCGCTGGCCTCGCCCCCTCGCTGCGCCCCGCGGCTGTCGGAGGGCGTGCTGCCCAGCCGCTCATGATGCCAAAGGCCACTCCAAAGGTGAGGGACGTGGAGGACAGAGGGACGGGGGAACTAGGACCCACAGCCGCCCCACCAGACTCGCTTGCCTCACCTTGACGTATACTGCACGAGCTTTTCTCTTCACTGCGCCCGCTACGGCAAGGCCAGGGGGAGCAGCACTCCACCCCACAGTAGGTGACCCCTGGGCTGCATACCAAGGCGCGGCGGCCGAGTGACACACTTTCTGCACGCTCCTCACCACTCAGGTGCCGTACAAGTTCCCTGGGATGGAGGAGTCTACGTGGATCTCGGTCTTCTCTCGGATGTACCGTGAGCGGATCATCCTGCTCTCAAACTACATCAATGATGACTTTGCCAATCAGATGATTGCCACGCTCTTGTACATGGAATCCGAAGATGCGCGCTCTCCCGTCGCAATGTACTTCAATGTGCGCAGCCAGACGATTCCTGGCTTCTCTCTCAGAACACAGTCACAGATGAGCGTTCCCCATTTCCTCTCAGGTCGCTGGGGGTGACACCAAGGCGGGCCTTGCTCTGCATGACACGATGCGGATGATGCCCTACGAATTCCAGACCGTCAACATGGGCATGTGTGCTCAGGTGACTTTGACAGCCCTATCTGGAGGCGAACGAGATGCAGCCTTGCCATGCTGTGCAATGCATCGACGATGCTGCTTTCGGGAGGTGGCCGTGGTTCATTGAGGCGGCATCCTTCCAACTGCTCTCACCTTTGCTTGTGTAGGTGGCCGCCTTTCTCGTTGCGTCTGGAACAAAAGGCAAACGATTCGCGCTGCCGAATTCCCGCTTCAGAATGGAAAACCCGAGGGTCGACCCCATCTATGATTCAGACGGTAACCCGCAAGTTCGAATCATGCAGGTCCGTGTTTCTCTTTGAGTGACTTTCGCAGTCCTCCTTCAGTCACCCAGCAGACCCGCAAGGCACATCAAACCCAGCTATGGCACCTAGCTCAGGGAAGATCCTCTCTATGATTGTCATGCAGGCCACCGAAATGCGGCTCGAGGTGTGTGAAGTTCTGCGGGACAAGAAGCGGATGATCGAGGGACTCGCGGAGTTCACGGGCCGATCGGTAGATTTGCTCACAGAAGACTTCAAGCGTGACTTCTACTTGACGGCTGACGAGGCCTTCGAATATGGGCTTGTTGATAAGGTTCTCGTCCCAAAGAGGAAGGGGGATGTGGTGCTCAGCAAGATGTAATGGTAGTGAAGTTCACTCTCTGACTTCCGATGTCTACCTCGTTATTGGGTCCCTCCGTGGAGAGTGTATTGGTCTTCGTCTTTGACGGCGGGGAATAATACCGTGAAAGCACGTGTCCTCGATCCTCAACGAGTATCCTGCGAGCTTGGAGACTGCTGCGCCTTTGGCCTGTAGAAGGAATGTGACACCATCTTTCACAGGCCGACCTCCTGCTATTGCTTTTGTTGCTCCAAGGAGTAGTGGCCACTGGCTTTATCTACCCCTACATGCAAGATACGATACGTAATTGGACAACGAAAGAGAGCGCAGCATGAGCCTCATGCCTCATCATGCGCCGGTGGCCTCCGCGCACTTTTCTGCTTCGGTGCTTTTGGTGCTTTGCGATCGGCCTGGACCCCCTTCTTACTTGGGGTGGCGCGCTCAATCGCAAGCAAGTATATATAAACTTAGTTATTCCTCGAAGAATACGGATACGGGGCGGGTCATCTCAAGTATCGATTCATTCCCTTGGCAAGTGTGTGGAGTGTGGATGAAGTCCTTCCCTCCTTCTTACCATGGAGGAACAATTGGCAGCACTGGGAGTGGAGCGAGCAGAGGCAGTCGCCGGGGCAGGTGGGGCGCACGCAACCGCGCTCTTCACTCTTCTGGCTTCTGGCGCGCCCGGCGCAACTGCGCGCTCTTCAGTCTTCAGGTACAAGTAACAAGTATGTGAATGTGAATGGTTCAAATAATATATAGGGAATGATCGAATGGGGGATGGGGGGGGGGGGGATAACCCAAGGGGGGAGGGGGATGCCCTTCAGGGGGGAGGGAATACGGAATACCCGAGGAGTGAGGGAAACGAGCCTTCGAGTGAGAAGCGCAAGGCTTCATGCAAGGCTTCATGTGTGTCGTGAACCCAAGGCCTAGCTATGGCTAGGTGGTGTGTTAAGCATTTGTTCTTGTTGGGGTTTTGTTTTTGTGTCGGTTACGTGATCGGCGGTTGAGTCGGTTACGGCGGTTGAGTCGTTTCGCCTTAGCACAAACGAACAAATTCGGCGTGCAATGCGGCGGAGCTTCGAGACTTCGAGACAACTCACTGGTGAAAACAAAACTCACTCAATTTTTCTCACACAACGCATGGTGGAGATACCGCATCCGCATAGAGTATATAAAATACTCTGGATGCGACACGCTCCCGCCGCCGCGACAGCTCCCGCCGCCACTCCCGTCGCCGCTGCTGCCGCGACCGCTGCCGCGACCTCTATCATGACCGCCGCCGCGACCCGCGGCGCTGTGCCCGTTGCCGCCGCAACCCGCTACGCCGCGAGCGGCGTTGGGCCAGCTCGAGCGAGCGGTGTCAGTTTGCAAATCTTCCTCCTCTGCTCCTTTGTCTTACTAGCCTCTAGCCTCACTGGCCTCGCTGGCCTCATCGTTGCATTCCCCCACATCCGCAATATCGCTCGGCACGCCTCTCTCAGTGCTGCGCGAGCGATGACGTCGGGTTGCCACACTACCTCGCCCTTTGCCACGGCGCGACAGAGTCTGTCGAACGTGCTGTTATTGGTTATTGGGGATGTCGTGTGTCGTGTGTCGTGTGCCGCCCGCCAGAAGCTCGCGCACAATATTGTCCTCCCGATGGCGAATCGGAACTCGCCGTCCACCATCGAGCTCTGGATGAGATAGAACCAGCGCGACCCGGATGACGCGTTCCCCCCTCGTGCCCAGGCGCATGAAGAGGCACAGCCCAGGTTTCACGGCGCCGCCGAAGCCGACGGTCATCTCTCACAGGACAAGAAGATTGAAGATTAATTAAAAGTCTCGACAGCGGTGTGATCATACCTTATGATAAGGTCGGGTCGGGTCGTGTTCGGCGCGAGGTTGGCGTCAGCCCGCAGCCCGCGCGGCTCTCCTCGCTCGACCGGCTGAACCTTCCCCCCCCCCCCCCCCCCCCCCTCCCCCTCCCCCGGAATGCTCTGGTGGTTCGCGCTGACCCTCGTCGGCAGCTTCGTGGTGGCACAGCTGCTCCTCGTCTGGCTCCAGCAGCTCAGGGGGCGCCGCATTGAGCAAAAGTCTCGGCAGCTCTGCCAGTCGAGCGAAGCGGGCGGCGGTGCCCATGGTGTCGCACCGCAGACCATCCCAATCACCATCATCACTGGCTTCCTTGGCTCGGGAAAGACCACACTTGTGAACAACATTCTCACTGGAGACCATGGAAGGCGCATTTTGGTCATTGAGAACGAGCTCGGCGCCATCTCAATCGACCACGAGCTCATTGATGAGGCGAGACAGCAAGAGGCGCCATCGGGTGTCATTGTTCTAAAGAATGGCTGCATGTGCTGCTCAGGTGAAACTCCTGGCTCTGAGCTGGAGCGCGTACTGGATCAGCTCCTGCAGATCGGTAAAGTTGATGCCAGGACCTCTGAGACCTCATCCTCCGAGGGAGCTGGTGACTCTCCTGCAAAGGCGTCGCTACCGTTTGACTATGTTTTGATTGAGACCAGTGGACTTGCAGATCCAGGACCAGTAATGCAAGTGCTGTGGCGCCAGGAAATGGCGCGATCTCCCTTCTACTTAGATGGTGTTGTCACCGTGGTTGATGCAGCACATATTCTCCGTCATCTGCGGCCTAGTGGGCCCTTTGCCTTCACCCGTCGGCGGCCTGAGGCAGAGAAGCAAGTGGCTGTTGCCGACCGCCTCGTCATCAATAAGGTTGACTTGGTCGAGAGCACCCCGGACGAGTTGACTGCGGTTTCGGAGATGCTCTCTGAGTTGAACGCTGCTGCGCCACAGGTGCGTTCGTCACAACCACGAGCACATTCGACCAGAGACCTGTGCGCCAACTGACAGAAGCAACTTTAAGCACTTGCTTCTCTGCCAATCATGGCATGCTAAATTCATGCCTTGCCCTTGACTCATTGGCAATGCTTGATTGAGTCTACCTTTGTCAACTCTGTCTTAGTTGCGCACCTCCGGGGCAAAGGTTTCTCTCGAAGACATTCTCTATCTGTCGGCCTACTCCTCGGACAAGAGCTTCAAATTGACTCGACACCATGCGAAGCCCGCCGATGGAGAGAACGAAAGTGGTGCCCACGGCAGCTCGTCTGTCAGCTGCATATCCATACAGACGGATCGTCCGGTGCATTCCGCTCACATAATGTCTCTCTCCCTTCACACGCGAGCCTCCCCCTTGAGCTCTATTCATAACTCGTCAATCTGTGTGGTGGTTTGCAGGTGTATTTAGCTCGGCTACAGACATGGCTACGTGAGCTCGCACTTGCCAAGCACGACGATCTGTATCGCATCAAAGGCGTCCTGTCACTACACGGGGAATCCAGGAAATTCATCACTCACGGCATACATGCTCAGGTAAAGCATCGCTCCTCAGCTCATCGGCCTTCATTGTGAAGCGCACCTAAGGCGCACCAACCCAATGGACTCCATGTCCATGTTAATGAATGTGAACCCGTCCACCTCTTCTGTCAGGTCTTGGGGTTCTACGGCTCCTTGTGGGGAGAGCACGAGCAGCGCTCTAGCAGCATTGTGCTGATTGGCCATCAATTGGAAGAAGGTCCTTTGAAACGTGCGTTTCTGAGGTGCTGCTCTGATGATGGAGAAGCCGCTACTGCCAAAGGACTAGACATCGATCCGACCGGCCTGTGCACCACTTGTGAAGACGATGACACATTGGTAGAGGATGGCAAGATAGACGCAATCTCGTCCACTACGCCAGCAATGAAAGATGGTGGCACCAGATGTGAGCACGGGATTAGGGCTCGAAAACCTGTTGCCTAGTATGGGGGGAAAATAATGTGTTCATCAAGCATCAAGCTGCGCCATGGCAGGGGGCAAGGGGCCAAACCGTGCGTAGTACAATGTGCTTGTGGGTATGCCGTCAAAATGCGGAAACCCGTGACGGCACACTAAGACTTTTTCCGGTCTTGCCTGCGTGTCCATCCTAAGTCTACCCTAAATGTGAAACATAAGCTGGGACCTGCTTCCAAACAGCATAGCACAAATGGAGCCTCTTGGCTGTTGGCTTGGCCTTGGAAGAAACATAATAAAAATAAAAGCATGAGTTGGATAAACTCATCTTAGCCCCCCTTTTTTGAGAAATCTCGCCCCCAGTGATTTACTGTTGATTGATGTTAACAGCTTGGCTTGTATTATGGTTAGTGCGGTGATGGCGGGGAGAGGACATTGCTCCTCATGGTGGTGGGTCCTCCGCATTGGTGCGGGTGTGTGAGGATTCAACGACGAACTATTCGAATCCCAAGACGTCAGAAAAGCGACAACACGCCGATGGAGATGGAGGGGACATATAAACGCCGGCTTACCAGGCGCGTAGAACGACGCCAAAAAGGCGTGTCGCATTTCGCGAATCGACACTCGTTAGGCTTCTGTCTCGTCGCTCGTCGTTGGGCATTTATCGTTATAATTCTCTGCGTTCTCTCGCTCTCGGTCAAAAGCTTCGCTTGGACCCCTAAGATCTTAGGTTGTGGAGTGCCCTCTCTTTCTCTTTCTCTCGCAGAGAAGGGAAGTTTCCCCACCTTTCTTCCTTCCAGGCGCCATCGCAAATAGGAAATAGGTTTAATTTGCTATCTCCATATCTCCCCCACGTTTCACGTTTCTTTAACCTGCTTTCGGGGGCAATCAAGTTTAATGGGTGACCTCTTCGTCTTCGTATCTCCCCTTAGGCACGTCGCACTTCTCTCGTCTTACTTATATAGTAGATTCCTTCGAATCCTGCGTGACAAGATTGCCCCTCGTTTCCGTTTTGGTGATGGTGCGATTCCCGTTGCACTGTCGATATTTGTCCCCCCTCCAGTGCAACCCCGCACACCCCAGCGCGCCTCTCCTCGAGGCCACGCTTGGCGAAAACCCCTTTCGGGTAAAACAACGCAGGGGGGGGGGGGGGGGCACTCGTGAAACTAGGGGCCCCGGGCGCCAATCTCTCTCGTCGGAGCGAGTGGCCGCGGCGAGCCGCGGCCCTTCGGCCCTTCGGCCCTTCTCCTTCCCTCCCGGCTTTGGCGCCCCCCGTCTTCTCTTACCCAAACAGGGCAAGAAGACATCAGACATCAGCTCCACATGTCAATCTCCGAGGTACCTCGTTTCAAGGGTTGTGTCACGGCACCAGACCGAGGTGGCCAGGCTCGGCGGCGCCCTCCGTGGCGACCAACTATAAAGTTAATTCGACCGAGAACGAGAGAACGCAGTGAATCATACAACGATGAATGCCGAACGAAAGAGAATTCTAACGAGTGTTGATTTGCCAATGCAACAATCTTGGGTGATGGTGATTGAACACTTTTCCATATGTTGGGTGATGGTGATTGTTATTGAACGCTTTTACATATGTTGGGTGATGGTGATTGTGATTGTGATTGAACGCTTCTCGCCGAGGGAGGAGGAAAGAAAGGGATAGAAGGGCATTGACGGTAGCAAGGTCATGAGAGCCGGGCTAGAAGCGTAAGTGTGTAGCCCTGAACCTTCAGTTTTACTATTGATGTCAACCCTCTTTCTGTATTCATCTATAGCTTCAAGAACTCTGCCCTCCAAGAGGGCTTGCATCACGTAACCGTTTTCAAGACGGGCCCAGACACCTGCAAAGCGCTCTAGTCAGCGGGCCACTTTGCTTACCTGATGACACGCCACACGATCAACAGCCAACAAGCAAACGAGCAGGATACAACCTTTGCCCTCACAACTATACGTTGGACATTTCCGTTAAGGTCCGTCCGTCCGTTCACGTTTCCGCGACCCCACACTGTATGATTGTCGTTATTTTGCCATCTTCCACCGAGAGATTTGGACGGCGTTGCCGTTCGTTCTGCTGAGTTACCTTGGGTGATGAAGAAACTAGACGAGCCGTAGGTCATGCATTCACGCGGGTTGGCTGGTCACAGCTTCTGTCCGGGCAATGGTAAGGACCGAATGACAATGCATATCTGTAGAGCACCACGCAGGCGGTGGCGTGGTACATGTAAGCGTCAGCAAAGCTCGGAAGCGAGCTTGAGTTAACACTAACACTATCCCGGAGCATGCTCGGAGATGCTGAAGGCGAGCATCACTCGGAAGCAAGCTTGAGCCCAGGAGTCTCCGTCGACGTTCATGCATGTACCGCAAAGAGTAGTTAGTTTGAGATTCTCGGGCCGACATTGTCTCGTAATTGTCATCGCCAGCAGCACCATCTTCCAAGCATCCGTTTCACACGTCCAGCTCGGCACAAAGCGTTGAGTGGTCGCGCCGAGATGCCTTCTCGACGAGGTCTGGTCTGCCCATCGCCGAGAAAACCATGGTCAGGTAGCTCCAAACATGATCTGCCTCTGGATTGAGTGAGAGCGCTTTTAAATAACATTGCGCCGCAGCCTACAAGCATGTGGAAAGCGCATGGACGATGCTCACAAGAATGGCTGGCAAGAGAGGCGGTCAAAGCGCCAAAGAATGGCCGGAAGCAGAAGGTGGGGGCGGGGGGGGGGGGGGCGGAGACGTGTCGCGGCGATGCAGCACAGAATGAATAATGGTCAGGGTACAAGAAGCTTGCGCTAGCGCACCTCGTGCGAGGATAGGTTGCCATACGAGATGCCGAGATTGGAAAGGGCACGCACGTAATGGGGTTTGAGTTCGAGCGCTCGAATATAGCACGGCACGGCCGCCTCACACGAGAGAGAATTCGCCCGAGTGGCGCCCAGCTTGTTCCACAGCGAGTAGTCAGTTGGACGGAGCTCGAGCGCCGCCTGCGAAAAGCAAGCAACACCATCACGTTAGCATTTCCTCGCAAGAGCAGCGGAGGGACTACTAGCCTGGTTCGCCACGGCCTAATTTGCATCGGTGATCGAGAGCGCACCTCGAAGGAGGCGATGGCGGCTGGGTAATCACGCGAGAGATTGTGTAACACCCCAAGCACAGCATGCAAGTCGGGGTTGCGTGGAGCCACACGAAGAGCGCGCTCAAAGAGCGATGTGACGTGCCGTTGCAGCTCGTAGGGATCGGTGTATGGACCGGAGCTTTGAAGGGGTTCCGCCTCAACCGCTTGGAAGTCAGGGTGAGATTGAAGCCATAGCTACAATGGGCACGGTGATATGATTTGGCAGCTTCATAATGGCATCGCATGCTGGAGGCGACTTCCGGACCGTGTTGGTAGAACAAATACAATCAACGATGTCAATAGGGGCGAAAGGCGATCCTTGCGGGAGCGTCTCACCTGAAGATGCTCGAGGGCTCGAGTTTGGTCGAGCTCATTGGTGTACGAGACGCCCAGTGCCAGAAGGGAATCAAGATTATGAGCATCAGATGAGACAGCGCGTCGGAGGCACGCGATCGCCTAGAAGATGTAGCGGGGGCGAACGTGGGGTGATGAGAAGACACGCGAAAGAAGCCATGCTACACCACTTCCATGTGGCTTCGGAGTGAGGCTAGGAGAGCAGCGAGTCTTCGGAGGGAGGCAGAGAGAGCAGCGAGACTACCCACCCTTGTGTCGTCGTCTGCGTCGGCATGAGCCTGACCTAAAATCTGCCATGCGACAGAATCCTCAGGATTCGCCTGCACTGCCGCCTCCAGAGCGAGGATTGCTTCTCCCAATTCACCTCGTTCAAAGAGTGCGCTCCCATGTGCGAGCAACCCGGCTTGTCCAATGTACGGGTTGTTCTGACGAAATGTGTACTCATCGATGCCCTGGTAAGTAGCTGCCTCCCAGGCCGATTTGAATGCAGCGTCTTCGGAGGCATCCCCGTCTGCCTGCTGTCGCAAAGATTCCCATAAGCGATCCATGCCTACCAAGCCGCCGTCGCCACCTAGGTCCAACGCACTCCACGCTTCCTCCAATTCAGCAAGATGAGAGCTGCCACCAGCCACCGTCAACGCCTCGCTGGAAGATGCTAGATTCTCTCGCAATCCTGTCAGAGCGGCAGCAGCTGCGCTTCCGGGCGACCTCGTTGTCATGGTGGCCCCACCCGCAGCAGCCCAAGCCGCTTCCATCTCAGCAACCATGTCGCCACCCGCAGGCGTCCAAATTGCTTGTGAGGTTGATGTCTGTGCAGCATTCTCATTTTCAGGAGGCTTTGTGTCGGCTGCGGTATGTGGCGCTGTGAGGTCTACAGCCGCAGCTCGGTTCTCTTGCATCGGGCCGTGGTGTCTTGCAGCCACCGGGGCAGTTGTGGGGCTGCGTAGCCCTGGAGCAGCAAAATGGTCGACGTTCTGGCGTGCTCGCCAAGAGGGCTCTGGCACGGCTTGGGGCTGAATCTGTGCAAGCAACCGATCAGCGCGGCGGATTGTAGTTGCCATTTGCTGCGGAGTGAGGCCCAGCGATCGGAGCGAATCCCAGCGATGTGGATCTGACAGCAAATTGCTGGCGTGACCGGGACCTGCAAGAGTGCTCGCTTGCAGAGCCTCGCGCACCACCTCACCGGCGGCGGCCTGCACCTCGTTCCTCACAGGCGTCGGCAGTTTCTGAATATCCTGGTGCCATGAAGGCGTGCTGACGAGGCCCGAGGAGTTCACGAGTGGAATCCTGCCTCGGCTTGCCCCAGCTGTCGCCCCTGCCTCACGCCAAGCCATCTCGGCCGCCGCAGGATGGTCCATTTGTGGCACCATGTGGTCGAGGTGATGAATTTGGGTCTGAGCGGCGAATGCATGTAGAAAGGCTTCCTCCTCCGCGCTGGGCGGAGGGAGCAGCGCATCCGACGGCCCGGTGAGCGCGCTGCTCGATGGTCCGGCGCAGTCTGCGGGGCGCGAGAGCCGCTGCTCCTGCCCAAAGGAGTGGCTAAGCGCGCCGCTGAGCTTGGCGAGCGCATTGGACGTGCCATCCTCATCGCAGCCGCCACCGTGCACCAGCTCAGCCAGCATCACGCCGGCTGCTGCGGCCTCCCTGCTCCTCGGCCTCTCTCTCTCTCTGTGGCTATGGCTCGGCGGTCCGTCTGCGTGGGCGGGCGCCGCGCTTACCAAGAGGTTGGGGGGGGGGGTAGAGTTTTCTTGTTTGTGCTTATTTTATCCTAGTGCTGCGGGTCCGAGGCCCACGACGGCAACGGAGCCCCTCCCCCGCGATGGGGGTGTGCGCGGTTGGTGCATGGCTCGTCATGTGTATGTGGCTAGGAATGCTAGGCAACAAGATGCTCTACAAGATTACAATTCATAACGGGGGGGGGGGGGGGGGGGTGTTGTGTTTTGAGAAAGCGGGTCTCGAGCCTCTTCTGAATCTGGGTCGGGCGGGCGGCCTTCGGACGCGAGCATTCTGTGGGCCAGTCGAGCGCATCAGAGCTTACGCTCGAGCAATCAAGTCTTGTCTGACAAGACCAGAATGCTCGAACGCAGAAAACTAGAACGCGGCCTAAGCCAGTCAGCCTCCCCGAAGTCTCTTCCTCCGCCGCCCCACCGCCGATATGGATATGGCCCCATCCTCACCAGGCCCTTGCGCGCTACTTGCTGCACTCTGCGCTGCTGATACTATCGCTGATAGATGCTAATACTGCTGATCAACCGACAATTAATTTGATCAGGTCCGATTCCGATTCGTCACACTCAAACAAAGCGATACGCCCCCACACGACATTAGCCGCCCCCCCCCCCCCCCTCCATGCGGCGCGGGCCATGCGCATGCGCCATTGCAACCAAACATGAGATAATTAGTCCCTTTCCCTTACCCTTAGCTATATTTATATCAGCTAGATATAATCGTTCGGGTGTACATGATAATGTATATGCGCAGGTTGTACATGTACATGCAATGTCGCATTTTGATTAGCTCATACATGGATGAGAGAAGAAGCCGTATGTGCGCACAATGTGTGTGGCCGCAATCTGCCATGCGTGACTTGTCGATGCGGTTCGTGATAGACCACACGGGTATTTGTGCAACAGAGCATGATGCATTGTGACCGCGAGACCGGTACACGGCAAACATCTCCGAGGGCCCACTCTGTAAGTGTCATGGCCACAAAAGTTCAGGCTGCCGTGCTCGAGCTCCAATTCGGGGACGCAGCCGACCATTTTATCGGTAATTCTTCCGTGTGCGGGTGTCACAAAGCAAGCAAACAAAGGTTGCCAAAAAGTAGGAGGGGGACACGTTCGCCGCCGGCGATAGCTTTCGTGCAATTTGATGAGGTAGCAGGCTGTCTCCCAGGCTCCAGATCGAGATTTGAGCCCTACGCATGTGATTCAGCACGCGGAGCAAGTAGGCATTGTCGGGTAGCCATGCTAGATAGTGCTGTTTGTCGAGCACAATGGACACGGACACCGCATCTTTCTCAAGGCTTTGGCTCAGACGGTCGAGATGAGAGCGGCCGATTTCGAATCTTGGGATATGCTTGGAAGATCGTGCCTTGGAATCAACCGTGCGAGTCTGCACAATGACTTTTGCGGCTGTCGCATTCATAGCAATTTGCTCATACGATGAGGCTCTCCAACTGACTCGTTATCAGTGAGATGAGCTCAGGAGCACGAGGATTGTCGAGTGTGAGGTCCTCAGCAGCCTCTCGAGCACGTTGACATCCGAGACCAACCTGAACGGGTGTGAGAGTAACGGCATTGGCGGTCATGCTCGTTCGCCACCGATTAAACATTACAGCCCACGTAGGTGAGGGAGCGCGGAGTGGCTGAGAA
>CM030939.1:830673-963107 GCA_018136815.1 Isochrysis galbana | reverse complement strand
TTCCGCTGGAATTTTTCGACGGGAGTTTGGCCAAGTCATTCGGGGGGTTTTGAGGCATCTCAACAGTGACCCAAGAGTGGCTCAACTGCGAGATTTCTTGAGTCGCCGCTCTTGAGTTACTGTTGAGCCAGGACTCTCAAACTCTTCTAGTGGGGAGAGTTGAGTTCGCGCGCCATGCCAACTGTCACTCAACAAAAGAGATGGCGGGGGAGGAGGTGCGCGCCGCCATCCGCGCGCCCAAAGATGCCCTGCACCCTGCCACGTGGGATGCAGGCCAAGGGGTATGTGTTGAAGTGGCGGAGCCTGCAGGCCCCTTTGGATCACCGGGACAGACACCCTCGCCTCGACGCCACAGGGGGTGAAGAAGTAGCCCGGTCACTCACTGTGGGGCTGCGGAGGGCACCAGCTGCAATGGGTGAATGATAGGCTAAATAAGCTCCCTATTGGTTCCGGTAGGATGGATCAGCAAAAAAAAGTGGGGGTTGTCCGGCGAAATTTTCGAAAAATACCGAATTTCAGGCCTTCGAAGACGGTGCGCGAAATACAGTCGGGCCCCCGCCCACGAAAAGGTTTTGTTTTTGGGTTGGGGCGCAGTCCGTCCCCAAATATCCACCAAATATCCAAATGCCAAAAAATCCGCCCAAATATCCAAAAGATATATCCGGATATCTTGGCCTAGACCCCTAAACAACGTGTGTGATGAGGTGTCGTTCCGTCAATCGTGGGACATCAGTCGAGTTGAGCTATCAAATGTCCATGGCTATATTATACACACCTGTAATCTATTTTTGTCGATATGGTGCTATTTTTGTCGACAATGTGCAGTAGTCACGGGCTGTGATAAGCTGCAATCACCATGTGCACACCTGCCTCGAAAGGGGGGGGGGGGGGAGGAGAAGAGTGTGAGACGAGCGCTGCGCCGCTGCATTCAAGGTGGCAACCAGCGCGCGCGAGGGCACGCCCGCAATGGCTCCACGCACACGCACGTGCCTCGCAAATGGCCTCCCGCGGAGCCGGAGCCGACACCCGCGGAGCTCCTCGCAGACTACCTCCGAGTCCTCGAGAAATGGGGCGATCGCACCGGAAATCCCAAGGTGAAGATGTTGAGCGAAATTAAGTGGGTGGTGTGCCCAACTCTACGCTTAGTCGCTACCTTAGCACGCGTTGCAGCTCGGAATATCACGCATGGGGGGACGTATCACTCTTGCATGCAACTATTGATTGACGCAGCGTTCGATTCACACTCAGAGCACTGGTCCTCAACGTAACCAACAGTTTTTACCCCGTAGGAAACCAGAGCGATTCCCTCTTTTTAAGAGAATCATGGATGGTGTCTACGAATAGTGTTCTTGCAGAACTGGAACTCTTTTACCAGAAGAAAGGGCGATCGGCTCCGCAAGAGAGCGTGATCCCATCTCGATTCAGCGCCCGGCGGGCCCGACAAGGGTCGGTGGTTGGTGGACCCCCCATTTTTGCCACTGTGGCGGGAGGGGGAGTGGCGGTAGGGGCGTATATATTATAGGCGATGGCGCCGGAATCGCGGGGGAGTGAGTGACACCAGTAGCTTTGCGGGCACCTTCAAGAATTTTTTTTGCGGGGGGTCGGCACATGTACACTACTTTGGGCCTCGCGCTTGGGGGAGGGGTGGGGCAGGCCTCCTGTGTTAGTCCGTGGTGGCCTTGGGTCAGGTCCTTCCCTGTGTGGGGGCCAGGCCTAACGGTTCCCCATTGGATTTCTCGGGTGGGGGCATCTTGGCTCCCCGCGGCTTACCGTTATCCTTGGTCGCTAAGTCCGGTGTCGCTTCTTTGTTGAATAGTGCACATCGGCTAACTTATTAGATACTAATAGTGAGATTTGCCAAGTAGATACCTAATATCTAGAGATTAGGCTGACATGTTCACAAACTTAATCGCGCGTCTTGGCCCGGCGTAGCCAGCCCATCGCTCCAATCCCTCCTCCCCCCTGGTCGACAACCAGACAAGTGCAGCATGGCGCCGATGCGCGGCCCCGGACAAAGGGCAGGCGCACGGCGCGCTCGCTCTCACCCACTTGTTGAGCAGCTCAAGGCCCGAGACGGACATGAATGACGCGCCCGGCTCATTTGCAACCGACTTGGCCAGCAGCGTCTTGCCGCAGTCTGGCGGGCCGTAGAGGAGTACGCCGCATGATGAATCCAAGCCGAGTGCCTGCATGCGGCTGGGTTCGTGGATGAGTGTGAGCAGTCGGCCAGCGCACTGACATCGGCCCAAGTGACATTGGGCACCGTCGTGAAGCCCTCCCGCTCGGCGGATGGCTGCACCTTGGCCATGCCCGCCTCAAAATCGGACATCGACGGCCAGCAGCGCAAGCTCCTCGGCGGTGAGTGCGCCGGTGCGGTGAGTGCGCCGGTGCGGCGCAACACCGCGCTAGCCGCCATACCGCGCGAGAGCCCCGTGCTAACGGCCTCGCCCCCGCCTGGCATGGTGGTAGGCGTGACTATCAGCTCCTTCGCATCCGCTCCTGCCACCTCTGTTGGTGCCTCGCCCCTGACCGGCGTCGTGAAGAGTTCCCCAAAGATGCGGTTCACCGCCACTACGGCTGCCTCCTTGCATAGTGCCGCGAGATCAGCACCAACAAAGCCAATGCAGCCTCGGGCACTTTCCAGAACATCGACGTCTGAGGCAAGACGCATGCCGCGAGTCATTACCTAGTGACATCGGGTACGTGCGGCGAGTGAGCACGCGCATAGCGGGCACGTGAGGCGGCGAAGAGCTACGGCGTGGATGTGCGGAGCTTCACCTATAGAATGCGCTCGAGTGCCGCAACGCCGGCAATGCCAAGCGCAATCTCGCGGTCGAAGCGGCCTGCGCGGCGCAATGCCGGGTGGAGCGCATCAGGCCGATTGGTCGCACCGATCACGATGACAATCGGGTTGGCCGCATCAGGAGTACCACCTGATGTGGTCGAGTCGAATTGCGAGCCGCCACCGGCTGCCAGCTCGTTCATGCATGTAAGTATCTGGGCGACAATGCGCTTCTCCATCTCGCGCTGCGCCGACGCGGGCTTATGCGCGATGTCGTCAATGGAAAAGGAGTGCGGGAGCCAATTCGCGTGCCTCTCTAAAGACCTGTCGGATCTTGGCCTTGTTCTTGCCTGACATGCCCGAAACGACCTCAAGCGCTGAGATGCGGACAAATCCAATGTCAAGCTCACCCGCAATTGCGCACGCGAGCAACGCCTTGCCGCAGCCTGGCGGGCCGTGCAGCAACAGCCCGCGCGGAGGCGCTACACCGAGGTGTGCGTAGATCTCGGGGTGTGTGAGCGGGTACTCTCGACTAGCTCGCGCACCGCCTGTAGAGGGCCCTCCCTCCATCCCGCCCAGGTCTGCATATTCGGCTTGTGTGGCGCGCTCGCTGCCCCGGCGCTCACGCCGACCGCGCTTCTTCCCTGTGGCGGCAGCGGCGATGGCGACCATCGTTACATCGGAGGCGGCTGCTGCGTCGGAGACAGTGCCCTTGGCCACTGCCGGCAGATCCTCTGCTGCCGGCGGCCCTCCCTCGATCACCGCCCCCTCGGATTGCGCTTCTCGGTCAGTCATCTCAGGCTCCAGCGATCGGTAGCTCTTAGCAACATTCGCGTGGAGGAGGTTGTAGTCGCGGAGCGACGACTGGCGCCCCTCAGCACTGCGCGCTGCTTTGGCCGAGCGCGTACCATCAGCCTCTGGCGCTGGCCGCTTCGCGGCATCTGGCGTCGAACCAAGCGCCCCATCAGCCGTCGTGTCGAGCGCTCACGAGAGCTAAGTCCCCACACTGCCTGCGCCACCAATTGCGAGGTTGGCCGAGGGTGTAATGGGAGAGGATCGCGCGATGAGTCTCGCGACCTGCCTGCACAGCCCGTCCGCTGGTTTACGCGAGTACTCCGTGCCATGCAGCGAGCGGAGCCACGAGGCGATCGCTTCACCGTCCGATTCCATCGGCCGTCGGCCGTGAGAGTCGGCCCACTCCTGCAGCCGGTGGGGTAGACACGGATCGGAGCAAGGCTTCTTCGACATGCCCGTTTTGCCTCCCCCCCTCCTCCCCCTCCCCGGTCCCAACCATCCTGCCGCCGGCTTCGCATTTGGCGATGGGGGAGCGTCAGAGTTTTATTGTTGTGTTAGTATAACCTTAGTGCTGAGATACCTTAGCCCATCGACGGAAACGGAGCCCCTACTAGAGGCGGTAGTGGTACTAACGCTCAGATGTTTTATTATTATAACGAAGAAGGCTCGTGCCCATGCCGAAACATTCATGGCCGAAAGGCCTGAATACAACAAAGATACCAACCCGAATAGTACAAGTACAAGTACAAGTGTACAAGTGCAAGTGCTAAGTGCTGTCCGCGCTTGGCTATGACGTAAGTTTTGTTTTGGAAGGGCCCAAATTTTGTTGTCAAAATTTGAGGGTTGGGCACCTAAATTTTGATCAAAATTTCAAAACTATTGTTATAGTTTGAACTATGGAGCGTGCCGCGACCGCTCCCGAGCCCCAGGCGACCCTCGCCACCGCGCCCCACCTGGGACGCCCCACGCCGCCCGAGGCGGCTCGTCAGAAAGCCCTCTCAGAGCCCATCCAACCCATCCAAACCACACCCGCGCAAGCGCGCGGGGTGGCGAGCACTGGCACCGAACAGGTTGCCACCATGGCTCTGCGCATCATGCAGGGGGTCTTTGAGACCCCCTCCTACAGTGGGAAACCTCTCCACCCCAAGAGCACCTCATGTGGGAGGGTAGCTCAGCGCTCAGCTGCCCTCCCCATGGTGGAAACCTCTACCATCAGTGCACCCAACATGGGAGGGCACTTCACAACCATCAACCCCATACGGAGAGCACCCCATGCCTCTGTTTTCCAACTTGTTGACAGAATTCTCGTCTTCACCCCACTCTTGTGGGCCACTAGTACCAATCACTCAGTGCCCTGCCTTGGGCACCCTTTCAACACTAGACTCCCTCTCCCACTCCCCCTTCACACTTCAACCAACCCAAACAGCACGAACCCCCCCGCCCTCTGTTCAAAGCACCAAAAATTTCAATTCAAGTCACATGTTGATACACTTCCCGTTTTCACCCCACGCTTGTGGGCCACAAGTACCTACAACTCAGTGCCCTGCCTTGGGCCCTCTTTCAACACTTCACTCCATCTCCCACTCCCTCATCCCACTACAATCAACCCAAGAAGCACAAACCCCCTCGCCCTCGGTTTCAAACACCAAAAATTTCGACTCAAGACCAGAGGGAGGACATGTCTTGAGGCGGCGTCGCTGCCCATGCCTAGCGCAAGGGTATAGCGCCTCCACTCAAACATCTCCTTCCCCAAAGCTCCTCTTTGAGGAGTTGCTCCTCACCCTCCCATTAGGCCCCCTTGCCTGCGAGACCAGAACAGGATCCTGGCGTGGGGGGCTGTCTGAGTGTGGAAGGAGGGGTGCTCCGGCTAGCGCAGGTAGTAAGCTAGTGAAGAGCTGGGTGGCATAAGGGGGAAGGGTGCTTGCGCTCGCCGCGGCAGGGAGTCCTGTCTTGTGTGCGCGCTAGTCCCGTTCCTTTGCCGCGCCGCGACCCATAAAAATTTGTTAAAAATTTAAAAAATTTAAATTTTGATCAAAATTTTGACGCTTTCGAATATTTTGTCCTAAAAAACACACGTGAAGATTAAGTAAGGCTACTACCGCTAGCTATAAGGTGTCGTTCCGTCAATTGTGGGACATCAATGGATTTGAGCTATCAAATGTCCATGGTTATTTTATCTATTTTTGGCGACAGTGTACAGTAGTGTCTTTTTCCTGACGAACCAGCGCGCCCCCAAGACACCATGCGTGCGCATATCAACTGTTCCCGATGGTAGCACAATTACGAAAACACGCAGTATGCGTTAGATCTCTCACGGGGCAGGTGTTAGGGCGGTCAAACAATGTTTTTTTATAAGGGGTGAAAAAATGACCATCTCAGAATTAAGGAAATTTGAGGATTTTTTTCGGGGGTGGGTGCAGAACGCCGTGATGGGTTTGTCCTCCTCCTTGATGGGCAGACACCAGAAGCCGGAGGCGAGATCGAGCAAGCAGAGAAAGAGAGAATCTCGAGAACCTTGGCCTCGGGATAGACGATCGATAGCTTCGACGGTGAGCGGTAGAGGGCTGTCCGAGATACGAAGCTTCGAGTTCGTGTCGCGATAGTCGACGCAGAAGCGAACGGATCCGTCCTTCTTGCCGACTAGGACGACCCGCGAAGCCCAAGGCGAATTCGACTTGCGGATGATGCCCGCCGCCTCCATCTCGGCGACGTGCTTGTCGACGATGGCGCGGCCCTGGTCACCCATCTTGGACGGAGCGTGTCGGTGGGCTGTAGCACCGGGGAGGAGAGGCAGCTCGACCTCCATGACGTGCGTGTGCCGAGGGTTCTTCGGGTCGAGGGCGAACGCGTCGATATGCCGTGCCAGCAGGCAGCGTACGCGCTGCTTCTGGGACGGCGACAATTGCTTGTCGGGGTCAATGGTGATAGCGTCGAGGAGCGCGCGCTGTGCCTCGGTGAGCGAGGACTCGGGGTCGTCTCCATCACCGGCGGCTGTCGACCGCGCCTCGTGCAACTTGTACTCGATGTGAGCTGACGCCACCGGCGAGTACGCAGGAAGAGTTACAGGTCGTGGCGCCAAGTTCCAAACGGTGATCAACACCTCTCCCTCCGGAGTTGGAGTTTCGACGCTAGTGGCGACCATTGGAGGAGAATCGAGGCCATCACGAGGCGGTAGACGGTCGACGAGGATGGCGGAGTCGGGGTAGTTCTCGATGACCTCTAGAGGTAGGCGAACAGAGAACGTACCCTTCGATCGCGCGGGGATGGTGATGGGCTGCCTGGTGTACAGAGCAAACTCTTTCAACGAGGCAGCCGACGACGGGGATCCCTTTGCGAAAAGCGGCTCGACATCGACAGCGGCGAACGAGGGAGAAGGAGACGAAGGAGGACTGCGAGTGAAGTCGAAACGAGGGGGCGGCTCGAGCTCGGGATCGAGGGGCGGCAATGGAATCGAAGACGGCATCGCCGGCGGCGACTCGCCGTGAGCCTGGCAGGATGAGAGATCGTCCGCGATGGGGACGAGCGGCGAGTCATCCGCCTGAGGCGAGTCGGCGGAGATCATAGCGACTAGCGGTGCCGAAGAGATACGAGGGCGAGTAGATACGAGGGATGGAACGCGACGATCGTTGACCACAAGGGTCAAGCGGCCATCACGTTTCGCATCAGGCGACAGTTCGATACAGGCGGCGTATGCTTCCAGGAAATCGTTTCCCAGGAGAAGCATAGGCGCGCCTTCGACGACGAGGAAACGGTGTCGGAATTCGACACCGGAGAGAGAGAAGACCAACGTGGCATAGCCGCGGGTACGGAGGGGGTTACCATCCGGTCCGACAACGGCAGGTCGGTCCGAAGCGTGTTCGATCAAGACGCAAGCGTCGCGGGGCAATGCAGCCAACAACTCGGTGGTCACAACCGAGGGGCCGGCTCCCGTGTCGGCGAGAGTCTTGTTGACGGCGAGAGCGGAATCGACGATATAACGAGTAGGGCCCGTAGCGGATTGACGGCAAACGATAAGATCGCGAACATATAGGCAGTGACGGGGGTAGAGGCTAGGCGGCGTGTCGGAGACAAGCCTCGCCGGTACCTCCCTGGTCACAGAAGCGACAACAGCAGGAAGGCCGAGAGCAGGCGCGAAACCCGAGGGAACGAAAGCGGCGTGCCGCTGCTTATGGTCGGCAATGACCTCAGCAACTGAGCGGCGAGCGGGGGGTAGTGCAACGGTCCCATTCCGCGGACGCAGTCTCTTTGGCGAAACCTTTTGCTCCAGCAGCGAATGACTGGTCGCACTTAGCGATCAGCACGTCAGCATGTAGGCACGGGGTACGAGTGTTACGAGAGCGAGAGCGACGAGAGCGAGAGCGACGACGGATGACGACTGACGACAGGACGACGGACAGAGACACCCAGGAAAACACCCCGACTCTCGCCCCACGACTTTCTCACATAACTCGACTGAAATCAAACCCAAACACTCCGATCAGACAACGACGGACGACGATCAAAGGGCGATCTGTCGGCGATCTTGTCTGGAACGGGAATCGCACCATAACGGAAACGAGGGGCAATCCTGCTGCACAAGATTCCAAGAGACCTACCAAATAAGACGAAAGGAGTGCGATGTGCCTAAGGGGGAGATGCGAAGAGGTCGCAAATTAAACCTGATTGCCCCCAGAAGCAGATAAAGAACCGCTGTAGAGATAGCAAATTAAACCTATCTGCGAGGCGCCTGGGAGGAAGAAAGGTAGGGAAACTTCCCTTCTCTTTCGAGAGAAAGAGAGAGGGCGCTCCACAACCCACGATCCCATGCATCCAAGCGAAGCTTTTGACCGAGAACGAGAACGAGAGAATTATAACGATAAATACCGAACGACGAAGAGAAGAGCGAAGCCTAACGAGTGTCGATTCGCGAATGCGACAGCGCCCAACGTCTCCGAGTGAGGCCCTGAGAGCCCAACTTCGAACTGATTCCGGGCGCGCTGCGTGCCCGATTTCTTTCGACGATCCACCCAAATGGGGAGCCTCATCAGACACCAAGTACACAGGGGCCACCCACACAGTCACGCCAATCAGGCAGGCCGCGCGCCGACACTTGGTCGAAATCAGCCATCTGCTGGGCCCTTTGGACGCCCAACGTCTCCGAGTGAGGCCCTGAGAGCCCAACTTCGAACTGATTCCGGGCGCGCTGCGTGCCCGATTTCGACGATCCACCCAGATGGGGAGCCTCATCAGACACCAAGTACACAGGGGCCACCCACACAGTCACGCCAATCAGGCAGGTCGCGCGCCGAATCCTCGTCGCAGTCAGCCATCTGCACATCCCTTTGAATGTTGACGTCTGACGTAGCCGAGGGAGCGCCGCCGCCGCCGCCGCCCCCACTTACTGGCCCGTCGCCGCCGCCGCTTTTGTCGATGCTTACTTAGGTCTGACTGGCGGACTGCCAGCGACTCTCTGTTTCAGCTGCCCACCGGAGGTTGACTGACGCCGCGTCGGCTCCGCGGTCTACAGCTCTACTTGACTTCTTCGTCAAGTATTGCCAAGACCTTGGTGTGCTTCTTCGCTTCTCGAGCTCCGCGTGCCCGGAGTGCTTTCTTTGCGCCGTCGCGCTTCATCAACAGTATAAATTTATTTCTAATGCCACCTGCCAAGGCCACCACCCAGCGGCAGACAATGATTTCTGCTCTGGGTGGTGATTGCAGCTCATCACACCTGTCCCGCGAGAGATCTAACGTACACTGCTTCGTTTACGTATATGTGCGACCCAATTGGCAGAGGGGAACAGCCGCTCTGCGCATTGCACGGCCATCGCGGGGGAGCTAGCGAGTGGGATGCCTGGGTCTTGCTGTACTTGGAAAGATGAACCGGAGGATGAGAACCAAAACTACAACGACGAAGAGTGGAATCACACTCTTTGTGTACGCGATTGCGAAAACCGCAAGAAGGGCGATGCCCACTGCCATAAAAATACGCCACTTGCCGCGTCTGGTCTTCCATTCGCTTGGCAAGATGCGCCTCGTCAATGAAAACCGGGTACGCCATCGATTTCTATAAACGCGTAACGAAACTTTTTGACATGGGGCCATAGGGTGAGGGAGCGGGCGCGAGGGCGGCGAGGGCGGCGAGGGTGGCGGGAGGAACTGAACTCTCACATGGCAGTGCGCCGTCGACTGGAGCTTTGGGAAGAAAAGGGAGTCGTGGATGGTGCTACTAGCAGTGTAACATCCCAACCTTCATTCATCATCTGCCTCAGCACACCTTGATATTTATTTTCGAACTCCTTCTGCATTTCTGTTAGATAGAGAGGGATGAAGTCCCTCAAAACCGTGATGTCCCACTCATCAATCCTCATCTGCTTCATTATATCAATGAAGTCGTATTTGTCATTACCATCTGGTCTATACATGTAGAGATGATTCTGCACCTTTTGTACATCTTCTCGATGGGCGGCCTTCCGCCTCATGTACTCGTCAATTGTCTTCTTATCGCTGTCGCTGTATCCTCGAAAGTATATGTGCGGATACATCGGATACTTATCCCCCTATAACTTATCGAGAAAAAAATCCATGGTCTGCCCACTTGACCTTTTGTACTTTGGTATCTACCCCCCTCGGTGCCATAGCACGAAGGACCATGTCACGTCAAAAACAGCTAGCGTGCAATGCAAATGCTGCTACATAACAAAAACAGCTAGCGTGTAATGCAAATGCTGCTACATAATGTGATTGAGTGCGCGTGCACGTCGATCTTGGCAAGAATAGAACACGGGGTGTATAAATAGCCATGGACATTCGACAGCTCAACTCGACTGATGTCCCACGGTTGACGGATCGACACCTTCTCGCCGCCGTCCTCGCCCTCGCCCAAGCTCGCTTGCCCGCCTTCCTGGGGAGCGGCGGCGCGCTCCATGGCGACCAACTATAAAGTTAGTTGTTTTCTTGGGCTTTGGAGAACGGTCAAAAAATGCAGCCCTCCCGCCCTCCCCACATGTTAGTAGTCATAAATCACAGTTTGACCGCCCGACCAGAAGGCAGTGGCTGAGGTTGGTTGTGCGGGCCCACATAGGAGGGTGTCCGCGATGGAGTGAGGGGGGCGTGAGGCCCCCATTGATCCCCACTTATAAAAGTAGGTTGTCCTCGGCGTCCCTCAGCTATAGCATGGCAAAACCTGGGCCCACACCCCGCCCTCTTCACGGGACTCTCGCTTTCCCTCTATCCCCTCACTCTCCTCTCTCTCTCCTGCGCCGCGTGCGCATGACCCGCGCCCTGAGCCGCTACTGCCACTATGCGGACCGCCCGAGCCACTGTCGACATCGCCACCGTCCGAGACGCTGCCGCTGCCGCTCGAGCTGCCTCCATCAGAAGCGCCGCCGTTGCCGTCGGTGCCGCGAAGCCCCGCTACCTGCCCTCTCCACCGCCGTCGCCCGTGAGGCCGTCGCAGACCAAGGGGCCGCCCCGCCCATCACTTCAGCCACCGCCTCGGCGCGCCCAAGGCCTCGCCGATGTCGCCTCTCGCCCAGCCGTCGCCGCGCCTCGTCCGGGGGCCGCCCTCACTGCCCAAGCCGGTCCTGCTACTCCCTACACGATTCGAGCCGCTGCCGCCGTCGCCCGGGCACTCCAAGCCACGGTTGTCACCGCCGCTTTCCATGCTGCAGCTACCATCCCCATCAATGATGCCGGGGCGCCCCTCCTCGGCCCCTAAGCCGTGTGCACCATCGCAAGCTGCGATGCCGCCTTGACCAACACCCCGAAATACAGCCAGAGCCTCGCCGCCACCGCCGCCGTTCCGCCCCGCCGCCGCCGCTGAGGGCACCGTCATCGCCAGAGCCGGCGCGCCACGGTCCGAGCCACCGCCGTCCGGGCCGCCGCTACCGCCGACCAGGCCGCTATCGCCCGAGCCACCGCCCCCCGAGCCGCCCCGTGAGGGGCCACCATCCGAGCCGCCGGTGTACAGAGCGCTGCCGCCGCTGCCAAAGCGGCTTACGTCCGAGCTACCGCAGCCACCAACGCTGAACTCGCCAGCATCGCTGCCACCGCGTTCTGGGCCGCCATCGTCACTGCCGCCGCAGTCCCCGTCGCAACCGCCGCAGTCTGCGCGTCCGGCTGCGCTGCCCATTCCCCGCGAACAGTTGTCGCCGATGCTAACGTTTGAGCCGCCACCGCCACTCACCTCCTCCCGCTCGCCCCCAACCTCCACACGCTCTCGGCCTCCGCCGCTGTCCGATTTGTGATTGCGCCGCGGCCTCCGCCATCCTAGTCGCCGGCGCCGGCGCTGCTGCCCGTCATATCGCGGCCGTCGCTGGCCCCCGGGAAGCCATCTGAGCCGCTGACGTCCGCCTCAACACCGCCCGAGCCGCGATCGTCCGGGGCACTACCGTCAGGGCCGACGCCGATCAAGCCGACGCTAAAGCAGCCTCCGCCATCAGCGCCGCCGCCACGATAGCCGCCGCCGCCTACTATGACGACGTCCGTCTCTTCGCTCCCCGCGCCGCCGCCGCAATCGCCGCCGGCGCCCCCTCGCGCGGTTCCTCAGACGCTCCAATCGCCACTAGCCACACCGTCGCCACCATCGTCTCTGCTCCCGCCGCTACAGCCGCAGCCTCTAGAGCCGCAGCCTCCGGCGCAGTTGCTGCCACCGCCGTCCAAGCTGCCACGCTTGCCATTCACACATCCCGATCAGCCGCTGTCCGGGCTGCCGCCACGCTCGCCGCCGCCGTGCCTGCGGCTGCCTGCGCCCGGGCTGCCGCCGCCCGCGCTGCCGGAGCCGTCCGAGTCGCCCGCGCCACTCCCACCGCCCGAGCTACCACCACACTCGCCATTCTCACGCCCTCCCTCTCCTTTTTGGCCATCCTCGAGGGCGCCGTCCGAGCAGCTGCTGCCCGCGCCGACGCTGTGCTTGCCGCCGTCGCGCCCCGCGGACTCCCCGTCCCTCCGCTGGTGCCTCCCTCCTCCGCGATCACATCGCCTCCGCCGAGGTCTGGCCCCTCTCCGGCCCACTTCGCCACATCCAACACAAGGGAGGGGGCACCCAGGGATCCAGCCGCCCTCCAGGGCCGCTCCGCTGAGGCCAGGCTCGGCGGCCGGGCGCACGCAAGGTGTTTGCGCCCCGTCTGGCCCCACCCCGACTGCAGACGACGTAGGGGCCCTACCGACCCCCAGGGTCCTCCTTCCACCAGAGGCCCTCCGCCTCGCGCCGCCGCCCTAACGCGCGCCGCTTCTCTCTTCTCTCTTCCTTCTCTTCCCATTGCTCTCTCTTCTAGATAGCGAATGTTTGGCCCCATACCAAGGGGGCCCAGTGATAGATAGCAACGTTGTGTAGACGAGAGGTAACATCCGACATCGATCGGCTAGCGCACTCTAGCGACGGGGTAAACGACGACGTTGCCACACCGGCAGTAGAACTGACACGTCTACAATAGAACTCAACTCAGACACTCCCCCACAGCCATACACATCGCTGGACTGTGGACTGTGGAATCCGCTTAACCTTATTCATTGAGGAGGGAAGCGCGATGACGGAGAAAGGTAGTCTTGTCCAGGCATTTAGTAAAGATATCAGCAGTCATCGCCGATGTCGAGATCCAATGCGGCATAGAGATACGATGGAGAAATTGTTCACGAGCATAAAGTAACCAACGAGCATCCTTCGTCTTTGGCATGTACAATGTATCACTAGTGTGGCGCACGTGTAGAGTACTTTGGTGATGTGTGAACTTATCGAGAAAAAAATCCATGGTCTGCCCACTTGCCGAATCCTCATATCTTCCAGAACTTTGGTATCTACCCCCCTGGGGGCTACTGCATGCGGTTCCAACTCATTCAGTAACTGCAGGATGCGGCGATCTTTCAGGTCGCACGTTATGATGCTCCACGTCGCCCTCAGTGCCATAGCACGAAGGACCATGTCACGTGATGTCTACTTTTCTTCAAAAACAGCTTGATACCGACCGTGATGAACTAGCGTGCAATGCAAATGCTGCTACATGGGAGATCTAACGTACACTACTTACTACTTGTTTTACGTAATTGTGCGACCGGGTACCGCAGGGGAATAGTTGCTACGCGCGCCCCCCCCCCCACGGGGGCGCCGATGCACGGCGTGCACATGGGTGATTGCAGTGCGCGTGCACGGCGTGCACATGGGTGATTGCAGCTCAAGCATGATATGGACAAAAATAGAACACGGGGAGTATAAATAGCCATGGACATTCGACAGCTCAACTCGACTGATGTCCCACGGTTGACGGATCGACACCTTATATCCGGATATTTCTGCCAAGGACTACACAATATCTCTTCTAAAACTTTATTAACGCCGCACCACTCACTTGACTTGTGCTTATGCATTGTCAACCTAAGCCTCTGTTACGCCCTAAAAAAAACATCTGAAGATTCTGGGCTACACACCTACTAGACTAGGGCACTTCCCTATCTCTATTGACATCGCCCTTCTCTTCCCTTTCCTCCACCCCCTCCCCTTCCCCCCGTCATTCCTTTGTCGTCGGAATCCGGGGTTCGGCCCAGGTGCGCTACCTTGGGCCTGGTTCAGAGTGCGGGTTCCGGGCAGGCCTGTTGTTCGATCCTGCGTGCCTCCGTTACGCCCTAAATCCGCTTGCGTCGCGACATGATGTGTTCCCGTACTCACGGGCAGCGGGTGTTGGAATTGGTACACCCCCAACGTGGTGTATCTGTTCTGTTCTGAACATCGTCGGGAACGCTGGAGCAGTCGAACAGCAGCGAATTTTCCTTGCATAAGACGTGGACACCGAAAGGTACTTTCTTAGAGAAATCGCCCGTTGTTGGTGCCATCACATTATACTTCTTGGGATCAACGGGGAGATCCAAATGAACATTTGTGTGCTTGCGGCGACAGACATGCCCAAGCCTGCCGGCGTTGATGACAAAGGCTCGTTGTGCGATGAGCTCACGCGTTGATCGAGGAATCGGCACACCGCGACAAGCAAGGTCGTCAGCCACCCATATGAAGCCATTATCAGACTCCACAGCTGGGTTTTTGCACCCTCGCCTCCGGTTGCCAAGCTCTCCCGACCAAGCCTGAGCATCTGGTCGATAGTAGATGTTGTCGATTGACCAGTAGTGAAGAACCGCTCTTGTGCTACCAAACATGCAGTGGTCGTCAAGATGGAAGCGGCCTGCGATGATTTGGGCAAACGGTGATTGGTCTAGCAGCGGCAAGGAGGCAAATACGCTACGAGAAAGGTGCCACACCCACACGCCCCTAATTGTCATGGCGGGCCTTCGCACCATATGTGTCGGTGAACTGGATTTGAGTAGGGCAAATTCCTACACGCCCGCCGGGCATTGGCACCGAGGGAGGGGGGAGAATTTTCAGCATGCGTGCAAGATCATTAAGGAAGTTTCGTGTTTGGAAAACCGAGTCAGCGCGCTGCATGAAGATGTACTGCACATCGAAAGCCTCGGAGGCGAAGCGTGCGCCATAGTATGTCGACTCACGCTGCACGTTACGAAACCCCTCGCCTGACTTCTCGGGTTCGTCATTTATGATCCAGGCGAAGTTTACGTGCTTCTCAGTGAGCCGGTGCAGACGTTGAAGCACTGATCGCTTGAGGCACAAGCCGTTCGTGTGGGAGAATACAATAACCACCTCCTCCTCAGGCAACGTACGGGCATAGAAGTCGATGGCATCCTCAGTGAAGTTCAGCAACGGGCCTTTGATCACGATGGCAAACGTCCGTGTCATCACTGCTAAAGGCAAGGAGAGGAGTGATCCATTGACCATGCTCAGCCAAGTTGATTTCGGTTTGACTCCCGAGGTGTGTGCGAACCGTCGCCGCTCGCTCAGCCTGTTGCCGGTTGCCACGCGCTGAGTGAGCAGCGTGCCACAGGCCGGTTGAGGAGCTGGGGGCCATTCTAGCCACTCGGTGGTGTGGGAGGCTAAGGAAGTGGAGTAGTTGGTTCGTACGTGCAACATGAACGCCTCTCTGCACGTCGAGAGAGAAGGGGGCCGAGTGAAGTTCAGCGGACACTTGTGTTTTCGCTAGTGAACGCCTGCATCGGAAGGGGGGAAGAAGGACGCTGGCGCCGGTGGCTCTTGCCGCGCGCGCCGCTCCCCCCCGCCGGCTACACATATATCCTTTCTCTCTCCCTCCGTTAGAAATGGTAGTCTTGTAAGAGATCTTGTTGGCTAGTATCACTAGCCACATACACCGGACGAGCCATGCGCCAGGCTCCGTTGCCGATGAGGCACGGTCCCTCAGCACTAGGATTAAACTAGGACAACAAGAAAACTCTGATACTCCCCCATCGCCAAAGGCGAATCCATTTCTCCCATCCGACGTCATTCCCAATGAAAGATATGTTACCCCCCAGGAGCCAATGCCCCCCAGGAGCTATCGGGGGCCCCCGAGAGCTATCGGGGGGAAATTTTTTCCCGATCGCCAACAGCCCCACCGAGAGCTACCGGGGGACCGAGAAAATCCCCAGAGAGTTATTGGGAGATTGAGATTGCTCATGGGGGGTGCCGTAAGTGGATCCCCCAGTAGCTATCGGGGGGAGATGAAATCCCCCGAGAGCAAACGGGGGGTTCTCTCTTCTCTTCTCTCTCTCTCTCTCTCGTCTCTCTCTCTCTCTCTCTCTCTCTCTCTCTCTCTCTCTCTCTCTCTCTCTCTCTCTCTCTCTCTCTCTCTCTCTCTCTCTCTCTCTCTCTCTCTCTCTCTCTCTCTCTCTCTCTCTCTCTCTCTCTCTCTCTCTCTCTCTCTCTCTCTCTCTCTCTCTCTCTCTCTCTCTCTCTCTCTCTCTCTCTCTCTCTCTCTCTCTCTCTCTCTTCTCTCTCTCTCTCTCTCTCTCTCTCTCTCTCTCTCTCTCTCTCTCTCTCTCTCTCTCTCTCTCTCTCTCTCTCTCTCTCTCTCTCTCTCTCTCTCTCTCTTCTCTCTCTCTCTCTCTCTCTCTCTCTCTCTCTCTCTCTCTCTCTCTCTCTCTCTCTCTCTCTCTCTCTCTCTCTCTCTCTCTCTCTCTCTTCTCTCTCTCTCTCTCTCTCTCTCTCTCTCTCTCTCTCTCTCTCCTCTCTCTCTCTCTCTCTCTCTCTCTCTCTCTCTCTCTCTTCTCTCTCTCTCTCTCTCTCTCTCTCTCTCTCTCTCTCTCTCTCTCTCTCTCTCTCTCTCTCTCCTCTCTCTCTCTCTCTCTCTCTCTCTCTCTCTCTTCTCTCTCTCTCAACTAAGTTTATACTTAGTTCGCCCATGGGGGGCACGAGCCCCCCCCTCTCTCCACTCCTCCCCTGCCATGGGGGAGGAACCACCCATGCTCCTGGCACGCCTGATGGCTTGCCAGGAGCCCACTGCCCTGCTGACCCACTCTTTCAGTGGCAGGCTCGCCTGCCTTGCGCGTCCTGGCCTGTCGTGGCCAGCCCATCGCTCCAACCCCCCCTCCCCCCCTGTTCGACAGGCAGACAGGTGCAGAGTGGGGGCCCCTGAGGCCCAGGAGCGCCAGCGAGGGAGAGGCAGGGGAGACCAGGCGCCCAACCCCAGCCTCCTCTGCCCCCTGAGCTAGCCTCCAGGAGCCTCCAGGGGTCGCCAGGGGCAGCTGCAGACCTGTCGCAGGCGCGCCATCGCGCGTGCCTGCAGGAGAGGGGAGAGAAAGTGCGGAGAAGGGGGTGGGCGGAGCGAGGGCTCCGACCACCGAATAATATGTAAGTCCCGCACCTGTTTACAGGAGAAGTCGGGACTGAGGACGCCGCCAGCCCGGTAGGCATAGGAGGAAGGGGGGAACGGATCACCGGGGGGAGCGCGGGCCACCGACCATATCTAAGCCCTTTTCCCCTGTCCCCCTAGTAGTGCACGGGGGGAGTCGCCTGATGGCGGGGGGAAAGGGCCGGGGGAGTGGAGGTGTAGAAAGTTTTGCTGCGTGAGTAGAAAGTAGAGGGTCCACGGCCGCGTGTGCGGTGAGACTATTAAGAAATTAATTAATTAATCTCTCTCTCTCTCTCTCTCTCTCTCTCTCTCTCTCTCTCTCTCAATCTCTCTCTCTCTCTCTCTCTCTCTCTCTCTCTCTCTCTCTCTCTCTCTCTCTCTCTCTCTCTCTCTCTCTCTCTCTCTCTCTCTCTCTCTCAACCTACTTTTATAAGTGGGGGTCAATGGGGGCCTCGCGCCCCCCTCTCTCCATCGCGGACACCCCCCGGGGTGGGCCCGTACATTCAACCCCAGCCCCTGCCCTCTGGCAGGGGCTGGGCACTCATCATTCTGGCCCAGACCCCTAGTGGGCGCGGGCCGCGAGCCGCACTCCCAGGCCCGCATGGGCCAGCTCTCGTACTGACTCCCCCCCCCATCCCTGGTCGCCAGGCAGACAGGGGACTCAGGGCGGCACCCAAGGCCAGCGAGGCGAGCGAGGGAGAGGCAGGGGCGGCCAGGGGCTGAGCCCCAGCCTCCACTGCCCCCTGAGCTGCCTCTGCTGGCCCTCTGGGCGCCCCTGAAGGACCTCTGAGAGCAGGCCATGGCGCGCCGCATGGCGACGCGCCGCAGGGACCGGGGCGGAAGAGAATGGAACGAGGGAGAGGGGGGGATTTGCACCCCCCCCGATGGAGTGTGGTGAGAAACGAGACCCGTTTGCATTAGCAAACGGGCGGAGGGGGGCGGCTGGCGACAGGAGGGAGATGGGAAGGGAGCGGCTCAAGACGTCTCGGGATACACCTGTGGCAGGTATCCTCGGGGCGCAGTTGCTTATTTCTCGAGAACCGCTCGCGGCGTGAGCTGGTAAGGGCCGTTCTTCTTCTTTGACGAGAGGTTCCTCCCCCCCCCCCCGGTGCTTTTTCCCGGAGAGTCGCCCGACGTAGGTCGGTCCGCCTCAATGGGTTTTCCCTCATTTTAACTTGTGGGGAGTTAGAATGGGAGCCGGGGGCCTGCGAGGGGGGAGATGTGGAGGGGTGCATAGGTGTATGTATCTGTGTCAACAGCACGCGCCAAGGTGTACGGGCAGGTGCGCTGAGGGCTGTCGTGTTGGTACCGGGCTAGTGAGAGTAGTGGTACTAATGCTCAGTTAGATTATTATTATTATCTCTCTCTCTCTCTCTCTCTCTCTCTCTCTCTCTCTCTCTCTCTCTCTCTCTCTCTCTCTCTCTCTCTCTCTCTCTCTCTCTCTCTCTCTCTCTCTCTCTCTCTCTCTCTCTCTCTCTCTCTCTCCCTCCCTCCCTCCCTCCCTCCCTCCCTCTCCCTCTCTCGGGAGGCAGCAGTAGGGTGCGCGCGACAGCGCCGTTCGTCTCAGCCGCAACCTCAGTGGGTGGGGAAGGAAGGGGAGGGCGGCGGAAACAGGTGGTGGGCGGCGGCGGCTCAAATGGCGAGAACAGGGGCGGTTGTCGCATTCGCGAATCGACGCTCGTTAGGTTCTCTCTTCTCTTCGTTCGGTATTTATCGTTATAATTCTCTCGTTCTCGTTCTCGGTCAAAAACTTCGCGTGGACGCCTAGGATCTAGGGTTGTGGAGCGCCCTCTCTTTTTCTCTCGAAGAGAAGGGAAGTTTCCCCACCTTTCTTCCTCCCAGGCGCCTCGCAAAAAGGTTTAATTCGCTATCTCCCCGCGTACCGTTACCTGCTTCTGGGGGCAATCAGGTTTGGTTTGCCATCTCCCCTTGGAGATCGATTTAGGTTCGCTGCTTGGGTGGGAGGGCTGCCTGCTCGACTTCATCGGCTCCGTCAGGGCGCACCCAGAGGCACGCCACTCGCGCCTACATGTGAAACACAGCAAGAGCGCGCGCTCCGTGACATGAGGCGTTGCTGTAGTGGTAGGATGCAATGCACACAGAAATGCGGAACGTCTCGAAGCCACTACTCACAGTGCTTCAGATAATGGTAGCGATGCGATGGATCTATATGTCCTAGGGAACAAGCGGCAGCCGGCGAAACCCTCCCCTCCTCGCTCAGCCGCATGGCTGCAGCGATGGAGCAAGGTGTGGGGGGCGCATGTGGAGAGGCCTATGGCCTCTCCCATGGCCCCATTGGGCCACTCCCTCTTGGGTCTGCCCCCTTCATTGGCCTCGTGGCCAATTCTCCGCGCTCGCGCGCGCTCGCTGAGCCGCTGCGGTCGGAACCCCTCCCCTCCTCACCAGATCGTCAGATCGTATGTTTGGTCCGATGGAGTGTGGTGTGTGGGGGCCATGTGGGGCCACTCATGGCTCATGGTGGCCCACATGACTCCATTGGGTCACTCCCATTTGGATCTGACCCCACCGCCTTTTTCCTCGCAGCTCGCGATTGTCCTTCGCGTTCGATGCGACTATCTATCTAGGCGACTGGTCATGCGAGTCGGCTCATCTCTTCTCTTCCTCACCTCCCATGTTGGATGGGAAGGTGTGCCATGGGGCCTCTCTCGCTCTCTCGTATGGCTTTTGGGAGGGGTTAGTGATGTGCTGGGATGAGTGCGCTACTCTCCCTCTCTCCCCCTCCTCCCATCTCTCTCATCTCTCTCCTCCCATCGCATCTCTCTCGCGACGTGTTGCATGCGCTCGAACTGGCTCTCTGGGGCTCCGTTTCTGGCGGTGGAAAACCCGAAGATGCACCACTACGCCAAATCGCTACTCAGGGGTCTCGAAGCTACGCAATATGTCCATCCATGGCAACATGGAACGGGACACACTAAGGCTACGGGGCTCTACAATCCCTCAACCAATACGCAAAGAGGCTGGCGACACGGCTCGCACGGCGCCCTCGACCCCGCGCATGTCGGCGCTCACAGCGTTTCCGCATAGGCGGAGCCACAGATCTCACGGACGCCGGTGGTACCGCGCAGCAGCTCAAGGCTCGCGGCCGCTGGAATTCGGACGTCGCCAGCATTTACGCCCGGGACACAGTAGCACAGCAGCTCCGCACAGCAGACGCAATCGCCGCAGGCGCCAGCACCAGCCTGGAAGAGGCGGTGCCGTCGTGGGTGCAGCCAGCCAGATACTAGTGTCGTGGTGCTAGCCCCGGTAGCTAGGAGACGCACCACGTGATAGTGCATCGTTTCTCTCCTGATTGCCTCTCTCAGATTGAGGCGGGCAGGGCGCTCCGGGGTGGGTATATCGAGCCCGGCGGCTCAAGTCTCTTAAGAATAAGAGCCTCCGCGCATTGGCGAATGACCCTAGCACAATACAATTAGTCTAGGCCACGCCAGGCTCCAGTTACCCGTAGAAAGCGCACACACGGAAAGGTGAACAAGGGGCGATAAGCGGCGGACGGCGGCGTTCAAAACTCCGACTCCTTCCCCGTTGTACTGTCGAGGTCGAGCGCAATGCGCACGGCGCCGCTGCTCACTCTGTCTCTCGGATTTGTTTTCTGCCTGCTCGTGTCTCTAGCAGTGCGGTATTCCTCCTCTGGGCTGAGCACAGAGTCTATGAGCAGCCCGCATACGCCCATCGTGCCCCAGATAGCCCAAATTAGCAAAGAGCACGAATTGAGTGTAGGTCGGCTTCAAGAAGAGAGCACAGAGATGGAGAGGAAGGCCAAGCAGCAGAATAGCAAGAAGCAGAGGAGAGCCAAGCAACGGCACGGGAATAGGAAGAAGAAGCCCCAGCCGGGCTCTGCGGGCCTGGATGAGGGCAAATCCTCGGCGGAGGTGGAGTGGACCGGGACGGTTACGGTGGATGGAGGATGCCGCATGAAGGGTGCTGTTCAGCCACCAGCCGAGCAGCAGGCCGGCGTTTACGAGAGCCTTGGCCGGCTCTCGCCGCTCCCTCGCGAGGCGCTAGACCTCTCTGCACCAAAGGTGCCGGCCACAGTCGCGCGCACACGAAGCTGGCGCACCGAGATCATTCTCTTCACGGCTGACTCGAAGATGGCCGGCTGGGGCTTCCACTTTGTTCTGCAGCTCCGGTCGAAGAGACTAGAGAATTGGTTCATCCTCTCCGATGGATCAAAGAACTGCGAGAGGATGCACTCGCAATGGGACCGTATGGTACAGATGTATGGCGAACCTCCGCTATCATGTGTCCACTCGTCGTACCCAGCGAATCATCCGGGGTGGGATCAGTGGATGTTAAAGGCGAAGAAGGTGCTCTCTGCTCCAGCCTGTCCTCTTCCTCGCTTGTAGCCGATAGATGCGCTAGCAAACGGCACAGAATCAAACGCATCAAGCTGTCGCTCCACCGAAGTCTTCCTTATACCTGATTTGCTGCGATTTCGTGGCGCGTTGACTAATATCACATGGCCAGCAACCTTTGCTTGGTGTGGGTCATTCCATAGCTGATGCATGCCCCGTTGTGTGCCTCAGGGAGGGGCCCAGACAAAAGACGCCATGCTCCGCGTCTACGCCTTCTGGGTGACACGGTGGGTCGCTGCACTCGCCATATTGCGCGAAAACCTCAACGTCCTCTCGCTCGACGTTGACGCTGTTATCCTTGGCGACATTTACGCGCGTCTGCGGTCACCCCCCCTGATCTGGCAAGATGTGCTCATCACCCGGAATGAGGATGGGTCACAGTCCCTCAATTGTGGCTTCGTCTACTTCAATCGAGACGCATATGCGCAACTCACTGCCGCTGCCGCGTCGGGTGATCAGGCGGCAATGAAGCTCCAGATGGAGGGCGAGCACGCGCAAGGTGCCTCCGCATGCACAGCAAGCGCTCAGGGCGATGTGCCAGCCGCCGAGTGGCTATGTGAGATGATGTGGGAGAGACTACTGCTCTTCGTTGAGATTGACCGCCTCTCGCTCGATCGCTCGCCGAAACGCGAGGTGCTATGGGAACAAGATGCTTGGAATGATTTGGTCAAAAGCCTCGAGCTCCAGAAGCGCGTGTTTCCCTGGGCCACCGGGCACGGGCGAGACTCGGAACTATGGGTTGCACTTGGCTACAAACGAGTTGTGACGGATCCAGTTCATCATCCCGAGAAATTCGTACACTGGAACTTGCTGGCAGATGCACGATCGCCGCCATTCGACCCGTCCGCCATCGATACGGGCACTGGACGACCCAGCCCCTCGAAGCCTCTTTGCTCCTTCTTTGGTGACAAACTGCAAAAACCTCTTGAGTGGATTCCGGTTTGCGTCCCGCCAAATATGTCCTCAGGTGCCGAGGCCGAGGTGCCGGCAGGCGAAACGTCTGGAGTCACGCTTGGCGTCGTGCTGCCACGCCGCCCGAAGCGGGGGCTACTGATGATTGCTCCCATGTGGCTCGCCTCACTCGGTGCTACGGAGCAAGCTGACCGGGCGGGTGCTCGGCCCTCGCCACTCACATTTTTGCACATCACCAACATGTGGAAATGCTTCCCACACGTGTTGGTCCAAGGCCGGGAGGCTCTTTTGGTTGCGTGCTCATGGCTTTTGGGACGCTCGTCTCGATCATCTTGGTTTGACGCCCAAAGGCGCACCCTTTGACGCCCGGACACATGCGCTTGCGCTGCCGACGCTCGCGGCAGAGACGGCCATAGCTAAGCTTACTGCGCAAACCCGCTCGTTGGCTGGATGGCCAAATGCTAGGGCGCGGCAGCACGACTTCCGTCGCTTCCATGCATTGTTGCACAATTTGGTGACTCTGTCCATCTTGGTCGGGCGCAAACCAGTCCTGCCAACTGTCCCGTGTGACTTCATTCATGCGGTGACTAGTCCTAACGACAAATCGGCGGCAAGCTCACGCTTTGGCATACACCATGCGGCTGTCGTCGTCACCGGCGGCTACAACGGAGCAGAGCCACAGTTTCACCTAGTGCCCGGCACCTGGAGGCCAGGGGGACCGGATCAATGCTACCATGATGCTTTCCTTTCAGACATCGACTTCACCGCCTTCGTCACTGCACTCCACGGAGCAAGCAACGGAAGCGTCGCAATCCGAGTGAGCCCATCCCTCCTTGACAAGGAAGGAGGCGTGCTCACCACTGAAGACGTGCGTTGGGACAGGCCACGCCCAAAGCTGGAACTCGGCCCCATTCGCGCATTCTGCCGAGCTGCAAAGGCCCGTCGCGAGCCACTGCTGATGGTCGAGGGGCTGTTGTCCCAACTGGATGACAACGAGCCGCTCCTTGTAGATGCACCGCTTCCGCCCGGGGAGTTTTTATACGGAAGCTGTGCGGAGGAAATGGCCACGCAATAATAATAGATGGCCTTCTCTGTTGCTGAAAAAGGCCTTGGATGAGCTCAAGGAAGACTGCTCAGGTGCAAGTGAACTCGTCAACAAGCGCATGCAATGTGTTGGCTTCTTCCTTGCAGAGTGATATTCGCCCTAGGCCCTGGCGAAAATACCCGGATACAGGATATTTTGGCGGATTCAGGCAGGGTCAGCTATCTCTCGATATTTGGATGCTCTGGATAATTGTGTTTGAGGTGGGGAGAGGAAAAGTCGACTTTTCAGGATTGGGCCCAATTGGCTTTGTGATCCTAGCTGGGAAACACAGCAGGAGCGTCTCCAAACACAGTAAAAACAGGCTGTGTTTTACATTTGTACAAACACAGCCAAACACAGTCCAAAACACAGTGATACAGGAGGGGGGCTCTCTCCTCTCTCCCTCCCTTCCCCCCCCCCCGCACCCCCCTCTCTCTTCTCGCGAGCGTGGCCCGAGCGCGCCCCTCTCTCCCCCTCCCCCTCCCTCCTCCTCAACACCATGTCCAGCTTCAACCCCAACCCCAGCCGTGCCTCGCGCGCGCGCGATCGCCTCGAAGGCAAGGCACAGGCTAACGCCTGCGATGGGGCGCTGGTCCGTGAGGTGCCCCCAGCCCTAGCTTCGCAGCGCTTTCAATGGGCAGCGTTGCTCAATGGAGCGCAAGGCCAAGGCTCGATCCAAAGTCGCGTTCCGTCAAAAGAGGGCCAGGTGATATTTTGTTTTGGGATGCGCCTACCCTGTGGCCCAACCTTCCTCTAATTCGTATTTTTGTGAGCTGCTCAGTTGTCCTAACTCAGTTTTTTTGTTATACTCGTTCCTAATATTTTTAGAAACTCTGCGGCGAACACATCGCGCCGCGCGCTTTCGACCGCAATTAGCTCACATCGCGCTCTCTTCCACGAGGTCTACGCCCAGTTGAGATACTCAATAGGAGAAAAAGTTGCTATGCGCACGCACGGCGCCCCCGCGGGGGGAACCGATGCACACCGCGCCGTGCGCGTGCACGGCGTGCACATGGGTGATTGCAACTCATCACACCTGTCCCAGGAGAGATCTAACACATACGGGTAGTACCACAGGGGACACAGTTGCTATGCGCGCGCACGGCACCATGCGCTGAGCGTGAGCATATGTGGGCGCTTACGCGTGCGTGGAAAGAAAGAGAGGAGGAGGAGGGAGGGGAGAGAACTGGGGAAGGGGAAGGGGGTTGACAGGGGTTAGGTTTGGGTAGTAGGGAGGCTCATTAGCACTCTGCCTCACGCCGCACAAGTAGCGGGGAATTTTAAGAAGATTTTTTCTCCCCGGTCCCCCCGCGGAAGCCCTCTCCCTCCTCTCCCTTCCCGTCTTTCTCGAGTGCTTCCTTGAGGTTCCGGCCCCATTTTGTCTATTTCTTTCCCGCGCGGTCTCTCTTCCCCCCCCGCCCCCGCGCGTGACGTTTTCTCTCGGTGTCCCGTATACGCTCTGCGCCATCGCCCGAGCGCCCTCCGTGCCTCTCCCGTCTGCTCACGTCGCTGCCCTCGTGCCACAGTGCTCCGTGATGACCGAGGGCGCGCCCACGTCGTCTGTCCTGTCCCCGCGTGCCCCCTCAGTCCCCCATCGCTCACTCTCCATGCCTCACGTGGGCCAAACTTCTCATGTCATGTCTCACCTCTCACTCACACCCCGTCACACCACAGCCACAGCTCCATCAAGCCCATCACAAGAATATTACTGGTACTACTAGTTTAAAAGCCCCTGTTTAACTGCCCTACATATTCGACGTTCCGAGTGGTGACCTTCCCTACACTACCGTGAGCGACCAGGCCATGTATAGGAATCGCAGCTTGTGCACTATTCACCTTCTCACACCCGAGCCAGGAAGACATGAAGCACGATCACCTTGCGCATCTTGAGGATTTGGCTGATTTCATAAACAGTTCTCTAGGGAGAGTAGACGTAGGTGGGCCGTAGGGGGGCAACGATGTTGCAAACATAAGCAGGAGGGAAAGTGCGTGGGTCATCACGGACTCTTGCTCATAGCAGGTTCATCTGAGCAAGTCTTGATACTCCTTCCTCCCGACTCGAACACCTCATCGGAGCCCTGCCTTGTAAGTCAAAGCCTCGATGCGAGCTGTTTTGCTTGGCATTGCCGATGCCATATACGAAATGTGCAACTAACGAGCGAATGTCGTCATCAAGTAGGAGCAGTAGAATACCTTCCATAGTTGCATGTAGTAGGAATATACCGCAGCAGCATCGAGTGGATCCACGGACGATAAGCGGATCTGTGATGGTGAGAGTGCGAACGAGCATCGATGATGGCGCATGGGCAAGCGGGTGCTTTCATATACCTTACGACCTCGTACATGCGCAAATGCTCTACGGGAAAACATAACTCCAGGCACAATTCACATTAACAAATCTCGCCGTGAAGAAGGCAGCTCCAGCAACGATGGCCCTGCGAGCCGCGCGCGCCCACAGCCCTTTGGTCATTGCCACACTTGCGGCAATACTGACAGCGCTACCGACAGCAATTAGAGCAACCGTGAGAAGACCAACTGCAAACGTGAGCACCTGACATGCATTGGTATGACAGCAAGATCACCAACCGACGCAAGTGAATCAAAAGGTGGCATTTAACATGTTGGCCCGCCTACGCCCTCGCATAGACCTGTTGATGACCCGTAAGGACTTAGAAGGAATCGATGCCGTAGATTCGATCTCTCGCCACGTCAGGGACGTCCTTCACAAGTGCAACGACGTTCCCAAATCTTGATGATGAAGAACGAGCATTGGGATGAAGTTAGTCCCGCAAGAGAGTGCAAGCCGCTTGCTCATGCTTCGAGTGGCATCGCCGTTCGTATTGCGTAAACACGGCTGCTTGACTGGCTTGTCTAGTTATAGCAGATGGTTACCGGGACTACGGAAAGGCTCCAGTGGAGCCAAACCAAACGGTTGCCTTTGATGGGCTTCGGGCTCTAAATCCTTTACTCCTTGGGCAAAGGCACTGGCACTTACAATTGTAGAAGATGGTTGCTCCAATCCAGCGCAATCGTAGATCAGCCTCCATCGGCGGAGCCAGGCCGCTTGTCATTGCAGACAGGACCGCGCCTACGCCCGCGATGGGTGTGGCAAGTGGTGCTCCAAATCCTGTAGTTGCAGCATGCTCGAAGAAGGCCCAGTTGATGAGGCCACCGTGAACGGCCATGATGCAAAAAGATGCCATCGGAGGATACCGCTTCAGCCGTACGGGCGGCACAGAATAGGCAGTGCCGAGAAGCGCCGAGCCAAAAAGTACCGATCGTGGTGCGGGGGAAGAGAGCGGAGGATTTGCATAACCTAGACCGGCTCCAAGACAGAGGCATGCAATCACAGTTGCCCAACCTTGCTTGAGCGTCACCTCTCCCGATGCAAGGGGCAGGTTTGGTTTGTTGACCTGCAGAACGGGGACACGCGGAGTGAGACCGGCCGATCGGTGTGCAGCTGCATCAGACATCCGAGATTCGGACCATCAAACTGGAGTCGACACAACTACCTCAATGACTGTGTCGCAGTGGAGTCTCAGCATGCATGTTCGACGATGTGTGCAGGCCCATCAAATCCACCACTCGGCTCCCCCCGCCCCCACACACCTGCCTTCCGCCCCCGACCCTGACCCTTCCTGCTGACTAAATTACCCAACCACCAGCACGTGTACCTTGTCAATCTCAACGTCAAAGAGCTGGTTGAGCCCTGTGATGTAGATGTTGATGAGCAGCAAGGGCAAGGTAGCATACGATACAAGCGGCACCAGCACAGAAATGAGCGTGGCAGCCGGGACGCTGGAAGGCGCGGCGAAGAGTAAGAGATCAGGAATGCACATGGCCGAGCCTATCAGAGTGTGTGGGCGCGAGAAGCGCCAGAGAAGCTCAAGGGGACGGAGCGGGCCGCCGTTGGCTTTGGTTGCGGTCACGGACAAAGCCTCATTCGGCTGCTCGAGCTTTTCGACGATGCGCTCGGTGCATGCTTACGGCGAGGGGAGACGACGGGATGGGAGCGCGCGGGGCGACAGCCGCGACGAGGGGGCGGCCCGCGCCAGTGTGGGAAGAAGCGCGGCTAGCAGCAGAGCCGTCGCGCCGCGCGCCATTTCTGCGACCGAGCTTAGAGTCACTTGTTCTTCTAGTTTAACCTTAGTGCGGTGGTAGGGCAGCCTTTATTGGCAACTCGGTAACCGTCAGTTTTATTGTTGTGTTAGTATAACCTTAGTGCTGCGGGACCAGATACCAACGCAAAAGGCCTGCCCCACCCCACCCCACAACGCCCCAACGCGAGGCCCGAAGTAGTGCACACGGGCCGACCCCCCAAAAGAAAAAGGAACGAGGGGGCGAGGGGCGAGGGGCGACGGGGGGAGCGGGGAGCGGGAAGGGAGAGTAGCGGTAGGCGGTAGGGGTAGGGGTAGGGGTAGGGGCGAAGGCGATGTCCGCAAAAAGCAAAAACACGAGAGGGTGTGAGTATACAGTAGCTTAGCGGACACCTTCAAGGATGTCTTTTATCACTCCAAGCACCCCTCAGCCCTCAGCTCTTACTTCTAGCTTCTAGGGCTGTGGGGGTCGTGCGACTATCCCAGAGTGCCGTTATCTGTAAGACTAGTAACCGGTTTACCAGATATCCAGATACTAGGTATCTTTGCCTATTTAGTAGCCGGATCTAGGTATCCAGATACGGATCGTGCGCCGCGCTACCAGGCAGCCGGATATCGGATATCCAGATATCCAGATAGTAAATCCTGACATACCAGATACTTCCAGGTACCCGCCCGGGTATCCGTCAGATATCCAGATACCGTTGCAGAGAATCGCCTCAATTCGATCTCTCTCGCTCCGTTCCCCTTCATTTGGTATTCTTCAATGAAACTCCTGTTTTCGTATGATAACGGAGATCTGTCTCCGTGCGCTGTAGTGTTTGCTTGTATTATGGATCGAGAGGGCGAGTAGCTACTGACGTCATGTAATATCATAAAACATCATACTACCACCGTTTCAAAACTGAAACCCGTAGGACCGGTAGATCAAAAATAAAACAAATAAGAGCTAGACGAGAAAGCGCGCCCTTGAACTATGAACTATGTTGCATGGGGTACATTGGGGCTTAATCCTATTACTTTAGACCACCACCCGCTTGTTGTAGCGGCTCATCGAAGAGGCTTGCAAGTGATCCGCGATGGTAAATCATTATCAATCTTCGTTCTTATGTCTATCTATACGTCTACGACGTCTCCACGCTTCTATCAATCACTACACTTCATTCAATGTTGGTCTACTATTATCTATTATATCCACGTGGCCAAGCAGTAGGGCGGTCAAACAGGGGCTTTTTAACGACTAATAAGGGTTGGGCTGCATTTTTTGACCGTGGCGCGATGCCCAATAAAAAACCTCCCGGGGGGGGCTACCTGACGCTACGAAAATCTTCGCCAAGAAATGGTGCGATTCGCCCCCCCTCTCCCCCCCTCCGTCACGCGCGCTCACGCTCTACCCGTAAAGAATGGGCGGTCGCGCCCGCGGGGGGGATCGGTTACTTTATATCTAAGCTACATTCGGCATTTGATTCCCGCCCGATGCAGCGCCGTGTCGGGCTGCCGACAGTCCGACCACCCCCTGACCCTCTGGCATCATTGCCTGCGCAGCCCACCCAGCACATCACAGCGCGCGCACGCGGCTACCCTGGCTACCAGAGGCCCCACCCCGACCATCCCGACCCGCCCCTCGCAGGATTCGCCCTCTCTCGAACTCGGCATCGAGAACTAGGATCAGCTCACCGGCGTGGCAGTCCACTCGTGGCTGACGAGCCTCCGCATTGAGGCTGCCAACGCGGCCATCCTCCCTCTGACAGTGCCAGATCTGGCGTTGATCGATGAGGTGAGACCCGTGGGCGGCCTCAGGACGGGCTTCGTCGTGGCGCTCTACGCCACGGCGAGCAGGAAAGCCCAAGATCCTGCCAGAGCGCCTCACAGCGCATCTGGCGGGAACCCACCACCCAGAGCAGAAATCATCTTCTGCCGCTGGGTGGTGGGCTTGGCAGGCGGTATTGGGAATCAACCCATACTGCCAATGACGCGCGATAGCGCAATAAAAGCGCTCCTGGCACGCGGAGCTCGCGCAGCCAAGGCCCACTCCAAGGTCTTGGCAACACTTGACACGAAGTCAAGGAGAGCCGTAGACCGCGGAGCCGACGCGGCGTCCGTCGACCCCAGGTGGGCAGCTGAGACAGGGGGGCTTTGACAGTCCGCCGCCAGGCCTCAAGTAAGCATCGGCCAAAGCGGCGGCGGCGACGGCCCAGTAAGTGGGGGCGGCGGCGGCGGCGGCGCTCCCTCGGCGACGTCAGACGTCAACGTTCAAAGGGCAAAGGGCGCCACGGATGGCTGACTGCAACGAGGATTCAGCGCGCGGCCTGCTCGATTGGCGTGACTGTGCGGGTGGCCCCAGCGTATTTGGTGTCTGGCTGGCCCGTTTCCGCTGGGGAGCCTTTTAGTCGCGTGTTAGCACGACACGGGTCACGGCGGTGTGGGGGCCCAGCCTTACGGCTTTCCCCAATTGAACACCAAAGACTACAATATCCCCGTTCTCCTTGCCACCGTCCTTTCAGCATTGCTGAACGACATCACGCATTCTTGGCTGAGTTGCAGCTGATAGCTTCAAAGCATGCTCGAACAGCCCAATGCCAACAAGCGAGTGCAGGGCCCTCACATAAGCCGCAGTCACTTGCTTCAGCTCTGTTTTGACTACATTGCATGCGACACCTAAACCGTTTTTGCTCACGAGCCTCTGGTGGAGAGGCCTGGGGTCGGTAGGGCCGTCCCGCTGGGCCGCCCTGGGCCAGTTGAGGGCGGGGTGGGGCCAGACGAGGCGTGAGCACCTTGCGGGCGCCCGGCCGCTGAGCCTGGCGTCAGCGGAGCGGCCCTGGAGGGGTTTGACCCCCTGGTTGCCTTTCCCTTGTGTTGTTGGGGCGAAGTGGACCGGGAGAGGGACCACAGCTTGGCGGGGGAAATGTGATCGCGGAGGAGGGAGGCACCAGCAGAGGGACAGGGAGCTCGCGGGGCGTGCTGGCGGCAAGCACAGCGTTGGCCCGGGCAGCAGCTGCTCGGACACCGCCCTCAACGATGGGTCAAAGGGAGAGGGAGGGCGTGTGGATGGCGAGTACGGTGACGACTGGGATTGACACAGCGGCGACAGTGAGTCGGCTAACAGTGACTCGGCTAGCAGCGACGGCGGTGGCTCCAGCGGTAGCGGCAGCATCACGGGGGGCGGCTCGCTCCGCACGAGCTCGTACAACCAAGAAGAGACAAGGTGCGCACACCGGACGCGGCTCGTGACTTAGCGCCTCTTCACCGTGACCTCACAGCGACCCCTCTGCGCATGCGTCACGGCAGGTGGCCCACTCGAAGGCGGCGGTGCGTAAGGCAGCGTCAAAGGCGCTCTCCGCCTATCTGGCATGAACTCGTTCGCTGCCTGCGATGTTGGGTCAGCTGCTCGCGCTCGGCCTGCAGTCCACCGACTGGAAGCAAAAACAGGCCAGACTCCTCTTTCTCTCGTCGCCCTCGGTGGCGGGGCCTTGGGTGGGATGATCACACTTGCACAGCAGGAGTCGGTTGGGTGGATGGCGCTACCAGCTGTGTAGACGGCTTTAGCGACCTACTGGAGAATACAGCGTGTGGCCCGTCGATCACGACGTGTTTGCATGTTCGCCTTCTGTGTGACAAATTGGCAGCGCGTGGGCTGGGCGCCGGTGGAGGCAGAGGCGGCGGCTCTAGCTCCTCGCGTTCAACGAGCCTGGTTGGGATGCACGGGTTGTGTTGCGGCCGACTCGCCCGTGCATTCCTCCGCTTTGCTCCGCCTCCGAGAACATGCTGCAGTCACGTCAGCGCACACAATCGCCCACCCCTACCTCTCCCACCCTCCCTCCTCCCGATTGATTTCACCCCACCCCACCCCACCCAACCACTTTTGGGTCACACAGGTACGCGCCGCGGCACATCCATGCCTCGATGCGATCGTGGGCGCAGTCGAGCCCTCCGCACTTCTTCAACCCGTGGCCGATAGCCCCTTGTATGCCTGAAATCCGAAGGTGCGTTCTCCGCTGGCGCCTTTTGAATAGAAAGCGAAGGCCGGCCGTGCGGTGCACATCGCGCAATGCGCAGATGGATGCCGTCTAACAATTCTCACGCCTCATGTGGCATGTTGACGGCAGGCTCGGTGCACAATGCTCGACCGGCTCGGCGCCATCTGCGTAAGCTTCCGTCCCTTCGCGTGTCACGCGCGCCGCTCCTCTTCCCTCTTCCTTCTCTTCCCGTCTACTCTACTCTACTCTAGAGCTACATGAGTTTCATGTAGAGGCTTGCGCTTCGTGCACGTGCCCGCTTCGCGGGCGTGCCCCTGTTCCCCCCTAGCTCCCCATGGCCCCAAGGAAGCCTGCCACAAAGCCTGTGCCCGCCCCTGGCCACTACACCGTCTAGGCCCACGATGCCCGAGCGATTCAGCGCGCCGCGACCGTCGAGGACGTCAGAAAAGCGGCAGAGTGGACGACTCAGGGGCTTCCCCACAGAAGCGGCACATTGGGTCGCCAGCGAATCTGTTGGCCGTTGCGATCCGTCTATGAAGAATATGCTTAAAGTGTAGGTATGAGTCCCGGGGTGTTAGAAAGTTATATTTGTATAGTTGAGATATCTGCTTCCAGACTTTTCTTTTAATTTAATTTTTAACAAATTTTTATGGGTCGCGGCGCGGCAAAGGAACGGGACTAGCGCTCACTCAAGGCAGGACACCCTGCCGCGGCAAGCGCAAGCACCCTTCCCCCCTTATGCCACCCAGCTCCTCACCAGCTTTCTACCTGCGCTAGCCAGAGCGCCCCTCCCTCCACACTCAGACAGCCCCCTACGCCAAGATCCTGTTCTGGTCTCGCAGGCAAGGGGGCCTAATGGGAGGGAGAGGAGCAACTCCTCAGAGAGGAGCTGTGGGGAAGGAGATGTCTGAGTGGGGGCGCTATACCCTTGCGCTAGGCATGGGCAGCGACGCCGCCTCAAGACATGTCCTCCCTCTTGTCTTGAGTCGAAATTATTGGTGCTTGAAACAGAGAACGAGGGGGTTTGTGCTTCTTGGGTTGGTTGTAGATGGAAGAGGGAGTGGGAGAGGGATTCAAGTATTGGAAGAAGGCCCAAAGGGCATTGAGTTGTAGGTAGTTGTGGCCCACAAGAGTGGGGTGAAAACGATAAGTGTATCAACATGGGTCTTGAGTTGACAACAACAATCTATCTGAGCATTAGTACCACTACTCTCACTAGCCCGGTACTAACACGACAGCCCTCAGCGCACCTGCCCGTACACCTTGCGCGTGCTGTTGTCACAGATACATACTACTATGTACTATGCACCCCTCCACATCTCCCCCCTCGCATGCCCCCGGCTCCCATTCTAACTCCCCACAAGTTAAAATGGGGGAAAACCCATTGAGGCGGACCGGTCGACGCCGACCACTCTCCGGGAAAAAGCACCGGGGGGGGGGGAGGAACCTCTCGTCAAAAAAGAAGAACGGCCCTTACAGCTCTCGCCGCGAGCTGTCCTCGAGAAATAAAAGACTGCGCCTCGAGATACCTGCCACAGTGGTTCCCGTAGGCGTCTTGAGTCTCTCCCTCCTCCTCTTCCTCCTGTCGCCAGCCGCCCCCCTCCGCCCATTTGCTAACGCAAATGGGTCTCGTTTCTCACCACACTCCATCGGGGGGGGTGCAAATCCCCCCTCTCCCTCGTTCCATTCTCTTCCGCCCCGGTCCCTGCGGCGCGTCGCCATGCGGCGCGCCATGGCCTGCTCTCAGAGGTCCTTCAGGGGCGCCCAGAGGACCAGCAGGGGCAGCTCAGGGGGCAGTGGAGGCTGGGGCTCAGCCCCTGGCCCCCCTGCCTCTCCCTCGCTCGCCTCGCTGGCCTTGGGTGCAGCCCTGAGGCCCCTGTCTGCCTGGCGACCAGGGATGGGGGGGGGAGTCAGTACGAGAGCAGGCCCATGCGGGCCTGGGAGTGCGGCTCGCGACCCGCGCCCACTAGGGGTCTGGGCTGAATTGATGAGTGCCCTGCCCCTGCCAGAGGGCAGTGGCTGGGGTTGAATGTACGGGCCCACCCCGGGGGGTGTCCGCGATGGAGAGAGGGGGGCGCGAGGCCCCCATTGACCCCCACTTATAAAAGTAGGTTGTGGGTCTTGAGTTGAAATTATTGGTGCTTGAAACAGAGGGTGAGGGGGCTCGTGCTGTTTGGGTTGGTTGTGGTGTGAAGGGGGAGTGGGAGAGGGAGTCTAGTGTTGAAAGAGGGCCCAAGGCAGGGCACTGAGCTGTAGGCACTTGTGGCCCACAAGAGTGTGGTGAAGAAAACAAGTGTGTCAACAAGTTGGGGAACAGAGGCGTGGGGTGCTCTCCAGGGAAGATTGATGGTTGTGAAGTGTGAAGTGCCCTCCCAAGATGGGTGTCACACACTCCATTGTCATTGCACTCAAGTCCTTCACAGCACTCGTCGCCATAACTGCACGCCCCCCTTTTCTCGATACACGGTGGGACCGTACGGCACTTTTGGCCGGAACACACGAGATCGTGACAACAGTCTCCATCGTTTGCACACTCTCCATCCACATCCTTACATCTGTCTGGCTGCTTCTTCGTGAGTACCAACGCCACGACGATGGCGGCGACCACGGTGGCGACGACCACCGCGAGGGCAATCAAAAGTCGTTTCGATGGCGCTCGTGGATATGGGATTCTCCCATTACGTTGAGCTTAACATCGTGGTAGTCGCCCTTCCGGCTCAAATATTAATTATGATCTTTGTCCACAAGAATGTCTCCTAAATCGTGTGCGTCTAGGTCTTCTTGAGGGGCTGACTCATGCTCCTCCGGAGCGGGGGGTGGAGATGCCGCTTGCTTTCTAAGAAGGTCCATATAGTCAGAAATGGCTTCTAGAAGTCTTGCTCTAGACCATTCGGATATCTTTTCCCACGACTTGAGAAAAGGGCCTACCGATATGTAATTGCCTCTATGGCGTATCCACCGTTCTCCGTCCGGTAAGAATGCCGCACATTCGTCCGCGGAGTATGTGTCCCCCGTATCCGGGTTGATAGTATTATGAACTATAACCGTCTGTAGAGATTCCCATTTGGCCCTATGTGAATGGTACGTGGACCGATGGAGCCTTGTGAAAAAGATTATGCCATATAGGGGAGCCCTGGGTCCCTTCCCGGGTGTTTGTTTCCCGAAGGAGTTGACCCCGTCTGAAATTTTCGAGTGCCTGCTTCCAAAAGGCCAGAAGCGTGTTGTTTCCCCGAATGCTGACCGTAAGGCTTCGCGCATCGACTTTTGAGAAGACCGCCGCCCTCCCCAAAGGGGTGCGACTAAACCATTGGTCAAGGGCTGTTTTCCAGTCCGCCGATGACGGATTTAGGTACCTGATTATCCATATCGCTTGAAGCGCACGTGTGTGCGTTAGCTGGGTGTGAGTGAGAGATGAGACATGACATGAGATGCTTGGCCCACATGGGGCATGGATGGAGAGCGAGCGATGGGGAACAGGGGGAACACGCGGAGACGGGACGGATGGCGTGGGCGCGTCCTCGGACATCACGGAGCACTGAGGCACGAGGGCGGGGACGAGAACAGACAGGAAGGGCACGAAGGGCGCTCGAGCGATGGCGCGGAGCGTACGGAAGACACCGAGGGAAAACGCCACGCGCGGGGGGAAGGGGAATCGCGCGGGACAGGGGAATCGCGCGGGAAAGAAATAGACAAAAGGGGGCCGGAAACTCAAGGAAGCACTCGGGGAGAGACGGGAAGGGAGAAGGGGAGAGGGCTTCCGTGGGGGAGCCGGGGAGGGGAGAGGAGGGGGGGGACGGACCGATTCGGGGCGATGTGGGGAGCACAAGGGAACTGGGGCGCGGCGATGGAGAGGGAGTCGCGCGGGAAGACCTAAAAACGGAACATACGAGGGGGAAGTATACAAGGCCCCTCCCTTTACCCGCAACACCCCTGAGAGCTGGGGGGCTGGAGCAATTGAGACTTTTCGAGGCGGAAACGCCAATTTTGACGCTTCGGCAGTAAGGAGTTAATTGCACGATGCTTAATTTGGCGGTTAAAGTCTACGATCTCCATTTTGCCGAGCTTCCATGTGGCGGGGCACAACTAGGCACTCACTAAGTCTTGTCGCTTGCAAAATCGGCCATTCTTCGGGGCCCTGCGGCCAATGCTGCCTCGTAACTGTAGGATGTTTCCGCGATGAACTGAATTGGTTGGTCGAAATGTTGTGGCGTTTATTGTGTGACGCAACATGGCACATCTCTGCGAGTATGAAGTCTTGTGCAGCGAGCGCGCCGCTCTCTTCACCGTTGGCATCGTGTGCTGAGACTTTGCGCTTAGCAGCATAGATAAAGGCTGGACGTGCTGCCTTGGGAGCCTCAGCCATTTGACGGAGTTTCTCGTCGTCAATCTCGTCAAGAATATGTAGCACCCCTCCGGTATGGTCGAGTGCAACCGATGTGGGAAGGATCAAGGCGAACGCGCAGTAATCGAGCCATCGCGTGTACGGAAGCATGAGCGTCATTGACCGGTGGAGCCACGCCCATTGCGAGTAACCTACAATCTCGCGCGTTTGTGAATCAAGAGCCAACCACCGATCATAAAGCGGCTCATCGGCGTTGTGTCGGTGCGCGAGAGCTCCCTCACGGTCTTTGGCGTGTGGGGCGGCGTAGCCAGCGGGCGGACCGAATTTGCTATGTTTGCGGCGAGCCTGATACGTCACGCCACCATAGGGCGTGTCTGGCAGCAGGAGTAATGGAAGGCATCCGCCAGCGGCTCCAACCAGGACAGACTCGCTCACCTTGCCCGTGGCAACATTGTCGCCCGGCGAAATGACGCAAAACCGGTGGTTCAGTGTGACATTCAAGTATTGAGCGACAGACATACGAGGGGCCATCCCCTTGGAGGCAGGGGGTGTGTTCTTGATCAAATCCCAGTCCACATCGTATGACTTCAAGCTTTGGCATGTTCGGCGGAGAGCGGAAGGAGATGCAGCACACTTCCTCTGTATGCGGCAATATGGTTTGCAGAAGTTCTCGTAGTTGTTCTCGATGGCGTCTGGATCGGTGCAGATCTCGTATGCATTGATGGTACAATTCATGGTTGCCGAGTAAATCGTGATGGCAGAGTCAAAACCATGCACTTGCGCTTTGCGAAGGGCAACCCACAACATGAAGCGAAACGCTGAGATGTGCAATTTTGGCGTGTGTCCTCCGAAAAAGACAAGACGTCGCTGGTGGTAGGGTAAGATGCTGGGTGGCGGGAAGAGGCCAGTGAGCCATCCTCCGCCACCAAATCTACCACCGGCCGCCTCATCGTTCATGCATGCGGGTATGACCACGCTGTTGGCAGACTGCTTGTTCCAACGAAGGATCATGAGGCCATCGGCGTCCACGGTGGATGCCTGCCATGTAGGAGGAGACAAGTCGCAGGTGTACGTCACGGCGACAGTAGCCCTGTTGTCCACGGGCCAAGCAGGCCAAACATGCTCGAGTTCTGTTTCCCCATGACGAGACGCATCCTTCTGCTTGCGTCGGGTGCCCTTTCCGAAGACTTGAGCTTGCACCTCTGGTACCTCTGAGTTGGCGCCTGCGTGGTGCCTTGAAATGATCTCGTCCCAGGCCTGTGCGACCGCAAATATACGTCTCCGGAGGCAGCTGGCGGTAAGGTTGGTGAGCAACAGCACCACATCCGCTCCGTCCCCCTTGTCCACGAGCCATGGATGGCCATCAGACAGGTAGCGCTGAAGCCACAGCTCAGCCGAGTATGGGTTGGCCGGCCAATTGGGTGCCACATGCGAGAGAACGGCACCCCGGCCGTAGCTCAGATTGAGCGGACTGAGCAGATGCACGGCACAACGAGAGGTAGACATCGCTGCCGCTGCCGCCGCCGCCACCGCAGCCGCTGGTGAGGAAGCCGACATCTCGCGCATCGTGCGCCACAGCACGAGCCTTCCCACCTCGGCGCACTCGTACCCTACTCCACGTCAGAGTTCCTGGTTTTACTGGTGTAAACCGGAGTACGAGAAAACTCCTGCTGTGCTTCTGTTTATTTAGTCAAAACATCCCCCTCGGCGTCCTCCTCCTCTCTGTTCTCTTCACGCCTGTACTTTAATATTTCTAACATCTGCTCTTACTATATCCTCTCTTCTTCATGTCTCTCTCTCTTGTCCTCTTGCGTCCCTCTCCTCTCCTCCCCTCGCGGTGAAGATGAGTCGATGGCTTCGCCGCCGCGGCTCGAGAAGCTTCTCGAAATGCTTCTCGGAGGCCTCGAGGGTTGCCGCGGCGCGACAGCTGGGCGAGCTGCAGCGCGCCCACCCGCGCGAGCTCCACACGCTGCTCCCTCGCCTTCTCCGTCCCCTCTTCTCCCTCGAGTGGAGTGAGCAGCGGACGGCGGCTCTCGCTCTCGCAGAGGTTGCTGCAGGACTACACTGGGTCTCCATAGGCGGCGGAGGAGGTGACTACACTAGGTCTCCATAGACGGCGGGGGAGGAGGAGGGAGGAGGCGGAGCACGCAGCACGCGCTGATGCCGCTGGCGCCTGGCTCTCCTTTGCCTCCTTCTCGATTAGGACAGTGTTGGCTGCGGAAAGACCGCCTGCTCGCCTCGTCGGGCGTCGAGTTTGAGTAAGGCGATGAGCTGGTCGGGTCGGCGAGAGAGAGGTTGCTCAGGCAGAGAAAGGTGCTGCAGCAGCAGCTTGCCATGGAGAACATGGCGAGGGCGCTTGAGGGTGCACGCGGAGGCTCGTGCCGGGAGAGGTCAGCGGTGGGGATGCGGGCAGAGAAGAGCAAGGGCAATGGAGCAGTGGCAGCAGTCGCAGAGCTCCGTGCGGCTCAGGCAGAAGCGCCAGCTCCCCGCGGGCATGCAGCACCCGAGGATCGAGGTCGGGTGAGGGCTGGAGCCTGACAGCGGTGCGCTAGTCGCCGCGCTCAGCCGCTGCCCCGCTCCCTCCTGCCCCGATCCCTCCTCACGAGCGCGTGCAGGTACCGTGGAGGAGATCCTTGATGAACGCGGCAAATGCCGCGGCGCCGGCCGCCGCGAGCTCTTGGCACACCGCCGCATGGGCCGGGCATGCTGGCGACAACGCGGTTTCGCGAGCGCTCGAGACCTCAAGTGCGGCGTCAGGTGCGATCTTGGCCTTCACCCAAGCTACGTGTGCGCCGTGCTCCGTGTGCCGCCCAGAACTCAAGCTGCCTCTGCCTATGCAGGCCAAGGCGTGCGCAAGGCGCGGCGTCGGTGCTATCGTGGCGCTCACGGCACCGCCAGTCGGCAACGGGAACGAAACGACCGGCCGAAGGCGACGGCGCGCCGCCCGACGCCAAGCATCAGACGACCGAGCCGGTGGAGGCGGCAGATCCGGCCGACTGGATGAAGTCGGAAGCGTGGCCATCCAAGCCACTATGCGCCGAGCTGCGTTGCTCGCTCTTCCATCCAAGGTGGGAGTGACGGCACGGCACGGCGGCCGGACAGCGCTCCCTCCTCCGCTTGCACAGGCGGACGGCCGGCGCGGTAGGTGGCGTGTGCAGCTGCATCTCGGCGCAGCTGCAGGCTCAGTGGCTAGAGGACTGCGCCATCAGGCTGCTCTAGATGTCGCGGGTGACGGCGTGAGAGCGCCCGTGCGTGACAGCACCACGCAGGCACTCGCGACGGTCACCCAGCCGATGGCTGCCGAGACCGCCGCTTTACGTGGCGGGGACGCCTCTCACAATAAGGTCGAGACGATGTGGGAGACGCGGCATGGCGCGCGCTGCTCGCGCTCAAATACTTGCTCGCCCCGCGGGCCGACCTGCTTACCGGGCTGCTGCCAGCGCCTGCGGCGCAGCTCGTGGACGCACTCACTGACGACGGCGTGCGTGCGGCGGCGGCTGCCGCACTGCTCGGCGTGGCGGGCCACCTGTGCGAGCGCGTGACAGTGCTGGTGCCGCGGCTCGTAGGCGCGCTCTGGGCGGCGCTCCGCCGACTCGACCTCACCGCCTCGACCGCCACAATGATGATGCTGTGCGCGTGGCTCTGCGATGAGTTGCCATGCGCGCAGCGCGCCGCCGCCGCTCCGTCACCTGACGACGCTGCCGCGCTCGGTGCGCTAGCATGCGCTTGCGCACGCCATGCCAACGACGGCGGAAGCCGGTGGCTCCTCGAACTCTCACCCGGGGCTACACAACCAGCACCGGTGCGGTAAATGCTTTGGATCGCCCAGCTAGCGTTGGACGAGGCCTCCAGTCATTGCTCAGCAAGATTGGGGAGTCGTGGGGCGCAGAGGTGCACGAACAAGGGTACCACCTCGATTAATTCCTTGACCAGATCACGTAGGACAAACAAGGACGAACAACAACAAGTCCGTTTTTGAGATTGAGATGTGAGCCTGCGAGACATCATGCTGCACGTTGTGCAACGATTTTGTGTCGCCACGACAATGACGGTCTATCCATTGCCGCCGGGCTGGCTGGGATGTGCAGCATAACCTCTCCTTGGTCATTAAGCCCTAGTCCAGTAGAGGGAGCGGCAATAGAAGTGATTTCAAGAGGACCCCAAGATACTCAAATCGAAGATCTGTAATTTGAGGTTGTTCATGCATTCAGAAATGAACTGTTGGCAGCCGTGGTGGTGTGGGTGGAGCTGTGGATCATAAGAAGGAATTGTATTGACAAGGAGAGTGGGGAGGGACGGGGAGGAACCGGGAGACGTCGGGTGACGGGGGCGGGGCTGCCGCTGGCGGGCCGACCGAGGGCTCAGCACATGACATGGGGCAGCACACGGGAGCATCACGGGGCAGAGGGGCACGAGCGTCGGACATCGGGACGGAAGGCGTGGCGAGAAAAGACAGGAATTCACGGGGGAGGGGCCTGGGAACCCTCAAGGGAGTAAACAGGGCGGGGTGGGTAAGAAAAAGAAACAAGGGCAACAAGGAAGGGGGGCCTAGGGCGGGCACGCCAGTACTCGCTCTCTCCTCTCCCCGCTTCGCCCGTCATGTCGGCGCCCGAGGACCATGCACGATGCACGGCCTCAGCTTGCCTCACCTCCCATCCGCGGCTCTGTTGTATTCCTGCCCATCTGAAGGCTGTAGGCATGAATATTCGTGTAAGGTGCGCGCTCACAATTACAATTGAACAGTTCCCCGTGTTGCCACTGACGCACAAGACACACAGATTCGGATTCCCCATGGTCTCAAGTCCAGGTTTGCCGATTTTGATCTCGAAATTTGCGATTCGAATTTTGTTTTTGCTGTTACTATAATTGTTGGCTCGTTTAAGGTAATAAACCGGCATGACTTCGACTTCTCGTTCTGCAGTCGCTCTGCGAGACTCTCTCTCTCTCTCTCCGTCCGCCTCTCCTCGGCCGACGGTAGGAAGATTCGTCCAAAACATTCTCCGGTCCCAAGATATCTCGTGGGGGGTCTCTCCGCGCTCCGCGAGGGAAAGGACGCGATCTCGTTCCGAGATCGGCCTCGCGCCCTCCCACGCTGCCCCGCCGTGCCCTCGGTCCCTCGCCCCCCCCCGCGGCAGGTTCTTTCCCTCGGCGTGCCATCCGTCGCTTCCGGCCGTTATATTATCCCCCCCCCGCGCGAGGTCTTCTCCTCCGTGCGCGGTTCGTTTCCTCCGGCCGTCGTTCGTTCCCCCCCGCGCGCGTTATTCCCCCCCCCCTTCGCTTCGATTCCTCTCGCGATTCCTTCGATGATTGCCTTCATCTCGTCCGTTCTTCTTCGCGATTCTCGCGGAGGGGGCACCGACGTTTAACGTTAGTTTCGCCGTGGTTTCGGTAAAAGAAAGGTAGAACGAATGGCACGCGCCTCGCGTCTCGCGTCTTGTTTCGTCGCCCTTTGCTCGTCTCTTGTCTAGAAGGTCTCTCCGCACATCGCCTTCTTCCCCCGCGCGAGTTTGGATCTCTCCTCGACCCTCCGCGTTGGCTTAAGCGGACGAGTTTCGCTTTAACGATAGTCCGAACCCTTCGTTTGCGTAGTTATGCGCTCTCGTTCCGTATTTCTTCGCGCATGGCGATCGATCGCGACCTCAGCCTTCGCCGCGCGGGAGGGGTTTGTTTATCGTATGATTCCGGAGTGTTTACGTTAGTTTTCTGAGCCCAAGGACTTTGGTTTTTGGATTTCTAGTGAGTGTTTTTGTAGCAACTTCGTCGAGTCCCTCCGTGTTCCCAAGCGAGTCCCCCCCGAGTTCCCGAGTCTATACCCCGAGTCAACGAGTCAATACAAGCCAAGCACGCGCCTGAGCCACCCCCAGTCGCCTGCCACCACCTCCCTCAAGCCTCCTTCCGCACTTCCGCGCCCTCCGTGCGTCGTGCGTCGTGCGTCGATCACCATGCCCGTAGTCATCCCCGAGGAAAGCTCCATGAGCTCCCCGCAAGAACTGCATTCCGCGCTAGCTGCCGGCGCGCCCTCGCAGGCAGTCTCCAAGAGTGAGAGCAGCCTTGCTCTGACAAGCACAAAATCTTCGCTCGCGCCTTCGGCTCCGGTCGTCACGTCGAGTTCTTTCCTTGAAAAATCTTCATTGTCCCCGCGTCATGAGCCCGTCTCTTCCTCTTCTATTCTCGAACCGTTCGGCCCACCTCTCCGAGCTTGGTCGTCGATCCCGTCCTCCGAGCCCGTTTCCACGTCGTCGATATCCGAGTCTTCTTTCATTCGTCCTACGTCGCCGCGGCCACCGGTTGCAGCCTCCAAGCACAGCCTGCCTCTCGATACCACTGCCAACGCCATCATGCGCGTGGCAGCGATCAATGCGTCCGCGATCCAGTCCTTCGATTCCTCTCAAAACAACTCCGATGTCGGCACCCGCGATGATACCCCGTCACCCGCTCTCCACGCTCTCGCCTCTCTTCGTGCACGAGCGAGCGGCTCTGCGGTGGTATTGCCTCGGCACCTGACGGAGGCAGCCCAAGAACTTCGCCGGCCTCGCAATGGCACCCTAGCCTCGCCTGCCGCCGCGCTACCCAAGCACTTCGATGAGCTTTGCGCCGAGCTCACGAAGATGAATCAACGAGTCCAAGACGGGCTGACGTCTGGCTGTCACGCACCACGCGTTCTCGTCGTCGGCGAGACGAGCGGCGTCGTCTCCTCGATGTTCCTACTCGCCGGAGCTGATGTGGCTACGTGCGATTTGTATCCTTCCGAGATTGATTACGTGCCCCACTTCCAAGGCGACGCGCTTCATGTCCAAAACCTAGGTTGGGACCTGGTCATCGCCCACCCGCCCTGCACGTACCTCTCCGCCGTCAGTAGCCAATGGCTTTCACAAGAACCCGGACGTCGTGCCGCTCTTGAGTCGGCCGCCCGCGTCTTCAAGTCAATGGCCTCCGCCACTGCTCCGTTTGTAGCGGTTGAAAACCCTCGGATGCATGCGGAAGCTCGCCGTTTAGTCGGGGGGTTGACCCCGACCCAAGTCGTCCAACCCTGGGAGCACGGCACTGGACACCAGAAAGCCACGGGGTTGTACCTCACCAAAGGGCTGCCGCCCCTCCAGCCAACCTGCGTCGTGGATGGCCGTGAGTCGGCCATGGCTAACCTCTCTCCTTCACCGCACCGTGGCGCTCTCCGCAGCCGCACCTACGTCGGCGTAGCTGGAGCGATGGCGATCCATTGGATGCCTGTTCTTCTTCGATATTTGAGCCAACAGGGAGACCAGGCATCGACGAAGAAACTGTCCGCGTTGGAGCTACTCGCTTGCGCGCGGCGCAGCCTATTGGACCGGCCTTCACTAAGTTCAACCGAGGCTACCGCCTACGAGCCGTGGTCGGCTCTTCATCGTTATGAGAGGGGGAGGGAATCTAGTGAAGTTTCTTCCGACCCCGTTGTTTCCCGTCCAGCTACTCCCTAGACAAACAACCACGAAGACCAAAAAGAAACCCACGATAACTACGACAACGACACGCCACTCTACGCCTCCGAGTCTACTCTCCACGACCCATTCTCTCCATGGACCGCCCCGCCTCCGGCACGCGCGAGCTCGCCGCGTCCGACGACGCCGACGACTCTCCGGAAGCGGCGCCAACAATGGCAATCAATCGGAGTGAACGGGGACCAGAAATGGTCCAACGTCACGCTCGAAACCGCTGACGAAATAAGAGCGCATGCTCTAGCCGGACGAGGCGCCGACGAGGAATCCGACCTCGCCGCTGCCGTCCGAGCGCCAATCGAGTTCGTGGAAGCCAAAGGCATCCGCGCCGAAGAGTTAGCCTCACTAGTTCGAAGACCCAAGACAGAAGCCCAAGCCCGTCTCGAGAAAGATTGGGAAAAGATGTCCGACCACCCGAGGCACCCCACCGACAAGAGAGGCCTGGGCTACACTAGCCCCAAGCTATCACCCTGCCCCTCTACCCACGAGGACGACGCCTCTAGGCCCTATGCCACGATAGCGGCAGTCGGAGTACCCGAAGAGACGACGTCCACTTTGACGAAGAATTCACCCGAGCAACCACTCTGTCGACCAACCCTGTCCCCGTCCGACACCATCGCATACGTGACCGCGCACCGACCGGAGAGTGTCGTGGATACCCTGCCCTCAGCTTACCCAAGGCATTGTCTATATGTTCGAGATCTAATGGTCTGCCGCTCCGGCGAGGCTACCAGCAAAGAAGGAGTCATCTTAGCCGACTCCGCCCTCACGGTCAACAGCACCCTCGCTGACACCGGAGCTGGCCCGTCGGTCGTGACCACTTCCCTCTTGTCCGGCCTACCCAACGACGCATGCGTCGAGCGGCTGCCACAAGCCGTGGTGACACCGCTTCACGGTCCGGACGGCCTACCTCTTATCACGCGAGGCAAGGCTCGAATCGTCTTCTCCGTCGGCGGATTTCTCTTTCGTCATACGTTCATGGTGATTGAAGGCAACCCGATGCTGCTGCTCGGGAACGACTTCTTAGCCACGCACGCCGCTTCGATTCAGCTCGCCTCCGACAGCGCGGACGGCTCTATCACTCTCGGTGCTCCATCCACGGTGGCTCCTCTTGGGGTTAATGGCAGTCCAAGCCCCGACGCCCCGCCGATCTTTCGCGTCTCGACGTCACCGATAGCGATGGTCCCTGTCAGCCTGACTTGTGCACAAGTCTGTCCGACCTCCGCGAACCCAATTACGACTGACTTCTTCCGAGGGCCGCAGGCCGCCGAAAACGACAACCAGCTAGTCTCCGAGCCTCTCTTCAACACGGCCGATGAGTTTGCCGCCAAAGCGCCGGCATCATGTGGCTCCGAGTACCTCCTATATACCCACGAACCTATCACGATCCCGGCCTATCATCGGGCAACGTTTCACGTCCGAATTCCACTAGCTCTTCGAGAACACGAAGATTGCGCCATGCTCGTGGACCGACTACCTACGCGTGAAACGATCGATAGCTCTCCTCTCGTCATCCCTCAAGTAGAGAGGCCGAACTCCAACCACACCATCGCGATTACGGTGGTCAATACTGACCCCAAACCTCTACATCTTCCGTCGTTCCATCCTGTAGCTTCGTTACAGGTTCGATTCAAGATTCACGCTGGAACTTATCGCCGCGTCGGTGACGTTAACTCGCCGGATGTGATTGAGTCGCTCGACGAGGACCAATGTAAGCTCCTCGAGGCAGCCAAGATCGACCCCGAGGGCCGTCTCTCGATGCCCCAACGTGAACAAGTTCGTCGTCTACTGGCCCGACGTATCGCTGCTTTCGCAATTGACCCGACCAACCCGAATCACACTCACGTGATGGAGGTAGAGCTACCGCTCAACCCCGGAGTCGAAGCTCACCGCCACGCACCGTCTAGAGTTGGACGAGAGGGTGAGAAGATCATAGAGGACGAAGTTTGCAAGATGGAGTCCGCGGGTATCATCAGGAAATCAAACTCGTCGTGGGCCTCTCGAGTCGTGCTGGTCACTAAGAAGGATGGCTCAGTACGTTTCTGCGTAGATTACCGCGACGTCAACTCCAAGCTTCGTCTAGAGGACAGCCCTCTTCCCCTCACGGTAGAAGCCATCGACCGATTGTCGTCCGGCCAAGGCAACCTCGATTCTCTATTCCTTTGCACCCTGGACCTAGCATCTGGTTTTTGGGGTATACCGATCAAAGAGTCCGATAAACATATCACCGCGTTCACTACTCATCGCGGCAAGTACGAGTTCAATTACTTGCCTTTCGGTGTCCAATCCGGTCCTTCGTATATGTGCCGCCTCATGGACGCCGTTCTCGGTGGGCTGGCATGGGAGATTTGTATGCCATACTTGGATGATGTCGGCGCCTGGTCGACAGGCGTAGGTGACTCGCTGCAGGCCAGGGAAGAGTCGTCATTCCAACAAATGTTACACCGTCTTGATCTTGTCTTGGAACGTCTCATCTGGGCGGGCCTCACTTGCAAGATGTCGAAATGCGTTTTCTTCGCCACCTCGGCTGAATATCTCGGCCACGTTGTTTCGCGTGAGGGTCTTCGGATGGATCCCAAGAAAGTGGAAGCCGTCTCAAAAATCGACCCTACCCAAATCAACTCGATCGAAGCCGTCCGTTCTTTCCTTGGGCTGTGCTCGTACTACCGCCGTTTTATACGTCGTTTTGCGATCCGTGCAGCGCCGTTAACCGCTCTCACGCGGAAAGGGTGCGATGTCCCGGTCGAGTCGCAAACAGAAGTCTGTCGCCAGGCTATCGAAGATCTCAAGCAAGCTATCTGTGAAGAACCCGTACTCGCACCTCCTCGAGACGACCGTCCTTTCCTCGTTAAGACCGACGGTGCTAGCAAGCTCGGCATCGCCGGCGTCCTTGCTCAGAAGGACGACGAAGGGAGAGAGCGCGTCGTTGCATACTACGGTCGTAGTTTGAGTCCGGCTGAGCGCCATTGGACAGTCACTGAAATCGAACTTCTAGCAGCGCTAGAATCGATCCGAAATTGGAGGCCTTATCTTTGGGGTCGCCACTTCACCCTCGTCGTAGACCATTCAGCTTTGCGCTGGCTTCACACGATGAAAGATCAAGTCACCGGTGGTCCAGCCTCGCGCCTCATGCGATGGGTCCTACAGCTAGCCGAATATCGATTCGACGTCGTGCACAAACCTGGAGTCACTCACTGGGACGCCGACGGCTTGTCCCGCTTAGTTGCTCTCGAGCCCCAACTATCGTTATAAACGATAGGGTCATGGAGCGCGCCACGCTCCCACCCTCTCCCGCCGCCCACCCCGCCGCGCCGACCGACCACGACATGACAGACGCTGCGCAGCCGCAGCGCCCTCCAGCCAGGGCCATGCCAGCCCAGGTGCCCGCGAGCCACGGCCCGAGCCGAGCCCACACAGCCACAACGACAGAACACAACCCAACAACACACACCACACAAGCACAGCCAGGCCAGCACAAGCGAACCAGCGCACAGCCAGATCCACAAAGCGAAACCTCCCATAGGGAAAGCCTCCGGGCTGGGCCCCTACAACGCCACGGCACTGACCACGTGCGCAAGCACGAGGCACAGGCCCGGCCGGTCGAACAGACCACCAGCAACATACAACTGCATCCATGCAACAACAACTGCATGGCCCAACACACCGAGAAGCCCATAGGGACACATGGCCAAGCAGAAACATGTGGGAGGTCAGAATACCATCCCAACCCAATCACACGCGGCACGAGAGCCCGTGATGACGCAGACGAACCGCACGGACAGACAAGCGAGTTGCACACTCAGACAACAACACACCCAACACCTCTGGCACACCAGAGGCTACGCACACCACAAACACTCAAAAAGGAGGGGGCCGAGAGGGACCCCAACACAAGACACGTCCCAAACAAGACATCTCCCCAAGAAACAAAGCAACTAACCCGAAGACTCCCACCCCGCGGATACGCACAGGTAACCCCCCAAGGAGGGGACGAACAAGAAGCTGAGCAAGAATACCAACATGACTATTCACAAATCATTATGACCTTCACCTCCACGGACCGCGGAATTAAAATCAAAGACGAAGAGGCCTTCAGCGCCATCGTGGCGCATCTCAACAAACTCGAGGGCGTCGACCTCGAGCCGGAGTTTCTAGCGAAAAGCTCGTCGGGACCGTGGGAGGTCCTGGTCTCGGCGGACTGCGCACAACAATACAAGGCCAAATTCAAGGACCAAGGCGTCTTCGCGATCCACGAGGTCAAGTACCCCATGATCGTCAAATTCCAAACACTTGACGACAAGGCTCGCGAACTCCCTCAAGCGTCATCCAAATCGCTAGCCATTGCTTTCAAAGACGTTACTGCGCACCTCGTAGTACGCAATTACAAGTTCGAGTTGAAAGACTCCATCACCATCACCTCGCTGGCTAAGGCGCTCGAAAACCAGGGATTCGTCTTCCTGCAGGGCAACCAAGAACGCTCCAAAGTGCTAACCAAGGAGGGAGTCATCGTAACCCAAGGCAAAAAAGAGGTCTACCACCTGTACGTAGCACCGAAGACGGGCAACTTCACGACCTTCGACTTTCCACGCAAAATCATACTTAACATCAACAACAACCCCTACCCACTCGACTACGCAGTACGCGACTGCAAAGATCTCGGTGGAGACATCAAGGACATGTGCATCCACGCCGGCCCGAAAGGGTGCAAAGGTTACCACAAGAACTACGCGCTTGCCTTCGCGCCGCCGCTTCGCGTCTGCGTATGCGAAGAGGAACGACAGGCACGCCTGAACCGTGAGCAAGCACGCCGGATGGCGCCCCCGAAACGCACACTACACGAGGTGATCGCCCCGGACTCGGGAGCGAAGTGCACGCGTTTCCCGATGGGCAAATGCCCCATGAACGTCAAGGGCAAGCGATGCAACCGCTCACACGGCCTGGAAGAAGCGTGGTCCGGCGAGACATGCATCATCCCGTGCGCCTTTCCACGCATCGAGGACATGCCTCCGGCTAAACGCCCGAAACACGGACAATGTGCTCTAGGCGGCGGATGCCTCTACAGGCACAAGTGCGCCGCCCACACCCCTAGAGCCCCGCGGCCCAACGGCACTAGACACGCCCACATGAAATTCAACTCTACTCTCGGCTACCCAGGTGAGGGACCGGTGACGGTCGTCACGTACAACCTGAACGGCGCGGGGAGCGGCGCCCTGGGATCAGTGCTTGCTCAAGCGCGCAAGGCCAAGGTCGACATCCTCCTCCTTCAGGAGCTCCACGCATACGCGGACGGCAGACATCATCGGACATGCATGACCGCCAACGCCCTGGGATGGCACATGGTCCACGCCCCGGCTAGCCAAGAGGACACGGCGAGTGGAGTAGGAGTCGCGGTACGCGACAACTCTCCAAGAGTGAAACTCCTACCGGACACGGCGGAGACACTCATAGAAGGTAGACTGCTGAGGGTAAAATGCATAATAGACACCAAAGAGGTAGAACTAATCTCAATATATCTACACGCCGCGCCCGCGCAACGAGCGACGCAGATAGATGCCCTAAAAAATAGTGACATTGGGCACAACCACGACTCACTTATGGGAGGGGACTTCAACTGCGTGGAAGACGTAGAGCTAGACACAAGGGGAAAAGATGAACAAACCATATACGGGAACGCACACGGCCCCAGGCTAAGAGCAGCGATGAACACGATGGGCTACATAGACGCACACCGACTTGTGAATGGACCCATACACAGCGGATTCACGAGACTCTCAGGGTCCGTTCACACGCGTATAGATAGAATCTACACACCCATGACGCACTCGCACATAAATTGGCAAAGCATAGGCCCACACCCGGCGCTATTCACGGGTAAAGGCGCCTCGGACCACCTGCCTCTAATCGGAACCTTCGAGTACGTTGGATACAGAAGCGGACGCACCTACGACATACGCATAAACAGCGACCTACTAGAAGAAGAAACTACACGGAAAGTCGTTAATCACCTATGGGCAGGGCACATCACGGCGGAAACGCCAGACGAGAAACTAGAAGAAGCCTGGGCAAACGCCAAAAAGGCGGTTGCGACATATCTACTATGGGCAACCCGACAAGGGGCGGAACACAAAGCGATCACGAAAGCCATAGACGAGCTGCGCGAGGTTCTTCTCCTCCGTGCGCGGTTCGTTTCCTCCGGCCGTCGTTCGTTCCCCGGACCACCACCGAGGTGGAGCTTCTCGCTGCCCTGGAAAGTATTCGTACTTGGCGACCGTACCTTTGGGGCCGGCACTTCCGCCTCGTCATCGATCACCAAGCTCTCCGTTGGCATAGTGAGTGACCGGGCTACGAGCTACGAGCGTGCGACCCACGAGGGACCTCCCACATCCACATTCCTCGCGAGGCGCTTGAGCTTGGGCTCCTCACCAGCTGGCAGCCATTGCGAGGCCGACAGCCGGCGATCGGCCGACGCGGAACCTCCGCGTTTCTTATGGGGATTCGCCCGACATTCACTGCTTTGATTCCGTCACGCGCGCGATCCTCCCATTCTCCCAAAATAGACCTCCATGGGCCGGACAAGGCGGGGGAGTCACTCACCGACGCCATGGATTTTCGTGGGGTAGAGGGGGTTCGCGCGGGGCGGGGGGGGTTCTGGGGGGGGCAGGTAAGGGGGGTCCCTGGGGAATCCTTGGACACCCAGGAGGGGTGGAAAATAGTGGTTAAAAAGCGTGAGTGACCGGCCTACCCCTGCCAGAAGGCAGGGGCTGAGGTTGAATGTACGGGCCCACCCCGGGGGGTGTCCGCGATGGAAAGAGGTGGGCACGCGGCCCCCATTGACCCCCACTTATAAAAGTAGGTTGAATGACCGTCCTAACATCTAACATGTGTCATGTGTGTTCAAGGAATGCTCAGAACTGAGGCTGAGATCGTACTTGAACTTAGTGGTGGTGCGAATGGCGGTGGTTGAATGGTCTGTAGAGCCTGCAGACAGGGCCGTAAAAACACGCTTGGGAAATGGCTAGATCTACATTGTGCCCCCAAGATTGTCGACACAAGGAGACTTTATGAGACGGCCCTTAGCATCTATTGGCACCTCCACAATCATGTGCTGGTGTGCGGCGCGGCGCGCAAATTTGAGACATTAAGCTGAATCGGGCGGTGCTTGAAGTCTATGATTCCAGTGCTTTGGTGGTTGCGAGCAGTGCACCTCACCCACGAGATGTTGGCGCACGAACGGTAGACAGGTGCACATGTTATCGCCACTTCCTTGTTCAAGGCCGGCGCGGTGCGATGAAAGAGCTCATTGTGCACTGTTGTGATGCGTGCCGGAATTTTGGTCCGCTGGTGATAGATGAGCGAGGTGTTGAAGACTTTGAAATTCCAACCTTCGCTGTACACCCCGTGGCCACCGGCCTGCAATATTGCCGCTTTGGTAGACAGAGGGGTGCACGCAAGGGCTGCGCCGACGAAGACGTCCTCGTAGGGCGGCAGCTTGCCTCCGCGCCCAACCGACTGCACCGTGCGGGCTACATCCTCCACAAGCTCATCCTGTGCAACGAGCGCGGATGCAAGTCCGCGCGACAGGAAAAAGAGCGCTCCTTTTGCAAAGGGAAATGGGCCAATTAGAGTCGCATTGTTGCTTGCATGTGCCCCGTGTGAGGGCCACGTGCGCTCCGTCCCCCGGCAGTCCTGGATCCCATAGCTGAAGCCGATAGGGCTCGACGTTGCCACGGACCAGTGGAAGCTCTCCATCACTCCCCAGTAGATCTCCGTGACGTGGAGCGTCTGCCAGAGAAGGCTCTGCACTGAGTGCAGTTGTGCTGCGACAGAGGCTATGTCGATCCACACATCGTCGTCAGCCTTGCCCAGGGCCCAGGAACGAGATCGTCGGCCACGCTGAAAGCGCGTAATCAAACCATGGGAGGATCATTGCCAGCGGCCCGACTGAGCGGGGCAGGGCCGCCGGCAGGGCCTCAAGCAAAACGATATCGCCATTCTGGCGTGCTTCAGCGCGCATCCCCGTCGCGTTGCCACGCATTACGAAACGGCTGAGAAGCCCCAACGGTTCGCCGTTGTGCATCCAGGTACGCCGAAGCTCTTCCCGATACTCTTGGTGCCCCTCCGCACTGAACACTCCGATTACACCGAACGGTCGCCCCAGCTCACCCATCGTAGCGAGCGACATGCACACGCACGAGCGCGAGCCGAGACAAAACTCTAAATTTCAGTCGGGGGGGGTTGTGTTCGAGTGTCGTTATCCCTTCCCCTCTCGTCAGGACATGCACTGTGTAGGCAGTGTTAGTGAAGGGTGAAAACGCATATCTTGACGTAAATAATGAAGGATACCTTCAACATTCACAATTTGAAGTTTGAGGAAAACCTCAAGAATTGCGTATTTCTCAAGCTTTCAAATCGTGAATAATGATCTGGGGAAGCGCTCCCTCTCTACTTTCCTCCCCCGTCCCTCCCTGCCCCCACTCCCGCCCGCTGGCGAGTGCGGCGAGGTGACCGTCCGCCAGCAGACTCTGCCTACCAGTCAAGGACGCCGCCTGCAACCGGCTGCCCGGGGACTTCTTTCCCTTCCCCATGCGCTCACGGCTGGCCGGCGGCTGCACGCTGCACTGCCTCTCCTCACCTCTCCCGCGCGAAGAAGCGCCTTTCCCCTGACTTGCTCAATGGCGCGAGCCGGCGGGTGGCCGTTGGATTTCCTGTCTTTCTGTCAGCACCTGCGCGCCTCTATACGCCTCTGCTTCATGCATGGGGCATGGGAGTTCAGTGATCCGTGGGGGGTAGCCCAGGGAGTGGTTGGGCTACCTGGTGTAATTAAAGTGGCACCCGAGGCCTCCCCACCCGCGTAACATGTGATTCGCGTGCAGTGCGGTAACAGAGTGGCACCATAGTGGTAGCAGAAAGGATGTCGCATCTGCGGATATGATTCTCTCTCTATGAAGACTAACCAAGAAGGTAGCAAGCATCCGGCTCGCTTAAGTACACTGTAATAAAGGAGCTCTACTTGGTGCAGAAGTCGCGTTCCGTCAAAAGAGGGCCAGGCTGCAGTGGAGCGGTGAGGCGCGCCTTCTCCGGGATTTTTCAACTCAGCAAATGCCTTCATTCCCTCATTGCCGTTCAATTTTTTCGAACGCATATATAAATCGATGGCGTACCCGGTTTTCATTGTTCATTGACGACGCGCAGCTTGCCAAGGAATGGAAGACTAGAAATGGTAAATGGCGTATATTACTGGCAGTGGGTGTCGCCCTTCTTGCGGTTTTCGCAATCGCTTACACAAAGAGTGTGATTCCACTCTTCGTCGCTGTAATTTTGGTTCTCATCCTCCGGCTCATCTAACGTTATGTGCGAAAACGCTAAGCGGACACAAAACACCATTTCACACGTTGTACTCGTCGAGCACAATCGTCAACCCGCGAGACGCAAGCGCGCACAAACTTCTGATTTGTTTGACGGAACGCGACTTGAGCATGGCTGCCATCCATGGCCACAGGGGAGCACGCACGGTGCCCCCGGTCGCACAATTATAGTGTTTTTTTATAAGGGGTGGAAAAATGACCGTCGCACAATTGAGGAAATTTGAGGATTTTTCACGGTAGAAAGTTCCCAATACACCCAACTAGCATATATCCGAGGTCCATTAGGACCCCCTGCCCTCGCTGTTGCTTGCGCTGTGCTCATTCTGCACCCTCCTTCTCACAGATGAGCTCAATGGCCACATCTCACCGATTTTCTCCTCGCATGGCAGGCATGGCGGCATTAATATTGAGGACAAGTTCCTCATTCGCTCGACCGACATTGTCGATCGCTTACTGGTGAAATTCAACCAGCAGGGCCCGTCCGCCGTCTTTAGGTCGCCAAATAACACGTTGATGATGTTAGTGCCCCCCATCACCCTGTCAGAGCATGGCTGATCTCACTCTTGGAGATTGCCTGCGAGGGCGCGCCGGCAGCTAGCGCGGAAAGCGGTTCTTGCGGGGAGCTCATGGAGCTTTCCTCGGGGTTGACTACGGGCATGGTGATCGACGCACGACGCACGACGCACGGAGGGCGCGGAGGTGTGGAAGGAGGCTTGTTTGTGGGAGGTGGTGGCAGGCGACTGGGGGTGGCTCAGGCGCGTGCTTGACTTGTATTGACTCGTTGACTCGGGGTATAGACTCGGGAACTCGGGGGGGACTCGCTTGGGAACACGGTGGGACTCGACGAAGTTGCTACAAAAAACACTCACAAGAAACCAAAAACCAAAGTCCTTGGGCTCAGAAAACTAACGTAAACACTCCGGAATCATACGATAAACAAACCCTTCCCGCGCGGCGAAGGCTGAAGTCGCGATCGCTCGTCATGCGCGAAGATATACGGAAAGAGAGCGCAAAACTACGCAAACGAAGGGTTCGGACTATCGTTAAAGTGAAACTCGTCCGCTGAAGCCAACGCGGAGGGTCGAGGAGAGATCCAAACTCGCGCGGGGGAAGAAGGCGATGTGCGGAGAGACCTTCTAGACAAGCGACGAGCAAGGGGCGACGAAACAAGACGCGAGACGCGAGGCGCGTGCCATTCGTTCTTCCTTTCTTTTACCGAAACCGCGGCGAAACTAACGTTAAACGTCGGTGCCCCCTCCGCGAGGATCGCGAAGAAGAGCGGACGAGATGGAGGCAATCATCGAAGGAATCGCGAGAGGAACCGAAGCGAGGGGCGGGGAACAGAGCGCGCGCGGGGGGGGGGAACGAACGACGGCCGGAGGAAACGAACCGCGCGCGGAGGAGAAAAGAACCTCGCGCGGGGGGGGGAATAATATAACGGCCGGAGGCGACGGACGGCACGCCGAGGGAAAGAACCTGCCGCGGGGGGGGGCGAGGGACCGAGGGCACGGCGGGGCAGCTTGGGAGGGCGCGAGGCCGATCTCGGAGCGAGATCGCGTCCTTTCCCTCGCGGAGCGCGGAGAGACCCCCCACGAGATATCTTGGGACCGGAGAATGTTTTGGACGAATCTTCCTGCCGTCGGCCGAGGAGAGGCGGACGGAGAGAGAGAGAGAGAGTCTCGCAGAGCGACTGCAGAACGAAAAGTCGAAGTCATGCCGGTTTATTACCTTAAACGAGCCAACAATTATAGTAACAGCAAAAACAAAATTCGAATCGCAAATTTCGAGACCAAAATCTGCAAACCTGGACTTGAGACCATGGGGAATCCGAATCTGTGTGTCTTGTGCGTCAGTGGCAACACGTAGAACGGTTCAATTGTAATTGTGAGCGCGTACCTTACACGAATATTCATGCCTATAGCCTTCAGATGGGCAGGAATACAACACCCCCCGACTTAAATCGAGACGTCTCCCGATGTCGAGCCAAGAGAGTTCATTTAACCATACGAGACGAAAGACCTAGAAGAGAAGGATTAACCCATGGATCCAAAGCGAGCACAAAATCGGCAGCTTAGCGCGGCGGCCCCCGATTTCGTACGTCACGTCCTACCACGTTCTCCCTTTTACAGGAGTTTTGCTCGGGCAGTTGCGCTGGGTCAGGCGCTGACGCGACGCTAATCATCCACTTCCGGTCGACTTAGCGCTACGAACGTGAACGAGAACGGGTACGACTCGAAGGCAGATCAGGAGGATTACGACTCGACTCTTGAATTCGACGTGGAACTTGATTGGATTGGGAACTTGAACTTGGACTTGAAGAGGGGTTTGAATTAGAATTAGAGTTAGCCGGAGGTTGAACCGGACGGCTGTCGACTCTTTGATCGGTATACCCCAAAAACCAGATGCTAGGTCCAGGGTGCAAAGGAATAGAGAATCGAGGTTGCCTTGGCCGGACGACAATCGGTCGATGGCTTCTACCGTGAGGGGAAGAGGGCTGTCCTCTAGACGAAGCTTGGAGTTGACGTCGCGGTAATCTACGCAGAAACGTACCGAGCCATCCTTCTTAGTGACCAGCACGACTCGAGAGGCCCACGACGAATTTGATTTCCTAATGATGCCCGCGGACTCCATCTTGCAAACTTCGTCCTCTATGATCTTCTCACCCTCTCGTCCAACTCTAGACGGTGCGTGGCGGTGAGCTTCGGCTCCGGGGTTGAGCGGTAGCTCTACCTCCATCACGTGAGTGTGATTCGGGTTGGTCGGGTCAATTGCGAAAGCAGCGATACGTCGGGCCAGTAGGCGACGAACTTGTTCACGTTGGGGCATCGAGAGACGGCCCTCCGGGTCGATTTTGGCTGCCTCGAGGAGCTTACGTTGGTCCTCGTCGAGCGACTCAATCTCATCCGGCGAGTTAACGTCACCGACGCGGCGATAAGTTCCAGCGTGAATCTTGAATCGAACCTGTAGCGAAGCTACAGGATGAAACGACCGCAAATTTCGAGACCAAAATCTGCAAACCTGGACTTGAGACCATGGGGAATCCGAATCTGTGTGTCTTGTGCGTCAGTGGCAACACGTAGAACTGTTCAATTGTAATTGTGAGCGCGTACCTTACACGAATATTCATGCCTATAGCCTTCAGATGGGCAGGAATACAACACACCCTCAAGTTCCGCACTCGACGCAACGAATCGGAGGATGCCCCAAGGGCCTCTCACTCTCAACGGGACGACGGCAAAAGCTCGCCCCCCCCCCCCCCCCCCGGTGCTTTTTCCTGGTAAATCTTTACACACCCCGAGCAACAAACATATTAAGAAAATGATAAGCCTCGTCCGTCGCGCCTCCGATGCTGCCTCCACCAAATTCCTTGACAATGTCGATCGCCACGTCGTCAAAACGCAGCTGAGGGATGTCCATGAGGTACCGATAACGAGGAACTCGATCTTTGATGGTCTTGCCCAGCATGGTGTTGAGGATGCTGTTGCGGACGTAGTGCATGCCCAGCTCCACCGTGGCCCTCTCCTTGAAATCCGAGATCTTGGAGAGGGGGTAGACGTTACCCTCTGTCGCCCTCAGCGGGCTTGCTGTAATTGATTCAAGTCTTGGAGCTGGTGCTTACTAGTACCCAGATAGGCGAATGGACGGTGTTTCCCACTTATTGACATTGTCGATGCCATTGTGCACTTTGCGCCCGTTCCGAGATCATAAAATGTGGTTTTTGATCTCCGGCTGAGGCTCGTTGTAAGTATACACTTAGTTAGGGCTACAAAAAGCAAACAACCTCAGGTTGCATCCTCTTCCTCTTCAACGCATGTCGAGTTCCTCCCGAATTGTTCAAGAAGAGCCATCATTCACTCCACAGCCTCAGCCTTACCCACACTACCTGTCACACCACCTATAGAAAGCTCATTTTGGCCTCATATTCGACGTTCCGAGTGGTGACCTTCTTGACCCTACCGTGAGTGACCGGGCCATGAATAGGCATCGTAGCCTGCACACTATTCACCTTCTCACACCTGAGCCAAGAAGACATGAAGCGCGATCACCTTGCGCATCGTGAGGATTTGGCTGACTTCATAAAGAGATCTCTAGGGAAAGTAGACGCAGATGGGCCGTAGGGCGGAAACGATGTTGCAGACATAAGCAGGAGGGACAGTGCGTGGGTCATCACGATCACGGACTCTTGCTCAGAGTAGGTTCATCTGAGCAAGTCTTGATACTGCCTTCCTCCCGATTCGAACACCTCGTCGAAGCCCTGCCTCGCAAGTCAAAGCCTCGATGCGAGCTGTTTTGCTTGGCATTGCCCATGCCACACACGAAATGTGCAACTACCGAGCGAATGGCATCATCAAGTAGAAGCCGTAGAATACCTTCCATAGTTGCATGTAGTAGGAATGTACCGCAGCAGCATCAAGTGGATCCACGGACGATAGGCGGACCTGTGATAGTGAGAATGCGAGAGAGTATCGATGATGGCGCATGGGCAAGCGGGTGCGTTCATATACCTTGCGATCTCGTACACGCGTAAATGGCACACCAAGCACATTTCACATTAACAAATCTCGCCGCGAAGAAGGCAGCTCCAGCAACGATGGGCCTGCGAGCCGCGCGCGCGTGCAGCCCTTTAGTCATTGCCACACTTGCGGCAATACTGAGGGCGCTACCGACAGCAATTAGAGCAACCGTGAGAAGGCCAAGTGCAAACATGAGAGCACCTGGCATGCATTGGTATGACAGCAAGATCACCAACCGACGCAAGTGAATAAAAAGGTGGCATTTAACATGTTGGCCCGTCTACGCCCTCGCACACACCTGTTGTTGACCCGTACGGACTCAGAAGGAATTTATGCCGTAGATTCGATCTCCCGCCACGTTCCGCCACGTGAGGGACGTCCCTCACAAGTGCAATGACGATCCCAAATCTTGATGATGAAGAACAAGCATTGGGATGAAGTTAGTCCCGTTGCAAGAGAGTGCACGCCGCTTGCTCGTGCTTCGAGTGGCATCGCCATTAATATTGCGTAAACACGGCTACTAAACCGGCATGTCAAGTTATGGCAGATGGTTACCGGACTACAGAAAGGCTCCAATGGAGCCAAACCAAACGGTTGCCTTTGGTGGGCTTGGGGCTCTATAGCCTTTCCTCCTTGGATAAAGGTACTGGCACTTACAATGTGTAGAACATGGTTGGTCCAATGCAGCGCAATCGTAGATCAGTCTCCACCGGCGACCGCGCCTACGCCCGCGATGGGTGTGGCAAGTGGTGCTCCAAATCCGGTAGTAGCAGCATGCTGGAAGAAGGCCCAGTTGATGAGGCCACCGCGAACGGCCATGATGCAAAAAGATGCCATCAGAGGATACCGTTTCAGCCGTACGGGCGGCACAGAATGGCCAGTGCCAAGAAGCGCCAAGCCAACAAGCACCGATCGTAGTGCGGGGGAAGAGAGCGGAGGATGTGTATAACGTAGACCGGCTCCAAGACAGGGGCATGCAAGCATAGTTGACCAGCTGTGCTTGAGCGTCACCTCTCCCGATGCAAGGGGCAGTTTTGGTTTGTTAACCTGCAGAACGGGGACAGGCGGAGTGAGACCTGGCCGATCGGTGTGCAGCTGCATCAGACATCTGAGATTCGGACCATTAAACTGGAGTCGACACAACTACCTCAATGACTGTGTCGCAGTGCATTCTTCGCATGCATGTTCGATGATGTGTGCAGGCCCATCAAATCCACCACTCGGCTCCCCCAGCCCCCACACACCTGCCTTCCGCCCCCGACCCTGACCCTTCCTGCTGACTTATCACCCAACTACCAGCACTTGCACCTTGTCAATCTCAACGTCAAAGAGCTGGTTGAGCCCTGTGATGTAGATGTTGATGAGCAGCGAGGGCAAGATAGCATACGATACAAGCGGCACCAGCACAGAAAGGAGCGTGGCAGCCGGGACGCTGGAAGGCGCGGCGAAGAGCGAAAGAGCAGGAGTGAACATGGCCGAGCCTATTAGAGTGTTTGGGCGCGAGAAGCGCCAGAGAAGCTCAAGGGGACGGAGCGGGCCGCCATTGGCTCTGGTTGCGGTCGTGGACAAAGCCTCATGCGGCTGCTCGAGCTTGTCGACGATGCGCTCGGCGCATGCTTGCGGCGAGGGGAGACGAAGGGATGGGAGCGTGCGGGGCGACAGCCGCGACGAAGGGACGGCCCGCGCCAGTGTGGACAGAAGCGCGGCTAGCAGCAGAGCCGTCGCGCCGCGCGCCATTTCTGCGACCGAGCTTAGAGTTCCTTATTCTTCTAGTTTAACCTTTGTGCCTTCATCGGCAACACGGAGCAACGGAGTCCGTCCCTGCCCCTGCCCCTGCCCGAGCACTCTTCAACCTAATGAGTAGACCCGGGTTGGGGTTTTGTTGTTCGTTTTGATGATTAAATTTTTTTGGATATCCTCGCCTCACACGTGGCACTGTGTCTTGCTCTCGAAGCCACGCCCATTCTCCTTCCTCACCCTCACTCCCCGCCTTGCGGCAACTCCCCTTGTGCTCTACTTAGGGGCTCAGGGCTCAGGTCATGCGGAGGGTCTGAGCTGAGCGTGGTGCACCTGTCCTCAACGGTATGTTCTCGCCTTCCTCTTGTGCTGTTGAGTGACCTGCTTATCCCGAAAAAAATATTCTTGAAGATGACTACTACTACTACTACTACTACTACTACTACTACTACTACTACTACTACGTTGCTATCCGCTACCCCTTCCACTGGGGTCCACGCCTGACATCGGCAAGGCCATAGTCGGCAGCTGCTCGGGTGGTAGCACCGCTGTCACCTCGCGAGAGCTCGTCATCATCATCACTATCACTATCCTCATCACTATCCCACTTGACCACATCTGGGGACCACCCTGCGCTTTGCATCCGTTCCCGTAGATGCATCGTCTCATGGCAGTATGCAGTATACCAGCTTGTCTGCCGTCCGATGGCTCATCCTGGCGCCCCAGTCCATAAAATATGACACATCCTGTCCAACATCTGGTTTAAATCAGCTCTTGGTCTACCACCGGCATTGGGTAGTAGAGAATTTACAGCGGATGCGGTCCGTCTGAAATTTTCGAGTGCTTGCTTCCAAAAAGCCGGAAGCGTGCTGTTTCCGCTAATGCTGGCTAAAAGGTTCCGCGGTTCGACCTTCGAGAATACCGCAGCTCTCCCTAATGGGGTGCGACTGAACCATTGATCTAGAACTGTCTTCCAGTCCGCCGCGGACGGGTTTAGATAGCGGATAATCCAAATCGCTTGGAGCGCGCGCGTGTGTTCGGCCATCGGGAGTAGTCCTATCCCCAGAAGGGGCCCGTCTTCACTCGTCCCCACTCTCGGGTATGTCGGAAAGGTTATCCACTTTCTCCCCTCCCGCGTGGAGCCCAATTCGTCCGCCTGTAGTCGAGGGGATCTATCCCACAGTATTGTTTGCACGTCGGAGTCGATAGCCTCCATGAACCATGCCGGCGGGGTGATAGTGGATAGCCAGTACCTCGGAGTTCCGTAGATAATAAAGTTCACTAGCAACGTTCTTCCGTGAATCGAGAGGTTTTGCACTCCTTTCCACGCCGCGACTTTTTTCTTAAGCTTGGCATAAAGCTTTTCCCAGAAGGTATCGTTCTCGGGTCCCTCCCAGAAGGGCACTCCTAGGACGGTGGTATACTCTCCCTCGCCTAGCGTTTTGAGGTAAGCCAGCGAGCCCGGGGCTCGCGTCCCTGTAAGCGATCCCAGGCGTATTAGTACACTCTTTCTTTTGTTTACTCTAGCCCCCGTGGCGGTTCCGTATGTATCAAGGATGTGCATCGCCCTACCCAATGACTCGTAGGAGTTTACTAGAATTTGCGTGTCGTCCGCAAATTGTGAAAGTCTTAACTCTCTAGGTCCTATCGTGATTCCCTTCATTTCCGGATCGACGTTGACTAAGCGCGTTAGGCCTTCGGCCACTAAGAGAAAAGCGAGAGGCGACAGCGGGCAACCCTGGGGCATGCCACAGTGTATCGTGAAGGGGTTACTTCGCTTACCGTTTACCTTGATCCATCGGGTCGGAAGTGAGTCGACATTTGTTAATAGCGCTAGCCATTTAGAGTACCCGGGGCCGAAGCCCAAAGCTTGGACCGCTTTATGATAATAGTCCCAGCTAACTCTATCGAATGCTTTCTCCCAGTCAATCGCCAGGGCTAGGCCCTCTTCATCCGTGTCATCTAGGTACGCTTGCACTAACTTCAGAAGATGGGTGGCTTCGCCTATCATTCGCCTAGGCACAAAGCCTACTTGCTCCTTGGAAATGATCGTGTGAATCGTCTTCTTGAGTCGGTTTGCTAGGACCTTAGGTCGTTTGCCTTCATTTGGTACCCGGTCGGAAAGGGCGCGCAGCCGCCCTTGCTGACCAAGCGGAAGAGGAGCATCCCTAAGAGGGGGTTGCCTCCCACAACCCCAACGCGGCAACCTGAGGAGGCCTCCCGCTTGGCCGAGACGGCAGCAACCTCGCTAGCCAACTCCACCTCGCCCTGCCGCCGGCGGCGTCCCGCCTGGGTCGGGTGAAGGCCCTTGGTCGGGGTGGCTAGGGTGACAGCGGTGCTACCACCCTGCCGGACCGCGCCGCCTCTTAGCCGCTTCCCTTATGAGACGGATCTGAAGAAGCCGCGCGACGTCCACCATGACATTGCGCTTTTGATGGCCTGGGTGGATGGGACTTTCTTCTCGATGGTTGGAAACATTAGCCGAAGGGTGGCCCTGTGAATATAAACTCGTGAGAGTATGTACGGATGGTGCCGGTGTGGTTCGAGGCGTTCTGCATCGTGACGTCTGCGCTGATCTTCGCGCAAGGCCTTTGGGCTCGCAATGTCTTGATCGCGCTAGCAGGCATCGTGTCGCTCCTCTTCCGCACTCAGCGCATTCTCTTCGGAAACAGCTCTCTTCTATGGATTGACGTATCGGTGGCGTGCGCAGTCGTCGCCTACGCCGCGCTTTGTCTCGGGTTGGACGTGCGCGCACCTACCGTCTTCTTCTTGTTGAGTTGGGGCGCGTGGTCAGCGGGCGCCCAGACCCTCTCGTACACCGCTCACATGATTGCTCACACGGCGGTGGTTGTAGCACTCTGTCACGGGTTGCTGTGTCGAGTGTCGTCGCGGGGGGAGTAGCGCATGCAACCTGAGGAAACTTTCCCCGCCGACCGAGCAGCCTACCCCGCCAAGTCGTGCACCGCCTCAAGAAAGTTGTTGGTTTCCCCCCCTACCCCCTCACGCGGAAATGTGTCAGATTTCGTCCATTAAAAAAAACCCATAGTTTGGGGGCAGCCCTCCTCCCCAAGTGGTGCATCGACCCCAGGAAGTTGTTGTTTTCCCCCCCTACCCCTCTACGCGGGACGTTGTCAGATTTCAATCCCATGTACAAGTGAGTGGGCGTTTACAACAAAAAGAACACCACGTAGGGGACCTCCGTCCAGTCTGAGAGGAGAGCTAATCTGACAACCTTCCGCGCGAGGGGGACATTGCGCTTTTGATGGCCTGGGTGGATGGGATTGGAAACATCTCAATCTTTACTACAACTTGGTCCAGATTAATGGGTGCAAGAGTTGAAACTGGTCTGGTAAACCTAGATCTCTATAAGATCCTTTATTATATTCCTTTATACGCAGTATAACTGAGTCATGCAGAACACAAGGTATGGGTTTACGATTTTGAATCACGGTTCCGAATGCAATCATGATTTCGCCAAATGTACTGTTTACCGTGATTCCACTTGCAAAATGGTAGAAGAATATTGCAGTTAAGAAGTGACCATTGTACTTTATAACGTTTTCCATGTTTTCAGCATTCACGTGACATATTTCGTCAATTACCTGATCTTTTCTTTCATGTGGTTGTATGGTGTGATTATATAAAGTGTTGAGTGCAAATACGATGTGCCCAAACTTGACGGTTCTCACAGGCGTATTAAACACCTCATACTTATCTAACTTAGACATCCTCATCATATATTCATGCAAGTTTTTCTTTTTCTTGTAAATAAAGGCAGAATAACCTTCTTTTTTATTATACTCACGCCTTGCTTCTTTATAATGCTCATATATCTTCTTGAAGAGATCCTGATTTTCAATTACCTCTTGTTTCGCGGTTTTATGTGGTGCAAGGACTCTTTGTGCGACGAGTTGGTTATGCATGTGTTTTTTGTGAACGAGTCGCTTCTCTGATCTACATGGATCAAAAAAAGTTGCAGCTACTCAAGCGATCAGAGGGGAAGAACCCGGAAGGGAAGGGAGACTGGATCATCGTCGGCTTGAGGCCTCCTCCCTTCGTTTGAGACATCCTTGGCTCGGTGAGAAAGCGGTGGTGCACATGGTTGCCAGTCTGTGACGAAGGGATCGGGCGCGCGGAGAGAGAGGCCCCTGCCGGACCGCGCCGCCTCGTAGCCGCTTCCCTTATGAGACGGGTCTGAAGAAGCCGCGCGACGTCCACCATGACATTGCGCTTTTGATGGCCTGGGTGGATGGGACTTTCTTCTCGATGGTTGGAAACATTAGCCGAAGGGTGGGGCGCCCGCGGAAAGTTGTCAGATTTGGGGTGGCGCACAAACCGCGCACCCCGATCTTGTTTAGAACCGCGCATCCGCGCACCCCGCTTCTCCCTCAAGAAAAAGTGGCCGAGGGTGGCTGCTCGCCTCCCCCCCTCCCTTTTTTTTTTGTACCTAGCAGACGTAACCCGCGAGACACCCCGACATGCCATTCTGGGAAAAACTCCCTAACTTTGCCATTGGCCCGCTCCGAGTCGGCGCCGTCAAAGCGAACGGCGTCGGGCGGTGCGAGTCACCGCTCACGCTTCGCGGTGACGAGTGTGCGCTGGACCTCACCGAGCCGCAGGTCGCGTGCATGATGCACGGGGGCGAGCTACGCAGCGACGGCACCGAGTGCGCGATGCCCTTTCCCAGCGTGTGCCGGATGATGAACGGCGAGATGAACGCTGACGGAAGCTGCAATTTAGCGGGCTCGTTGTTGTGCGCCATCATCGCCCAGACGCTCCCGTTCGAGCCGGTTCAATGGAACAGCGCCACCGAAACGTGCGAGTGCGTTGGCGACATACCCTGCCAGACGGACGACGCCTCGTTGAGTGCCTGTTCGGCCACCAATGAGGCGCGCGCTGCGGTGCTTTCGATATTGGAGAGCGCCGAGTTCAAGAACGGCATGTGCACGGTCGACGCGGACGCCAACATGTGCCAGCACTTTGGCACAATCGTGGACGGGAGGTGCGCGCTCACGCTGCCCGAGCACGACACATCTCTTAACAGCATCAAGTCCTACGCTCGCGCAGCCCTCCTCCCCAAGTGGTGCATCGACCCCATAAAGTTGTTGACCCCCCCCCCCCCTACCCTCCCGCGGAAAGTGGTCAGATTTCAATAATCCCATGTACAAGTGGCAAGTGGGCGTTTACAACAAAAAGAACACCACGTAGGGGACCTCCTCCCAATCTGACAACGTTCCGCGCGAGGAGGGAGGGCGGGGAACCAAACAGCTTTCTGGGGAATGGCGGCGCACGCTCGTGCAGCCCGCCCGCCGAGCGGTCCGCTGCTTCGAGGAGGGGCCCGGCTGAGAGGAGGCCCGCTGCTTCGAGGAGGGGCCCGGCTGAGAGGAGGCCCGCTGCTTCGAGGAGGGGCCCGGCTGCGAGGAGGGGGGGGCGGTAGCGGTAGCCGGGATTCAACAATCGAAACGTTTTACAACAAAAAAAACTGGCACCGAATGAAGGCAAGGCGCCTTTGGCGAGAATCTTGTAATCCGTTTGGAGCAAAGTAATGGGTCTGTAATTTCTCGGGTCCCTTGCGTCCCCGTTCTTATAGAGCAGCGTTATGTCTCCCGAGCATGTGTCCTCCGGTAGAGCCCCTATCCGGTATGCCTCCTGAAACATCTCCGTCAGGTGCGGTGCTACAAGCTTCTCGAAGTTCTGGTAGAATTCCATCGGTATGCCATCCGGCCTAGCTTGGAAAGAAGGAACTTCATGTAAGTTGCCATGTCCTCGCGCTTGATGTCCTTCTTGTCATCTGCTAGCTGCGCTAGCTGAATGTAGAACGGAGTGTCCTCCGGTTCTTCCTCCTCATCTTGATCATGAGGGGGAGAGGCAAATTGTGTTGCTATGGGTGGATTCGGTTTTGGGTCCGACTGCGGGTCCGCTCGCTTGCGCGAGGGTAGCGTGGGTTGTTGGGTGGATTGAGGAGGATCTAGCTGCGTCTGTGCTGGCTGCTGTGCCATGGGTCCAGCCGCTTCTGCGTACGATTTCTGAGTGATGTTCTTTGATTGAGGGGTAGGAGGCCGAAAAGGCCCCCAATATTGATTGTTGTGTGAAGTGCCCGCCCCCGAGGGGTGCACTGGTGGTAGGAGTTGCCTCCATGGGGGTGGCAGCAGTGCTGCCACCCACCATGGGGAGTCCTTGTTGGGGTGGCAAGGCGGCAGTGGCAGGCGGCAGGGTCAGAGGCTGACCCTGTTGGTCTGCAGGGAACAGGACTCTGCCTGTTCCCTGCTTCTGGTGGTGTTGGGGAGGTGAGGGCGGGAGGATCATGTCGACGTCGCTGTCTGTGAGAGGGGCAGCCTGCGAGCGCTTCGGCTCCGGCGGCTTGGGGCGGCCCCGGTGGGGCGTCGTGGCGGCGGGGGGCTGGGAGGTGGGAGCGGTCGGCGCGCGCTCCATCGCTAAAACTATAACAATAGTTGTAATTTGTTAAAAATAAAATAACATAATGAGTCGGTGTAGCCTATTGTTCGCTACGTCGCTGCACTCTAGCAGCCTAGGCTCCCTCCCTGAGGGAAGAGAGTTCTTTGTACGTCTAACCATCTCTTACAACCCAACACACTAGGGCCACTAGGAGCGCCTCGCCGCCCCACCGCCACCGCCCCTCGTTCGCCGTTCGTCCCCAGCCCAGACACCCAAATGGGGTTGCCCGACCCAATCCAGAATTTCATTCACCCCGACTCCCGGCGGGGAGGAGGGCCAAAGCGCCGCGCTAGCCGCCGGTGCCGCTCGCGACGGAGTGGCTCAGAGCCCTCCGGCTACGCTCGACTCGACAGGGGTGCGACCGGAGTCGCACTCACCTGCTCGGCCTTTGACGGCGGACGCGGTCGCTTCGACTGCGACAGGTCCATGGGGACTGGGGGGCCGCCCTCTGCGGGGAGCCCGAAGTAGAGGAGAGGCGCGCCGGTGCGCTCCATCGCGACCAACTATAAAGTTGACCGAAGTGGTCGCAATTGTACTACCAATATATTTAAAACAGGGACTTAGACCATGAAAGTCCTACTTTCTAGCTTGCTTGCTCTGCGGTTGGAGGGGGAGTAGAGGGGGTCCATGGAAGGTGTCACGGTGATTGGATGGGGAGACACGAGGTCACCGGTTATTGAGCGTCCCTCCCCAAACCCCACTCCCCATTGAAAATGGCTGCCTCCAAACCCCCCTTCATCACGCCTCGCCAATAGTGAGGAAGCTCTGCGTGAAAAGAAGGGAGCATATGCATCATTCCCCTCGAACACGACAACCTGAAAAGCGGGGGGTAGCACCACGACGCCATTCGCTCACAATGATAGTTGCATGGCTTCAACCATCTCCACTGCCAACCTTACCATCTCCATTGCCAATCTTTCGTTTTCTATCCATCCTCTTGCCCTCTCGATCACATGTGTTCAATGCCGCCCAGGCAACATAGGTGCCCTAATGTTTTGCGCTTCGGATCCTGCATCACGTTTGAGTATAAATTGCGCTTCGGATGATCGGAAATGGCCACAATTCACTGAGAGAAGGGAAGCAAAACTTGAGTTCAAAGACGATGAAAAGCCATCCGAAGGGATTGAATATCTTGCTTGTGACGAGCTACCTTTATGAAAGGAGTAACCATCAATCTTGCTTTTTTACTAGTTCGTCTACGGTGTACCGGCCGCCGCCAAGCTTGACGAGCAATAGCAGCCCGCCCGCTGTCGCCATGTTGGTCATGAAGTGCTCGCGATAGTGCAAGGCGCGACGCTTCTGTGGAGGAATCGGTAAGGGAGCCCGTTGCGTAGACTTAGGAAGGGAACATACGAGGAAGTATCAAGCTAGTGTGCAAGTTGGAGATCCAAGCAGATCTCCAGGCCATAGAGATCAACAAGAAATACATGAGTTGAAGAGTCCGCCAATGTGCACTTGGCTGATTGCTCACCTGCGAGAAGACGTTTGCATCCCCTTGCAGCCGCCACCACGACCATGCATAGAAGGCCTTGCATTGACCAAAACAGGGTGGCGTTGTGAGCGCTCCCGAGTCGTCCATGTTAGAGGGCAAGCGTGGCCGCGTGTGCGACTAGGGCGCCAAAGTGGACGCAAGGAACTCGCATGCATTCCGCTAGGGTTCCAGCCTGCTTGCCTCCGTGACGAGCGAAACGGCAAGGAGCTTCGTGACAGTGTCCATCCGAAAGCCGAATGTGAATGGCATTGCCAACAACAGCTCCACGGCCTTATCCGCACCAGCAGAGAGAGTGCACAATACGTGGGTGGGGTAGGATGGCGACGGCATGAGCCACAAGATTGAACGGACAACGCGAAACCTCGAGCTATGCAGCACAGCGCTATGGCATCGCCGTTGGACACATTTAATTGTCCATGGCGGAGAGCTATGTGTCGTCCAATGCGCGTGTAGCGCTGTGCGCTCACCTTGGGCCAAATGACGTCATGGCCGTCTCCTGGCAAGTATGGGGTGAAAGGCTGAAAGAGCAGCCGATGTAATTCGGAAAGGCCAACGTAACAAAACAGGAAAGCAATGCACAAACGGCCCCCCAGCAGCACAATCGAGAGGCGTGTCGTGGCAGTGTCGGTGGCGACCACCTTGTCGGACGCATGTAGTAGGCCAGGAAACGATTTCCGGGAGGAGCTCAACTAGGACTGACGGAGAGGGCAGGGATCAGGACAGATCAGGACAAGCCTTGGTGCTCGCATCGAAAGCGGCGCCATCACAAGCGGGTATGGAGGGGAAGGGCAAGAAGGGCATCATATTTGAGGCACAGCTTGTTGGGCGATGGTGATGCAAGCAGAGTGCGCGGGAGGAGCTCACACTAACCTGAACTATGATGGCGATGAGCATTCCAACACATCCGAGCAGCGAGAGCTTCTTGGCCATCAGCTCGTTAAAGTACAGGCCGCGGCCCAAAACCCACCTGTTCGAGAGCGGTGGTACCCCACAGTGTGAGACCCAGTAGACAAGAGGGCGAGATGTGATGGTGTTGGTGTTGGTGTTGGGGAGCTGCAAAGCGGTAGATGAGAGCTTGAATCCATGGGAAAACAACGGAGTCACCGGTCCACATTCGGACTTAGTTGGAGTCCGCCCCAGATGGATGCCCGGGGTAAGCGTACTGGAAAAGCACTTTATGCAATATGACGTAGGCATCGACGGCTATGTCAAAAAGCATGACGCATGCGGCTGGCACTTCCACGATTTCCGCCAATAGTGCCCCGGCCGCCACACCGCCTGCCAGGTTGGATGCGTCCACCCAAGCAACATGCTCCCGCAACCACACCGTCAGGTAGAGCTCAAGAAGAGGCGCAGTGAATGCACCGGGTGTGCAGTGAATGCACTGGGTGGACACTCACGTATTGCCACCCCCTCAGAAGAGTTTGTTGGCTGCCAACATGCTGTGGATGATCGCAAGCGTTGAGGGCAGGCGGCCTTCCTCGCATTCTATCAAAAGCATAATGTTCTGCACAACACCCGACTCTTGCCTAGATGCCTTTTCATGTGAGAGGCAGCGTACCTGCCATACGCCGTCAGAAAGATGATCCCCGAGCAAAGAGGCGAGATAAGGTGAAGTCTGAATGACAGTGAACGCTTCATTGAAGAAGTACATGGTGATGAGAATGCGGCCCACCTACAACAAAAAATCGCCAACGAATGATGAGATCGGAGTGATGGAGCAAATAACGATGGGCGCCGCTGATGCCAATATGCTTCTCCTCGCATGAACTTGAAGCGAGGAAATGTCATGATCGAGGACATTCGCACGAGGAGGCCAGTGGGGCAAGAGAATGGCGATGGGAGGGTTTCTAAGGCCGATGTCTCCCGCTGCGCATTGCGAAGATTTGGGGAAATGCTGCGGCATAGCAAGCTGCAATTCACGGACGCAGCCCACGTACCCCGCTGGGAATGGGATGCCACACAATGATCACAGCGAGGTTGCTGCCTATGAGAAAAAAATTGGCATACCAGGAAAAGTCCTGAGCCGGGAGTGTGCACCTCCACAGGCATGGGCACGTCCCCTCTGGTATGCACTCACCTGCGAAGCTGAGATCTTTGCATGCAAAAAGCCAAGGAGACGGTGCATCCTAGCGCCGCGAGCGCCCAGCCGCGCCCAAGCTGCCTCAGCACGCTCGCATGCCTCGTCAATAACTTTGTGGTAACGTTTGCCTACACAGCACGCACAACATCCCATATGAACACCGGCATGAAGAGGATGATGCGCTGCTCAATGGGGACGAGAGCGCACACGGTCAGATCAGAAGAGTGGTCGGCGTGCAAGGGAACGGGAAGGCACCTGAAATTCACGCGCGTGAGGGAATTCCGCCAAGAGCTCTTCGAGAGTATGGTCGTTCTGGTTCATCGTACTCGGCGTAGACAGTAGTCTGCGTGCGTGCGTGACGCAGGACGAGTTGCACTGCTCAAGCATAAAGTCAGGGTTCTTCTCACACTCTCCCATCGAGGCCCAGCCCGGACAGCCGTCATCGAGGTCGACGTATGCGAGGTGGGCGCAGGCAGTAGCACAACTGGCGAACATGTACTGCGGGTTGCGGATGCATTCTCCCTCGTGGGCCCACTCGAGGCACATGGGGTCGCTCTGTACATCCTCGCCATCTGACTCTGGCTGCGCTGCCGGCTGCTCCCTACTGCGTGTGCGCTGCTCGGCGGTCACCTTGTCGGCTGAGATTGACTTTGCGGGTGCGCCCGCCGCCGCACATAGAGCAGCGAGCCAGCTCAGCAGTGCTGCAGCCAGCAGCAGACGTGGGCACATGGGCAAAGAGCGCGCGCCGCCGTGCCACATCGATCTGTTGGGAGGGGAAAGGCTGGTGTAAGCTTAGTTAGAGGTAAAGCGCTGTCAAACCAGAGAAAAACTACTCCCCTTCTGCAAAAGGCCACACTGAGCTATATTGATTTCCTAGCTGGGAAACCGTCAGAGTTTTATTGTTATGTTAGTATAACCTTAGTGCTGCGGGACCGTAGCCCTTCGACGGCAACGGAGCCCCTACCCCACGATGGGGGTGTGCGCGGTAAGCGCATGGCTCGTCCGGTGTATGTGGCTACGAATGCTAGCTAACAAGATGTCATACGACGCTATAAGTTCATCTAACGTGGTACCCCCGCCGAGAGGTCACCGCAATAAGTTCATCTAACGTGGTACCCCCGCCGAGAGGTCACCGCAATCTCCAGGACACCAGCGCGCGCGTCGACGCTCAAGGGTGCAACACATCATCGAATGGACTCGACGCATTCGATGAAAATCTTTCCTTCGAATTTGTGGCTGCCGAGCGGGCCACACGTTCCCACAACTGGTGGGGACTTGAACAATATGGTCAGTCTACACAAATTCTTCAGTGGTGGCCGATGCCAGATCCGCAAGCATTCACCAGTTCAAGGGTGGGAAGGACACTTTACCACATCGAATCACTCCAAGCACCCCTGAGCTTCAGCTCTTACTTCTACGGCTGTGGGGGTCGTGCGGCGAAGGCAACGGCGGGGTGTCATCTGGTTCTTCCTCACCATCATGAGGAGGGGGGGAGGCGAATTGTGTGTTGGTGGTTTGGGTCGGCTTTGGTTCCGACTGTGGGTCCGCTCGCTTGCGCGAGGGCGGTGGAGGCTGTTGGGTGGACTGGGGTGGGGCCTTCTGTGCTTCCTGTGGGTGCTTCCCTTTGGGGCCGGCCGCCTTAGCGTACGACTTTTGGTTGTTGTTCAAAGAAGGGTTGGTTGCCGTAAAGGCCCCCAGGATTGTTTGTTGTGTGAAGTGTCCGCCCCCTAGGGGTGCACTGCTTGTAGGAGTTACACCGCAAATTCGCCCGAACTCCACCTGATGGTGCGGGTTGCTGCAGGTTCGAGTCGCCTTGCGAGGTCCTCCCGATGCAGCGGCTTCCCCGCCTCCGCCGCACCCCTCAGGCTTGCCACCGACAACCCAAGGTATCCCGGGCCGGCATGGTCTCCACAACTCGCTCAACACGAGCAAGAAGACTGCCATTGCTATGGGGAAGATTCGATCTCGATGGTTCAAGATACGATCTCCCCCTCACATAACTGCTCGTCTTCCCCGCTTGTATCGTGGCAGGAAACTGCCTGGTTGTCTTCTCTGTCCCACGCCGCGGGCGATTTCCAGGAATCCCAGATCGTCCCCCGCGCGTGGAAAACGCCGCGGAGCACCGTCAGGAAGCTGCAGTTTGCCCCCGGCGCGGGGAGACCGCCAAGAGGCCCGCCCACGCACCAGGAAGAAGAACCGCCTCATCCGCAAATGACGTCAGTGTTTGTGCAAATGCCCCCGTGGATTTGCCTTTTGCCATTTGTCGTATTGCCCTAATGATCTCGGAACTGCCGATAGGCTTGTCTTAGGCACGTCGCACTTCTTTCGTCTTATATATTAGGTCTCTTGGGATCCTGCGTAGCAAGATTGCCCCTCGTTTCCGTTATGGTGCGATTCCCCTTCCAGACGAGATCGCCGACAGATCGCCCTTTGATAGTTGTCCGTCGTTGTCTGGTCGGAGTGTTTGGGTTTGATTTCAGTCGAGTTATGTGAGAAAGTCGTGGGGCGAGAGTCGAAGTGTTTTCCTGGGTGTCTTTGTCCGTCGTCCTGTCGTCAGTCGTCATCCGTCGCTCTCGTTCTCGTCGCTCTCGTTCTCGTCTAACACTCATACCCTACAGTCTCACCTCTCCTCACCAGCCCCTGAGAGGGTGCAACTCGAGGTTTCCTTTTTTTGTCACATTCCTCCCGTCTGTTTAGGTATATAATTTCTACTGATCCCTAACTTAACCCCTATCTGAGGGACTGAGGACCTTAACATGCCGCTCTCGCCGCCGTCCTCGCCCTCGCCCAAGCCCGCTTGCCCGCCTTCCTCTGCTGACGGGCTTCAGCTTCAGCCCGTCAGCGTCTCCGAAGTCGTCTCCTCAGCCGCGCCTGCCGCCGGCATGCCTCCTTCCTCATTGCCCTCAGGCCCCATGGGCCACTCCAATTCGTCAGTCTTACAGCATAGAGTATTATTCGTAGAACATGGAAAACATCAGTGCGGTCCAACCACATCGGTGAGATCCAGTGCAACGCTTGCCTCGAGGAGTGCACACATGCATCGATGATTGCCCTCCTTGGTGGCAAACATCAGTGTGGTCATCCCATTGCTGTCTTGGACATTGATTAAGGCCTTGGCCTGCAGGAGGGCCCGCACGCGGGTAGCCGCGTGCGTGCAACACACCAAGGCGTCCCAAAGGGGAGACATGTGGATCGTGATTTTAACGAGATATCGACCCTGCCACAAATCGAGTGAATGAAGTAAGACCACGTGTGGGGTTCAACAAATACAAGTTGAGTTCAAGTGACCTCCAGGTGACAACAGAAGGTGCTAGCAGGAATGGGGATAATTGAACGCTTTTGGTCTTGCTAACGGATAGCGGAGAGCTCCGAACAAGCCACCTCTCCATGCATTCACATCGACTTTTGGGTGCGATTGTGAAAAAGTCGATTTTTCCCGTCCCCACCTCTACAGGCGGCTAGGCCAGATAGATTCTGGCTCTGCTCGTCTGCAAGGAACAAGGCTCTGCCCGTTTCCTGCTTGTGATGCTGCTGAGGCGGCGAGGGCGGGGGGGCCATGTCGACGTCGGTGTCTGGTGGTGTTGAGGCCTGCGAGCGCTTGGGCTTGGGCTCCGGTGGCTTGGGGCGGCCCCGTTGGGGTGTCGTGGCGGCGGGGGGCTGGGAGGTGGGAGCGGTCGGCGCGCGCTCCATCGCTGAAACTATAACAATAGTTTTTCATATACCTTCCATAGATAGTTGCATGTAGTAAGAATGTACCACAGCAGCATCGAGTCGATCCACGGAGGATAGGCGGACCTGTGATGGTGAGAGAGCGAGAGAGTATCGACATGAAACTATGACAATAGTTTTTCATATACCTTCCATACTTGATAGTTGCATGTAGAAGAATATTATACCACAACAGCATCGAGTGCATCCACGGAGGATATAGGCGGACCTGATGGTGAGAGAGCGAGAGAGTATCGATGATGGCGCATGGGCAAGCGGGTGCTTTCATATACCTTACGATCTCGTACATGCACAAATGGTCTACGGGAAAACATAACTCCAGGCACAAATCACATTGACAAATCTCGCCGCGAGAAGGCAGTTCTAGCAGCGATGGCCCTGCGAGCCGCGCGAGCCCACAGCCCTTTGGTCATTGCCACACTTGCGGCAATACTGACAGCGCTACCGACAGCAATTAGAGCAACCGTGAGAAGACCAGCTGCAAACGTGAGCACCTGACATGCATTGGTATACAGCAAGATCACCAACCGACGCGCAAGTGAATAAAAAGGTGGCATTTAACATGTTGGCCCGCCTACGCCTTCGTGTAGACCTGTTGTTGACCCGTACGGATTAAGAAGGAATTGATGCCGTAGATTCGATCTCCCGCCACGTCAGGGACGTCCTTCACAAGTGCAATGACGATCCCAAATCTTGATGATGAAGAACAAGAATTGGGATGCCCGTTGCAAGAGAGTGCACGCCGCTTGCTCATACTTCGAGTGGCATCGCCGTTGGTATTGCGTAAACACGGCTGCTTGACTGTCTTGTCAAGTTATAGCAGATGGTTACCAGGACTACGGAAAGGCTCCAATGGAGCCAAACCAAACGGTTGCCTTTGGTGGGCTTGGGGCTCTGTAACCTTTCCTCCTTGGATAAAGGCACTGGCACTTACAATCTGTAGAAGATGGTTGCTCCAATGCAGCGCAATCGTAGATCAGCCTCCATCGGCGGATCCAGGTCGACTGTCACTGCAGACAGGACCGCGCCTACGCCCGCGATGGGTGTGGCAAGTGGGGCTCCAAATCCTGTAGTTGCGGCATGCTAGAAGAAGGCCCAGTTGATGAGGCTACCACGAATGGCCATGATGCAAAAAGATGCCATCAGAGGATACCGCTTCAGCCGTACGGGCGGCACAGAATAGGCAGTGCCAAGAAGCGCCGAGCCAACAAGCACCAATCGTAGTGCGGGGGAAGAGAGCGGAGGATGTGCATAGCCTAGACCAGCTCCAAGACAAAGGCATGCAATCACCGTTGCCCAGCCTTGCTTGAGCGTCACCTCTCCCGATGCAAGGGGCAGTTTTGGTTTGTTGACCTGCAGAACGGGGACACGCGGAGTAAGACGCGGCCGATCGCTGTGCAGCTGCATCAGACATCTGAGATTCGGACCATCAAACTGGAGTCGACACAACTACCTCAATGACTGTTTCGCAGTGGAATCTTAGCGTGCATGTTCGATGATGTGTGCAGGCAAATCAAATCCTCCACGCGGCTCCCCTCCGCCCCCACACACCTGCCTTCCGCCCCCGACCCTGGCCCTTCCTGCTGACTTATCACCCAACTACCAGCACTTGCACCTTGTCAATCTCAACGTCAAAGAGCTGGTTGAGCCCTGTGATGTAGATGTTGATGAGCAGCGAGGGCAAGGTAGCATACGATACAAGCGGCACCAGCACAGAAAGGAGCGTGGCAGCCGGGACGCTGGAAGGCGCGGCGAAGAGTGATATAGCAGGACTGCACTAGGCCGAGCCTATCAGAGTGTGAAGGCGCGAGAAGCGCCAGAAAAGCTCAAGGGGACGGAGCGGGCCGCCGTTGGCTTTGGTTGCGGTCACGGACAAAGCGCTGCTCGAGCTTGTCGACGATGCGCTCGGCGCATGCTTACGGCGAGGGTAGACGAAGGGACGGGAGCGCGCGGGGCGACAGCCGCGACGAGGGGGCGGCCCGCGTCAGTGTGGGCAGAAGCGCGGCTAGCAGCAGAGCCGTCGCGCCGCGCGCCATTTCTGCGACCGAGCACACAGTCACTTGTTCTTCTAGTTTAACCTTAGTGCGGTGGTACAGGAGCCTTCATTGGACTCGCCATCAGTGAAGGTGAAGGTGCTCTCCGGCCAGCGGCGTTGAAGCCTCCACCTCTCCCCCTCCCTGCTGACCGCCACCCTCACGTACAGTGGGGGGGCTGCCTGGGGGCTCCCTTCGGGGGTCCTCTGCGCTCATTGCTCATTGGACACGCTGCCGCGAACCTCCCAATGCAGTTTATACCGGGGTGGGCCCGCTCACCCGCGGACCACCTTCCACCTTAATTCATTTCCCAATTTTCCAAGCATAGTGGAACAGTCGGACACACACTGCACATTGTCCAGATGCTAAGGAACACTACCACCCACATCCAGTGCAACAAAGACTGAGCCATCGGCAAGAAAATCCTTGATGGTGCTGTGAGCTGTCAATGATGATGATAGTGGGTCCTTGGGTTGTTCCTTGTTCCTCTCCCTCTCACCATTGCTCTGCCTCTCCCTCTCCCTTGATCTCTCAATGTCACTATCGCTGTTGCTCAGCTGCTCACTCTCTCTCCTTCTCCTTCCCCTCCCCTCTCATCACGACAACCCCCCCCTCCGGCTAGCTTGTCGCATTCGCGAATCGACACTCGTTAGGCTGCTCTTCGTCGTTCGGTATTATGTATTATCGTTATAATTCTCTCGTTCTCGTTCTCGGTCAAAAGCTTCGCTTAGACGCATGGGATCTTGGGTAGTGGAGCGCCCTCTCTCTTACTCTCGAAGAGAAGGGAAGTTTCCCCACCTTTCTTCCTCCTAGGCGCCTCGCAAATAGGTTTAATTCGCCATCTTCCCCGCGTTTCTCTATCTACTTCAGTGATTGCAATCAGGTTTAATTTGCAATCTCTTCGCATCTCCCCCTTAGGCACACCGCATTTCTCTCGTCTTATTCGGTAAGTCTTTTGGAATCCTGTGCGGCAGGATTGCCCCTCGTTTCCGTTATGATGCGATTCCCCTTCCGGACGGGATCGCCGACAGATCGCCTTCTGATCGTCGTCCGTCGTCGTCTGACCGGAGTGTTTTGGTTTGATTTTAGTCGAGTTACGTCAGAAAAATCGTGGGGCGAGAGTCGGAGTGTTTCCTGGGTGTCTCTGTCCGTCGTCCTGTCGTCAGTCGTTATCCGTCGCTCTCGCTCTCGTCGCTGCTCCGTTACTGACGTCATTGCCGACCATAGGCAGCGGCACGCCGCCTTCGTTCCCTCGGGATTCGCGCCTGCTCTCAACCAGCCTGCTGTCGTCGCTTCTGTAACCACGGAGGTACCGGCGAGGCTTGTCTCCGACACGCCGCCAAGCCTATACCCCCGCCACGGCCTGTACGTTCGCGATCTCATCGTTTGCCGTCACTCTGCCACGGGTCCTACTCTTTATATCGTCGATTCCGCCCTCGCCGTCAACAAGACTCTCGCGGACACAGGAGCCGGCCCCTCGGTTGTAACCACCGAGCTGTTGGCCGCACTGCCCCGCGACGCTTGCGTCTTCGTCGAACATGCTTCGGACCGACCTGCCGTTGTCGGACCGGATGGCAACCCCCTCCGTACCCGCGGCTACGCCACGTTGGTCTTCTCTCTCACCGGTGTCGAATTCCGACACCGTTTCCTCGTCGTCGAAGGCGCGCCTATGCTTCTCTTGGGAAACGATTTCCTGGAAGCATACGCTGCCTGTATCGAACTGTCGCCAGATGCTGGGCGTGATAGCCGCTTGACTCTCCACTCGAATTCATCGTTCATTCGTTCATTCGCTCTTCGCTCTTCGGTCTCGTTCAGGATTGCTCTTCTGCCGTTCTCGTGGCTTGTTCGGAGCTCTCCGCTATCCGTTAGGTTCTCTTCTTTTCCTCGCGGGACGCTCGATCCTAGCAGGGGGGTGTCGCATTCGCGAATCGACGCTCGTTAGGCTTCTCTCTTCTCTTCTTTAGGTATTTATCGTTATAATTCTCTCGTTCTCGTTCTCGGCGTCAGTCGTCATCCGTCGCTCTCGCTCTCGTCGCTCTCGCTCTCGTAACACTCGTACCCTACAAACTCGCCTCTCCTCACCAGTCCCTGCCAACACAGCCCTCCTCTCACTCACCCTCGCCTCTCGCCTCTCGCTCGATGTCGCTCTCGCCGCCGTCCTCGCCCTCGCCCAAGCCCGCCTGCCCGCCTTCCTCTGCTGACGGGCTTCAGCCCGTCAGCACCTCCGAAGTCGTCTCCCTCGCCGCGCCTGCCGCCGGCCTTGCCCCTTCCTCATTGCCCTCAGGCCCTATGGGCCATCCCAATTCGTCATCTCGGCGCCGAGCTAAAAATTAGCTACAGCTAGTTCGCCGACGATACGCTTGGGGCGCAGCGCAACGCTCCACCGCGTCAAATATAAAGGTAGTTGCACACAAGAAGTAAAAGGGCTTTCACAATTTTTAATGTATTTCAGGCATAGTTTATCCGACGGATCAGCTCACCCGCCAGTAGTGCGAGCGGGCCAGTAGGGTCATTGAACACTTGTTGCATTGAGTCCAGTGGTCCTATGCCCATAATAGTTTTGAACCATAGCGCCCTATGTCAACCAGTCAAAGTGCGGACGTTCTCGGCCGGTTTCGGGCTGGTAATTCCGATGACCGACGCACACCCGCCGGAAGATCGCGCAATAGTAGCAGTTCACGGCTGAAATTGTGCCAGGGAGTCCTCATATAATTCTCAATCCCAGCTGGCGAGTTCCGCATCCGATTCTGAGTTTCTTGGTGGGAACAAATAGTTGCATGGCCCTTGTAAGCATTATAGTAGTGGCTGCAATTTGAGAAGTCCTGATCCTGCCCAAAGCCATATAAATGTACAGTGTCGCATAGCACCGCTGCCGTGGCAAACGCCATGAAGCCAGCTGACGGCCATGGATAGAGCCTGAACGAATTCTTGATAAAGCGTACATATCCCGGGGACACGCGATATGCGCCGTCACGACTCACTCTTCTCCAGCATGCTTGAATGCCAGCTCCCGTCTTCTTAGTGTGACAGTAGAAGATCGTGGTGGCTGGGATGTTCGAGATGTTGCGATGTACATACGAGTCGTACGTTGAGAACAGCACATCGGTTCTGTTGTCCGTGTATTGCGCAAAGTACTCGGGCATGATGGGGAGGGAGTTGACTCTGATCACGGTGTGCGCCTCATCGATGAGCTGGCCCTCTGGCTGCTTCAAGAGAGTTGTCGAGCTGCCCACGACCGCACACCTGCCGTGGATGTCTGGCGTGCGCACCATCTGAGCACGCAGCCGGTGGAAGACACTCTCGTTGAGGTCGCGGTCGTAAATGTGCGGGGCGAAGTGGCCAAAGACGGTCTCCATGTCTCGATCTCGCCGCTCCCTTCGCGCGGCCGGGAGGCGCCAGGGGGAGGGGGGGGGAAGGGGAGGACAGAGAGATGGGAGACGCGGCAGAGCAAGAGCAAGAGGGCGGCGAGCACCGATGCTGGAAGGGCGGTGAAGCAGGCGTTCACACCTTTCTTTGTACTCGTTAGAACATGTTGTGTTGTAGAACATCTTGTGAGCTAGTATCCCTAGATCCCTAGCCTAGCCCAAAAAACCCCTTTAATTATCCTCGCCTCACACGTGGCACTGAGTCCCGTTCTCGTAGCCACGCCCCTTGTCCTCCCTCACCCTCACTCCCCGCCTTGCGGCAACTCCCCTCATGCTCTACTCGGGGGCTCAGGCCGTGTTGGCAACGTGTTGGGGTGGGGGGTAGGGGGGTCTGAGTAGAGCGGGGTGCACCTATCCTCAACTGTATGTTCTCACCTTCCTCCTGTGCCGCTGAGCGACCTGTTTATCCCAGTTTTGTCGTAGGGCGTCGTCGCTGTTGTGTGCTACGATGTTTGGCGTGCTATGGTGACGCTAATGAGTGGATCTAAGGGCAGGTCTATCATCTATCACAGAGTGCCGTCATCTGCCAACACAATCCATCGGTCCTTGCCGCTTACCGATATAATCGTCTTTACCGGCTAACCGATAGATAGGGCGGTCAAACAGGGGCTTTTTAATGACTAGTAAGGTTTGGGCTGCATTTTTTGACCGTGGCGCGATGCCCAATAAAGAAAACTCCCTCCCGGGGGGGCTACCTGACGCTACGAAAATCTTCGCCAAAAAATGGTGTGATCCGCCCCCCCTCTCGCCCCCTCCGTCACGCGCGCTCACGCTCTACACGCAAAGAATTGGCGGTCGCGCCCGCGGGAGGATCGGTTCCTTTTTTATATCTAAGCTACATCTCTTTGCCCTCGCCTCCTTTGTACCACCCTGGGGGGTGTCCGCGATGGAGAGAGGGGGGCACGAGGCCCCCATTGCCCCCCACTTATAAAAGTAGGTTCAGTCTTTGGTATACTCTAATATGACTGCTTACATTAGCTCCAGAAAGCACCGCGCCAACGTGGCCGCGCACGGCGGCGAAGGTCGGTCTGTCAGGCAGGAAGGTCGCCATCGCTCTGCCTCGGATTCGAGCGCGGCGAGAGACGAGGGGAAATCTTCCCCCGGTCCCACAATAAAAAAATTGGGCCTCCGGATCAACAAGAGTTTTTTTTTCAATTTTCAACCCCGTCTCCCCCACCTCTAACCCTACCGTGAGTGACCAGGCCTTGTGTGAATCGTAACTTGTACATTATTCACTTTCTCACACCTGAGCCAGGAGGACATGAAGCACGATCACCTTGCGCCTCTTGAGGATTTGGCTGATTTCACAAACAGTTCTCTAGGGAGAGTAGACGTAGATGGGCCGTGGGGGGGAAACGATGCTGCAAACATAAGCAAGAGGGACAGTGCGTGGGTCATCACGGACTCTTGCTCACAGCAGGTTCATCTTAGCAAGTCTTGATACGGCCTTCCTCCCGATTCGAACACCTCATCGAAGCCCTGCCGTGTAAGGCAAAGCCTCGATGCGAGCTGTTTTGCTTGGCATTGCCGATGCCACACACGAAATGTGCAGCTAACGAGCGAATGGCATCATCAAGTAGGAGCCGTAGAATACCTTCCATAGTTGCATGTAGTAGGAATATACCGCAGCAGCATCGAGTGGATCCACGGACGATAGGCGGACCTGTGATAGTGAGAGAGCGAGAGAGTATCGATGATGGCGCATGGGCAAGCGGGTGCGTTCATATACCTTACGATCTCGTATATGCGGAAAACATAACCCAGGCACAATTCACATTAATAAATCTCGCCGCGAAGAAGGCAGCTCCAGCAGCGATGGCCCTGCGAGCCGCGCGCGTCCACAGCCCTTTGGCCATTGCCACATTTGCGGCAATGCTGACAGCGCTACCGACAGCAATAAGAGCAACCGTGAGAAGGCCAACTGCAAACGTGAGCACCTGACATGCATTGGTATGACGGCAAGATCACCAACCGACGCAAGTGAATAACAAGGTGGCAATTAACATTTGGAACCGCCTACACCCTCGCACACACCTGTTGTTGACCCGTACGGACTGAGAAGGAATTGATGCCGTAGATTCGATCTCCCGCCACGTCAGGGACGTCCTTCACAAGTGCAATGACGATCCCAAATCTTGATGATGAAGAACAAGCATTGGGATGAAGTTAGTCCCGTTGCAAGAGAGTGCATGCCGCTTGCTCATGCTTCGAGTGGCATCGCCGTTCGTATTGCGTAAACACGGCTGCTTGACTGGCTTGTCAAAGTATAGCAGATGGTTACTGGGACTACGGAAAGGCTCCAATGGAGCCAAACCAAACGGTTGCCTTTGATGGGCTTTGGGCTCTATAGCCTTTACTCCTTGGGCAAAGGCACTAGCACTTACAATGTGTAGAAGATGGTTGCTCCAATGCAGCGCAATCGTAGATCAGCCTCCACCGGCGGAGCCAGGTCGCCTGTCATTGCAGACAGGACCGCGCCTACGCCCGCGATGGGTGTGGCAAGTGGTGCTCCAAATCCTGTAGTTGCAGCATGCTAGAAGAAGGCCCAGTTGATGAGGCCACCGCGAACGGCCATGATGCAAAAAGATGCCATCAGAGGATACCGCTTCAGCCGTACGGGCGGCACAGAATAGGCAGTGCCAAGAAGCGCCGAGCCAACAAGCACCAATCGTAGTGCGGGGGAAGAGAGCGGAGGATGTGCATAACCTAGACCGGCTCCAAGACAGAGGCATGCAATCACAATTGCCCAGCCTTGCTTGAGCGTCATCTCTCCCGATGCAAGAGGCAGTTTTGGTTTGTTGACCTACAGAACGGGGACAGGCGGAGTGAGACCTGGCCGATCGGTGTGCAGCTGCAACAGACATCTGAGATTCGGACCATTGAACTGGAGTCGACACAATTACCTCAATGACTGTGTCGCAGTGGAGTCTCAGCGTTCATGTCGATGATGTGTGCAGGCCCATCAAATCCACCACTCGGCTCCCCCCGCCCCCACACACCTGCCTTCCGCCCCCGACCCTGACCCTTCCTACTGACTTATCACCCAACTACCAGCACTTGCACCTTGTCAATCTCAACGTCAAAGAGCTGGTTGAGCCCTGTGATGTAGATGTTGATGAGCAGCGAGGGCAAGGTAGCATACGATACAAGCGGCACCAGCACAGAAAGGAGCGTGGCAGCCGGGACGCTGGAAGGCGCGGCGAAGAGTGAGAGAGCAGGAATGCACATGGCCGAGCCTATTAGAGTGTGTGGGCGCGAGAAGCGCCAGAGAAGCTCAAGGGGACGGAGCGGGCCGCCGTTGGCTTTGGTTGCGGTCACGGACAAAGCCTCATGCGGCTGCTCGAGCTTGTCGACGATGCGCTCGGCGCATGCTTGCGGCGAGGGGAGACGAAGGGACGGGAGCGTGCGGGGCGACAGCCGCGACGAAGGGACGGCCCTCGCCAGTGTGGGCAGAAGCGCGGCTAGCAGCAGAACCGTCGCGCCGCACGCCATTTCTGCGACCGAGCTCAGAGTTTCTTCTCGTCAGAGTTTTATTGTTGTGTTAGTATAGCGGGACAGTAGTGATGAGGATTCCATGGCCACGTACGTGCCTTGCACGGTCCGGTGTCCGTTCAAACGACTCAACCGCATTGACTTTGACCTCTCGTACTCGCCAACCATCTCCCACGGCGGCTTTCGACTCTTTTGCGTCATCTCCGTCATCATGTGCACGTACAAGGGCGCCGCCGATGCCATCTCCGCGTACACGCAGAGCGAGTTGCCCCCCAACGAGCGCGTTTGGGTACGCATGCGTTGGATACAATGCAAACGCTAATTAGTCTATGTGGGGATCACCACAATAAACTTATAAAAAAAACTTCTTAATATTCTCGCCGCGCCCGCGACACTGCACTCTAACAATTGCAGCCTCGGCCGCCACTCTCATCCCCCCTCCACCTGCCTTGCGGCCCGTCCCTTGTGCGCTACCTAGGGGCTGGGTGTTAGGGGTTTCCTGCAGCAGGCGGTGTGCACCGATCCCCGATAGGTTTTTTTCTCTCCTTTCTCCTGTACCATCGGGCTATCGGTTTCTACGATGTTTTTGTGTTGTTGTTGTTGTTTTTGCTATTGTTGATGTTGTTGTTGTTGAACCTGGGAGGTGAGCGGCGTGTCACCGTGTTTCCGGGGGGCGAGGCCGGGCGGGTGGGTGAAACACCTCAACTACTTGTGCGCGGTTAAGCCAGCCTCTCCGCTAGTTGGAGCGCCTTTGCTATTGCGGCTAGGATGTTGCCTAGCATTAGTGTTCCTTTGTCGTTGAGTGTAAAAACGGGGGAGCAGAGCTCACGCGGGGTCTTGAGCTTCGGTTTTCTCCCTTGTGAGGCTTTGCAAGTGCGTGCGGTCGAGGACTTGTCCGGGGCGTTGAGCCCTCTGGCGAGGATCGTGAATCTGGTGAGGGTTCTTTCGATGACCGGCACGTGGTGGAAAGTGTAGTTGTCAAACTCTACTTTGTAGAAGTCGCCTATTATGTACCTCCACGCTATGAGGTATAGGGCTTTGAGGCTGTCGGGCGTCGTCGTGCTCGGGTATACAAAGAGTCTATCTTTAAGCTTTTGGGCCGTCGATCTATCCTTTTCAGGCGTGAACCCCGCCACCGCTTCTACGGCCCGAAAGATTTGTTGTGTAGAAGGGCATCTGGCTAGGTGTGTCGAGTTTTCTCGGTGTTTTCCACATAGTCTGCACTTCGCCGTGGTCGCCGTGGCGAATCGGTTTCGTGTGCCTAGCCTCCTATGAGTGATGTGTTTAAAGTGGGGGTGCTTATCCGTGTGCTTAAGCATTGGGTGTGTGTATAGTTTCGCCACGTGTGTCCACTCGTTCCGGGTCAAGTCTAACTTGCGAGCCCACTTTTCCCGGGCTGGTTGCGGCTTGTCGTTGGGGCCGCCCACTAGGTATTCGCTCGTGATATCGGTTACGGTGATTTGGTCTAGTTGCTTTTTGCCGTTGAGCGCATATTCTTCCGCTAGGGGGTATTCTAGGTGCTTCGGGCCTTTGAGCCCGCTCTCCCATTTGGCCGGCGTGTGGAATAATGCCTCTTCGTCCGGCTTAGCAACATCAGTGGTGTGTGTGGTTTCCCCTAAGTAGTTGGTGTTAGTGCACATCCATATGTTGTTCATTTTGGTGATGTATTTATTTTCTTCAGATACCTTGGTTTCCCTTGCCTCGTTTTCCGGCGGAGTCCCGTCGCTAGTCCGCTCCGGTTGCGCCTTAGTGTCAGAGCAAGGCTCATCTCACTCTTGGAGATGGCCTGCGAGGGCGCGCCGGCAGCTAGCGCGGAATGCGGTTCTTGCGGGGAGCTCATGGAGCTTTCCTCGGGGGTGACTACGGGCATGGTGATCGACGCACGACGCACGACGCACGGAGGGCGCGGAAGTGTGGAAGGAGGCTTGTGGGAGGTGGTGGCAGGCGACTGGGGGTGGCTCAGGCGCGTGCTTGGCTGGTATTGACTCGTTGACTCGGGGTATAGACTCGGGAACTCGGGGGGACTCGCTTGGGAACACGGTGGGAATCGACGAAGTTGCTACAAAAACACTCACAAGAAACCCAAACCCCAACGACCTTGGGCTCAGAAAACTAACGTAAACACTCCGGAATCATACGATAAACAAACCCTCCCCGTGCGACAAAGGCTGAGGTCGCGATCGCTCGTCATGCGCGAAGAAATACGGAAAGAGAGCGCAAAACTACGCAAACGAAGGGTTCAAACTATCGTTAAAGTGAAAACTCGTCCGCTGAAGCCAACGCGGAGGGTCGAGGAGAGGTCCAAACTCGCGCGGGGGGAAGAAGGCGATGTGCAGAGAGAACTTCTAGACAAGCGACGAGCAAGGGGCGACGAAACAAGACGCGAGACGCGGGGCGCGTGCCATTCGTTCTTCCTTTCTTTCACCGAAAACGCGGCGAAACTAACGTTAAACATCGGTACCCCCTCCGCGAGAATCGCGAAGAAGAACGGACGAGATGGAGGCAATCATCGAAGGAATCGCGAGAGGAATCGAAGCGAGGGGGGGGAAACAGCGCGCGCGGCGACTTCAGAAAGGATCGAGCTGGCGAGGTCGTCGGTAGAGAGCGCTTGACGTAATTCGTCGGCATGAGGCACGCCCACATCGAGATACGAGGAGGTAATCGACTCCGAAGATTCCGATGCTTGACGAGCGAGCCTATCGCTTGCTTGTTGGCGGCGAGCGGTGAGGGTGGATGAAGTAACCGCGGCGGCGACTATGTCGTGAATTTCAGAAGAATCGAAAGAATGGGCGTCACTCTCCTCGAGATGGAGAGGATCGTGATCAGGCTCGAGAGCAACTAAGCGGGATAAGCCGTCGGCGTCCCAGTGAGTGACTCCAGGTTTGTGCACGACGTCGAATCTATATTCGGCTAGCTTTAGGACCCATCGCATGAGGCGCGAGGCTGGACCACCGGTGACTTGATCTTTCATCGTGTGAAGCCAGCGCAAAGCTGAATGGTCTACGACGAGGGTGAAGTGGCGACCCCAAAGATAAGGCCTCCAATTTCGGATCGATTCTAGCGCTGCTAGAAGTTCGATTTCAGTGACTGTCCAATGGCGCTCAGCCGGACTCAAGCTACGACCGTAGTATGCAACGACGCGCTCTCTCCCTTCGTCGTCTTTTTGGGCGAGGACGCCGGCGATGCCGAGCTTGCTAGCACCGTCGGTTTTAACGAGGAAAGGACGGTCGTCTCGAGGAGGTGCAAGTACGGGTTCTTCACAGATAGCTTGCTTGAGATCTTCGATAGCCTGTCGACAGGCTTCTGTTTGCGACTCGACCGGGACGTCGCACCCTTTCCGCGTGAGAGCGGTTAACGGCGCCGCACGGATCGCAAAACGACGGATGAAACGGCGGTAGTAGGAGCACAATCCAAGGAACGAACGGACGGCTTCGATCGAGTTGATTTGGGTTGGGTCGATTTTCGAGACAGCTTCCACTTTCTTGGGATCCATCCGAAGACCTTCACGCGAAACAACGTGGCCGAGATATTCAGCCGAGGTGGCAAAGAAAACGCATTTCGACATCTTGCAAGTGAGGCCCGCCCAGATGAGACGTTCCAAGACAAGATCAAGACGGTGTAACATTTGTTGGAATGACGACTCTTCCCTGGCCTGCAGCGAGTCACCTACACCTGTCGACCAGGCGCCGACATCATCCAAGTATGGCATACAAATCTCCCATGCCAGCCCACCGAGAACGGCGTCCATGAGGCGGCACATATACGAGGGACCGGATTGAACACCGAAAGGCAAGTAATTGAACTCGTACTTGCCGCGATGAGTAGTGAACGCGGTGATATGTTTATCGGATTCTTTGATCGGTATACCCCAGAAACCAGATGCCAGGTTCAGGGTGCAAAGGAATAGAGAATCGAGGTTGCCTTGACCGGACGACAATCGGTCGATGGCTTCTACCGTGAGGGGAAGAGGGCTGTCCTCTAGACGAAGCTTAGAGTTGACGTCGCGATAATCTACGCAGAAACGTACGGAGCCATCCTTCTTAGTGACTAACACGACTCGAGAGGCCCACGACGAATTTGATTTCCTAATGATGCCCGCGGACTCCATCTTGCAAACTTCGTCCTCTATGATCTTCTCACCCTCTCGTCCAACTCTAGACGGTGCGTGACGGTGAGCTTCGGCTCCGGGGTTGAGCGGTAGCTCTACCTCCATCACGTGAGTGTGATTCGGGTTAGTCGGGTCAATTGCGAAAGCAGCGATACGTCGGGCCAGTAGACGACGAACTTGTTCACGTTGGGGCATCGAGAGACGGCCCTCGGGGTCGATCTTGGCTGCCTCGAGGAGCTTGCGTTGGTCCTCGTTGAGCGACTCAATCACATCCGGCGAGTTATTGTCACCGACGCGGTGATAAGTTCCAGCGTGAATCTTGAATCGAACCTGTAGCGAAGCTACAGGATGGAACGACGGAAGGTGTAGTGGTTTGGGGTCAGTATTGGCCACCGTAACCGCGATGGTGTGGTCGGATTTCGGCCTCTCTACTTGAGGGATGACGAGCGGAGAGCTGTCAATAGTCTCGCGTGTAGGGAGTCGGTCCACGAGCATGGCGCAGTCTTCGTGTTCTCGAAGAGCTAGCGGAATTCGGACGTGAAACGTCGCCCGATGATAGGCCGGGATCGTGATAGGTTCATGGGTATATAGGAGGTACTCGGAGCCACAAGACGCCGGCGCTTTGGCGGCAAACTCATCGGCCGTGTTGAAGAGCGGCTCGGAGACTAGCTCCTTCTCGAAAAACACACGGTAGTGCCAAACATTGCCGGCCCGAGAGAGGCCGCCGTTGAGAATGGCGTGGATTAGCTCGAAATCGTCGGAGTTCTTGTAGAGAGAAGCTACCTCATAGGGGGACATGTTAAACAGTTGGTCCCATGAGGCTAGGATGACCTCTCGCTCAGAAACATCCCCGGCGAGGCTTGGATCGACGGGATGCCGCCGAGTCGCCGGATTTGGAAGCGAGCGGAGGCCCGCGACGGTGGGTGGAGGTTGGGGATCAGAAACAGGCTTGACAGACGGGACAGGAACGGGTGTATTGGGTATGGGGAATCCGAATCTGTGTGTCTTGTGCGTCAGTGGCAACACGGGGAACTGTTCAATTGTAATTGTGAGCGCGTACCTTACACGAATATTCATGCCTACAGCCTTCAGATGGGCAGGAATACAACACTTAGAGGCGGAATGGTGCGGTGCCGGGCTCTCCTGCGCTTTGTCTAGGAGTCTCGAGGCGTGACGAACTACATGCTCCCACGAGTTTAAGAATTCTTGTTTGTTTATTCTCGCTCCCGCGTGAAGGAAGGTGTCGGGGAGGTGGTCTACGTATTGTTCGCAATCCTCCCGGGTGTAAGGTACGGTGAAGTCGGGGTCTTTGTACACGTTGTGTACGACGTGCGTGTTGAGCGTTTCCCAAAGACTAGCCCATGCGGCACGGGTGAGCGGTGGGTGATCGTGTCGATTGTGCCATAGCGGCTGTGAGAGTGCCCCCTCTCTAGAGAGAGGAGAGCGATCTATCTTCAGCGCTCTAAAGTTAGTCAGGGTGTCTTTCCAGAAGGCCGGCAGCGCCGGGTTCCCTCGGATGCTCCGCGTGAGTGTCTTCGGGGGGGCACGCTTCAATCATCGAGTTTTGACCTCAAACTCGGTAGGGTCCGATACGTATAAATGTTGTGACAATTGGAGGAGACGTTTTTGTGCGTCTCTGGTAACAGCAACATTGAGTATCCAGGTTAGTGTGCCCTTGTCTTCTACCGGGAACCTTTCGCTTAAGGCTTGTACCAAGCGTGCGCGTAACTTGGCATCATTGTCGACGATTACAGCATCGTCGATGTAAACGAGGACCCACAAGAGGCAACGCCCCTTCGCGTAGGTGTACATGCATACATCGATCGGTGAACGTTGGAAACCCCACGATAACAGGAAGGAAGTAAGAAGATTGGCCCACTCACGGCCAGCTTGTCGTAGACCGTAGAGTGATCGTCGTAATTCACATACGAGTAGTTCACCTTTGTGGTTGAACGCTGGCAAACCTGGGGGCATGCGCATATATATTCTTTCCTTTAGTGTAGCTTGGAGGTAGGCTTGACGCACATCGATAGACGACAGGTTGAGGTCCAGCGCTGTCGCAAGGGCGAGAACGAGACGAATGGTGGCGGACTTGACGACTGTGGAGAATATCCGGTTGAAGTCAACACCATACCGTTGAGTATTACCATCGGCAACGAGTCTAGCTTTAAATTTTTCAATGGACCCGTCGGCCTTGCGTTTGATGGCGAAGACGAAGTGGCAGTGGAGTAGGTTGGCGTCGTCGGGCATGTCAACGAAACGTATTACTTTCCACGTCCCAAGGGTGATTAATCCGGCCAGTTCTTTGTTGATAGCCTCGCGCCAATATGAAGCGTGCGGTGATCGGAGGGCTTGGCGATATGTCGCAGGGACGCCGACGTCACCCGCCTAGATCTGATGTGATGGTGACCGCGTGCGCAGACATGGCCGACTGGCTTGTGTAGGCTATTGGACCGCCGTCGTGATAGTAGCGTTTTTGTTGCTCGAAGAGTGAGAAAGCTTTGTCGATGTTTGTCGTATTGGACTCATAGGCGAACGTAAGCGCATGAGTAGGCTTGGGGATGGACCGCGCTTCTGTTAACATAGTGAACCCTGCGATTGCCGCGTCGACGCTAGGAGCATTGACCGAGTCATCTCGGACATAGTATCGTGTGTTGGCACCCCTGCGGGGCAGAGGTCTCCAGTATAATGGTAGTATACTGGAGTGTAAAAGATAAGCGCGCGCGGGTCGGATTCGAACCCCCGCCCTCTGCTTTTAAGTGGCGCACATATATACCACTGGTCTATAGTGCGCCACAAGCGCTTGTGGCGCACTATAGACCAGTGGTATATATGTGCGCCACTTAAGGGCGAAGGCCATCTGCGGTTCCGTGAATTGGGCGAATATTGTTTGTGGTAACTTGTCCCCCGCGAGCCTGCGCGAACGTCGGACTTGATGTTCGGTGATGTTAGTCACCATGTTAGGTCTTCCCTGGCTATGCGGCTGAGATCTCGGCACCTCGGGTAGAGTTGAGGAAGGAGGCAGAAAAGGTCGCGACGCTCCGCTGGCTAGAGGCACCACTGCGGCAGGAGGCATGGGAGGTGGTACGGCTTGCAGAATCGAGTAGCTCGGAGCCCGGCTTTCGCACGCGGGCTGAGAAGGTCGTCGCGCCTCTTGCAAGCCAGCCCGTAGAGCTTGCGGGGCCTCGTCATGATCCGACTCTCTACACCCAATGGGTGGTGCCAATGACGAGTAGCCGATTCCCCCCACCTCCGACGCCGAGGGAGGTGAGGCCGCTGGCGGTGGAAACGGTGGCGGCGGCGGCAATGGATGGGATCGATTTGAGATGGTCGAGCTTAATGTGAGATGGTCTATTCCATCTGACTCGTGCGAGCCATGTCTTGGCTGCGGCGGCCAAGAGCTAGAAGGGAGCATGTTGCTGGGTAGCGGCACGGCGGGCGGCACAAATGGAGTGGGTGCGGCGGCTGCCGCCGGTACCACTGCAGGTACCGGCGGTGGGAATTGCTGCTGTTGGACGCGTGCTTCAGCAAGAGCTTGGGCGGCTGCAGCTCGCGCCTCCTCGTTGACCGTTTCCGCGTGGAGCGCTTCCAGCAACTCGGTTCTCTCATACGCACGTGTAGCACCGAGCGAGGTGACCGTACTTTGTAGAGCATCCAGCCGCTCTGAAGCCTCTGCGCAGAAGTCAAGGCCATGCAAAAGCTGCGCCTCTAGGTCATCAAATGACTTCACTGCCAGAGACAGCTTGTGGAAGAAGGTCTCGCGCTCTGGTAGAGAAGGATCAGAGGTGCGTGCCGTAGTGAACGTCTCGTTGGCGGTGCGGAGCGCCGAGAGAAGCTCCGCCTCCAATTCGGCGGACTCACGAATGCGTGAGGCGAAGGGCTCGTACCTATAGGGAGAATGCGGTCCCGAATTAACCAAAACGCATCCGAGCATAAGCTAGGCGCAACAGCTCTCGCCGTTCTAAGGGCACGCATGTGTCTGTGGCATCAAGACAAGCGCTCACTTGGCGAGCGCCTTCGCGAAGACAGTCTCCGTGGATCCTCCGGCCGCATCTCCCCTGTACACGAGCTCCCCCGTCACATCGTCTCTCGCCGCAAGTGCCCTGGCATCGGCAAGGGCAGCGACACGCGCTGCAGCACATGAGCGGAGAGACTCCAGGAGCGTCCGGATGTCCGCCACGCACTCTAGGTCGGCGAGAGTTGAGCCCTTGGCGCCACGAGGAACCATCGAATTGAGGGTTGGGATATCATAATTCAATAGCTGAAGGTGGTCGAGACACGCCGCATGGTGCGAGCGCAGGGCCGCATTGGCAGCCTCGGCTTGCTGAATGTCAGCCCGAATCTGAAGAGAAGCAGGATGGGGACGTGGGGGCAAATGGCCATGCTCATCCATGCTAAGTGCGATAGGTGATGGATAATCGTGGACCAGTGAGGGCTTAGAACCCGCGCGGGATCATTTCCGCCCGACGGACTCGGATGGCTCACCTCTGCTAGCTCTCGCCTAGCGTCGGCGGTGAGCGCTGCGGAGCGAACACATGCCCATCGTTCGCCGTGCTGAAGGTGCAATTGCTGGTCAGCTCCCTCCTCGACTTCAAGAAGTGCGTCAATGGACATTGCGCATGCGTCCAAGTCGGCTGTCTTTCCGCGAACAGACTCGAGCATGTCTGAAACAGCGCGCGTACCGCCTGCCGCCTGTACGCGGGTTACCGCTTCAGCCAGTGGTTCGGGGAGACGAGAGTCCGCCTCACACGCGTTCAGGGCATCTGAGCAAGACCCAAGGAAGTGATCAATGACGTGAGGGGACGCAAGTAAAAGCGACAAGGAGGCTCAGCACGGGCTAAACAAATCTTGTGCGAGATTGCGGCTTCAGGGAGGGACGATAAATCAAGGCTGTGTGAATGGTTACCACAGGGAAGCAAAGCACTGGGCGGCACGTCTTGGCATCGGGCGCATGATTCCACCGCAATCAGGACTTTCGATCGCGAGTTTCAAGGGCAAGGCTTTCAACGCTTTCGACCCTTACACAAAGCGTACCAGGAAGGTCCATCGACGCGAGCTCAGCTTCCTTGGTCTGTTGGATGTCGTTGAGATCGTCGCTCATCTGACGAAGCAGGTCGTCCAGTGATGCAGTGTACACCGATGCATCGGTAAGCACCGTCAATGGCACAAGCCGTGAGAAGGGGTCGCCTTCAGCGGCAGAGGCAGCATCACTATAGTCGTTGCTAGCCGCAGGCAATGCAAGCGGTGTTGGCGTCATGGATTTGACGATCGCCTTGGGAGCAGGAGAGGCGAGCGTGGAGATGGGGGGCACCCGCTCGTGGTAAACGTTCATGTTGTACTTCGACGCTGTCGCCTCGGCGGCACGAATCGTTGAAACAGCTTCCTCGAGGGCCTTCAGAACGGCAGGAGGGACAGCGGAGGCTCCGGCTGCCGCACCGCCTCCGCTATTTGCAGCCACACCTCCTGCCGCAAGCCGTTCGGAGGCATGGGTAGCCAGCTCGACGGCACGTTGCAGTCGCGCCACCTGAGGCCCATATTCGTGCTTCTCCTCGTGCTCCGCTGCCATGTGGAATTGGGCCCACGCATCAAAGATGCGCGCCCCCGCCTCCGCCTGGCAAATCAATGCCAAAAGTGTTGCAGGCGCTCCAGTCCCACTCGATGCACGGCCAACGCGATCTTTGGCCTTGCCGAGCATCCCTCCGCCACGCTCCCTGCCGGGCGGGCTCAACTCACCCCCACCCCCACTCGCCACGCACTCGTCACGGACGGTGCGCAGCTTAGCAGCAGCTTCGTCATAGAAGGCTGATGTCGCAGCCGCCAACTTGGCCACCAAACCGCCCTTCATCTGGTCACGCGTCGCTCTCTCATAGAAGCACCGCTGCGCTTGTGCGAGCATGAGCGCGCGCTTCCCTTCTAGAGCGGCCGCTGAAATGTCGGCAGTCAGCGCACGATCGGATGCCCAGGATGCGCCTGCGATGGCTCCCGCGGCAGTATCGAGTGCGCCAGCGGCCTGCTGGAAGTCCTGACAAGCTGCGCGCAGCCCGTCCCCATCCGCGGTGTTGCGAGTGGTGGCGCGGAATGAGAGCGCGGCGGCAAGATTATAGAGTGCGCACACGCGCTCGAACCCTAGCTGGTGCATAGTGCACCTCGCCTCGGGCTTGTGTGCGTCGCGCCACGTGAGCTCGAGCTGCGCATCCGTGCCACTGAGAGCGTCGTCCACTGCTGTGCCGAACCGCGAGCTCATGGAGGTGAGGAGCTTTGCATAGCGTCCGAGCGCACTGACGGCATCCTCAGCGGTCGCCTCGCTGAGCGCGATGGCGCGCACCCGCTCGCGCAGCGCGTGCACCTCGCCGACAGCTGGGCGGTGCTGCTCTGCCTGCTCGTGAGAGTACGAGGTGGAGATGAAGAGCAGGAGCCCCTGTTCGAGCTGCGCGCTCGCGGTTTGCTTGAGAGGTAGGGAGAGAAGGTCGGAGGCCATCGCCGCCCGCCAGCGCCGCGCCAGCGCCGTAGAGCGAGGAGGGCAATAGGCGGCCCTGCGTGGCCGCGGCGCGGTGGTCGGCTTGCCTCTCGCACTCCCTCGGCCCGCCGCACGCCCAGACGGGGGGGGGGGGGAGGAGGGTAGGGGCGAGGTAGATGGGTTCTTTATGTGAGGGTTGGAGTATGAATAGAGAATATTTTGAGGGGGGGGGGGGGGGGGATTCATATGGGAAGGGGGCGGAGGGAGGTCCGGGCGCCCGCTAGAAAGTAAACCGTTGCCGCGAGTTCAGAGACGCCCCACCAACAACAAAACTCGAACGGCCGGCCCCCCTCCGTCGGGCCGAGAGAGAAGCGCCACGAGAGAGATAGAAAGATAAGGGAGAAGGAGGAAGAAGGAAGGAAGGTGGGCGGGGGCCCTCTCAGGAGAGAGAGAGAGAGAGAGACCACGAGGGGAGAATTTGGAAAAGGGGAGCAGAAGCGACCGTTGCGCGGAAGCGCCGGCGAACCGTCGAGGACTTTCTTAAAGGAGGAGCTTCGTTAACTTTGTGTGACTCACTCCGCCAGCGCCCGTCTCCTCCGTCGATCCCCCGCCGCCGGGACTCGACCGACGGGCACGATCTCACACCACCCGACGGGCGCCGCAACGGACTTGGGCACGCCCCCTTTCGTACACAGGGAAGGTTCGGCGGCAGAGGTTCAAGTGGCACTGCGCGCGCGTGATGTGCTCCATCTGGCACTCGCTTGGCGCGGGGCGCGTCCTTGCGCAGCGCGCCTTCTTGCCGGCAGTGCCTGTCCGGCAAGAGAACCGAAGTCAGTCGGTGCGCCACTTAAAAGCAGAGGGCGCGGGTTCGACTCTCAAGAAAGGGGGAAAGGAGTGGATGGACCGATGGACCATCCACCCCACTGTTACTGTTAGAAAAAGACCCAGGTTAGGTAAAGAAACAGGACAGTAGAAAGTGGGTGGATGAATGTGAAGGTGAACACTCAAGTGGCCACCTTTCCACCCAAAGAGAGAAACCCGCGCTCGCGAGTAGCTGCCCCGGCATAAAGGGAGGAGCTGCGGGGCAGAGGTCTCCAGTATAATGGTAGTATACTGGAGTGTAAAAGAGAAGCGCGCGCGGGTCGGATTCGAACCCCCGCCCTCTGATTTTAAGTGGCGCACATATATACCACTGGTCTATAGCTGGTCTATAGTGCGCCACAAGCGCGCTTGTGGCGCACTATATACCAGTGGTATATATGTGCGCCACTTAAAAGCAGAGGGCGCGGGTTCGAGCAAGGGTAGAGACCCCTAAGAGACAAGTAACAAGACAGCTTTCGCCACTCACGGGATGCCAAACGCATAGATTGAGCCATGCGCGACGTGGATATATGTTCCTCGTTCGCTCTTGTAGCGAGGAGGGATAGGTTGGTCACAAGGCCCTAGCGGGTCGCGCATCGCGCGGCCCTTGGCGATTCTTGGACTTTTATCAAGGCCCTGCCTTAGAGAGGCAATGACCTGGGTGGGAGCTCCATATCCGGCTTGTGGCCTCGCCACCAAGGCCGGGCACAACGCAAGAAGCATCATCGTCACCATGAGGAGAGCGCGCGTTACTATTCAAAGCGTTATCCAACAAGAAGGGGAAACACCATACTGTCAGTGCGCGCGCAAAAGAACTAGATAGAAGCTGAGACTTGGAGGGTACATTTCTTTCGCATTACTATCAACACGACAAGCTCTCCCTTACAATCACAAGACCAATTGGGCCCAATCCTCAAAAGTCGACTTTTCCTCTCCCCACCCCAAACCTAATATTCCAGAGCATCCAAATATCCAGAGATAGCAAGTCTTGCCTGAATCCGTCAAAATATCCAGTAGATATATCCGGACATTGCTGCCAGGGCCTAGGGCGAATATCATTCTGCAAGGAAGAAGCCAACACATTGCATGCGCTTGTTGACGAGTTCACTTGCACCTGAGCAGTCTTCCTTGAGCTCATCCAAGGCCTTTTTCAGCAACAGAGAAGGCCATCTATTGCGCGACCATTTCCTCCGCACAGCTTCCGTAGAAAACTCCCCGGGCGGAAGCGGTGCATCTACAAGGAGCGGCTCGTTGTGATCCAGTTGGGACAACAGCCCCTCGACCATCAGCAGTGGCTCGCGACGGGCCTTTGCAGCTCGGCAGAATGCGCGAATGGAGCCGAGTTCCAGCTTTGGGCGTGGCCTTTCCCAACGCACATCTGCAGTGGTGAGCACGCCTCCTTCTTTGTCAAGGAGGGATGGGCTCACTCGGATTGCAACGCTTCCATTGCTTGCTCCGTGGAGTGCAGTGACGAAGGCGGTGAAGTCGAAGTCTGAAAGGAAAGCATCATGGTAGCATTGATCAGGCCCCCCTGGCCTCCAGGTGCCGGGCACTAGGTGACATTGTGGCTCTGCTCCGTTGTAGCCGCCGGTGACGACGACAGCCGCATGGTGTATGCCAAAGCGTGAGCTTGCTGCCGATTTGTCTGTAGGACTAGTCACCGTACGAATGAAGTCACACGGGACAGTGGGCAGGACTGGTTTGCGCCCGACCAAGATGGACAGAGTCACCAAATTGTGCAACAATGCATGGAAGCGACGGAAGCCGTGCTGCCGCGCCCTAGCATTGGGCCATCCAGCCAACGAGCGGGTTTGCGCAGGAAGCTTGGCTATGGCCGTCTCTGCCGCGAGCGTCGGTAGCGCAAGCGCACGTGTCTGGGCGTCAAAGGGTGCGCCTTTGGGAGTCAAACCAAGATGATCGAGACGAGCGTCCCAAAAGCCATGAGCACGCAACCAAAAAAGCCTCCCGGCCTTGGACCAACACATGTGTGGGAAGCATTTCCACATGTTGGTGATGTGCAAAAATGTGAGTGGCGAGGGCCGAGCACCAGCCCAGTCAGCTTGCTCCGTAGCACCGAGTGAGGCGAGCCACATGGGAGCAATCATCAGCAGCCCCCGCTTCGGGCGGCGTGGCAGCACGACGCCAAGCGTGACTCCAGACGTTTCGCCTGCCGGCACCTCGGCCTCGGCACCTGAGGACACATTTGGCGGGACGCAAACCGGAATCCACTCAAGAGGCTTTTGCAGTTTGTCACCAAAGAAGGAGCAAAGAGGCTTCGAGGGGCTGGGTCGTGCAGTGCCCGTATCGATGGCGGACGGGTCGAATGGCGGCGATCGTGCATCTGCCAGCAAGTTCCAGTGTACGAATTTCTCGGGATGATGAACTGGATCGGTCACAACTCGTTTGTAGCCAAGTGCAATCCATAGTTCCGAGTCTCGCCCGTGCCCGGTGGCCCATGGAAACACGCGCCTCTGGAGCTCGAGGCTTTTGACCAAATCATTCCAAGCATCTTGTTCCCATAGCACCTCGCGTTTCGGCGAGCGATCGAGCGAGAGGCGGTCAATCTCAAGGAAGAGCCGTAGTCTCTCCCATATCATCTCACATAGCCACTCGGCGGCTGGCACATCGCCCTGAGCGCTTGCTGTGCATGCGGAGGCACCTTGCGCGTGCTCGCCCTCCATTTGGAGCTTCATTGCCGCCTGATCACCCGAAGCGGCAGCGGCAGTGAGTTGCGCATGTGCGTCTCGATTGAAGTACACGAAGCCACAATTGAGGGACTGTGATCCATCCTCATTCCGGGTGATGAGCACATCTTGCCAGATCAAGGGGGGTGACCGCAGACGCGCGTAGATGTCGCCAAGGATAACAGCGTCGACGTCGAGCGAGAGGACGTTGAGGTTTTCGCGCAACATGGCGAGTGCAGCGACCCACCGTGTCACCCAGAAGGCATAGACGCGGAGCATGGCGTCTTTTGTCTGAGCCTCTCCCTGAGGCACACAACGGGGCATGCATCAGCTGTGGAATGAGCCACACCAAGCAAAGGTTGCTGGCCATGTGATATTAGTCAACGCGCCACGAAATCGCAGCAAATCAGGTACAAGGAAGACTTCGGTGGAGAGACAGCTTGATGCGCTTGATTCTGTGCCGTAAATTAGCGCATCTATCGGCTACAGGCAAGGAAGAGGACAGGCTGGAGCAGAGAGTACCTTCTTCGCCTTTAACATCCACTGATCCCACCCCGGATGATTAGCTGGGTACGACGAGTGGACACATGATAGCGGAGGTTCGCCATACGCCTGTACCATACGGTCCCATTGCGAGTGCATCCTCTCGCAGTTCTTTGATCCGTCGGAGAGGATGAACCAATTCTCAAGTCTCTTCGACCGGAGCTGCAGAACAAAGTGGAAGCCCCAGCCGGCCATCTTCGAGTCAGCGGTGAAGAGAATGATCTCGTTGCGCCAGCTTCGTGTGCGTGCGACTGTGGCCGGCACCTTTGGTGCAGAGAGGTCGAGCGCCTCGCGAGGGAGCGGCGAGAGCCGGCCAAGGCTCTCGTAAAAGCCGGTCTGCTGCTCGGCTGGCGGCTGAACAGCACCCTTCATGCGGCATCCTCCATCCGACGTAACCGTCCCGGTCCACTCCACCTCCGCCGAGGATTTTCCCTCATCCAGGCCCGCAGAGTCCGGCTGAGGCTTCTTTCTCCTATTCCCGTGCTGTTGCTTGGCTCTCCTCTGCTTCTTGCTATTCCGCTGCTTGGCCTTCCTCTCAATCTTTGTGCTCTCTTGCTGAAGCCGACCTACACTCAATTCGTGCTCTTTGCTAATCTGGGCTAGCTGGGGCGCGACGGGCGTATGCGCGCTGCTCATAGATTCTGTGTTCAGCCCAGAGGAGGAATACCGCACTGCTAGAGACACGAGCAGGCAGAAAACAACAAATCCGAGAGACAGATTGAGCAGCGGCGCCGTGCGCATTGCGCTCGACCTCGACAGAACGGGGAAGGAGGCCCTGTTTGGCCCAGCCTTTAAGTATATCCGTTGGAAAGTATATGTTTGTAAGAGATCTTGTTGTCTTAGCACCCCTAGCCACATCGACCGGACGAGCCATGCATGCGCCAAGACCGCGCACACACGCGTTGCCGATGAGGCACGGTCCCTCAGCACTAGCATTAAACTAGGACAACAAGAAAACTGTGACCCTCCCCTATCATCGAAGGCGAATCCCTCTTTCCCATCCGACGTCATTCCCAATGAATGATACAAGGATTCACCAAGCGAGATGACGCACAGGCCGACGAAGGATTCTCATTAGGCCGATGATGATGGCGTAGTGGCTCCACTACGGCAAAGACGCAAAGACAAAGACCTAGGGCGGTCAAATAGGGGCGTTTTAACTATCTCTTAAGACGCGAAGCACCTTCGGAGGTGCTGCGCGCCGGCGCGGCGCCGCTGCGCCTTCTCCCATGCCTCCCAGACCTCCCCGTGGGTGGCAGGAGTGGTATAGGAGTATGTCTCCATACCCATTCCAGCTTCCCTTGCCGCGGCATGCACCAATTCGACGCTCGACGCACTCTAGGTACGATTTTGTACTACCGAAGCGGCTGCGCGAACGCAAGCCGCAAAAGGTGCTTCAGCTGCCCAGAGCACCGGCGCTTCCCCACGCGGCTGCACACGCACGTGCGCGCATCTCACTACCCCTCTGCCCCCTAGAGACCTCCTGTTATCTCCCCACTCACTGACACGCACCCAGACTGACTGCACAGCCCCCCCCCCTCCCCGCCGTCCGACTCTCAGTTGTCGTCGTCGTCAATCTCAAGCTCGGAGTCGGAATCAACGAGGCGCCTCTTTGTGCCGCGCGACCTCGCTGGCGCCTTCGACGACTTCTTGGTGCTTGGTGGCGTGGGGACATCCATATCGTCTTGCGCTCGCGTGAGGCGGTGAAAGATGCTGTAGCACGCTGGGTGGTAAGCGCGCTCGCACTTAATGCACCAAACGCCTAAGCCTGCTTTAGCCCGCGGTGCCTGCTTGTGCCGATGTGATGAGCTACTCACCTTAGTAACCGCTTCCGGGCAGGAGTACAGGCTGCAGTAGGCGCGCCCGCGCTCGATTGCCCACTTTGGCACGCTCCTTATCACGTGCTCTGACATGTCCTCGTCAGGTCCGCACAGGTGCTTGTCTTGTACACATGTGCGGCTTGCGCGCGGCCGCTGGCAGCGTCGCTTCGACGATTGGATGAGATCTTCGAGCTGTTGTGGCGAGCACTGTGCGACATCAAGGGGCGCTTCACCGCGGCGGCTGTGATTTACGCCTTCGACGAACAAGCCCTCGGAGATCTTCTCAAGGAACGCGAAGTGGCTCATCGGCAGCCTCTCTGATTTTCTTCTCTTTTTGCCGGAGGCTGTCCAGCCTAGAAGGGAGGGGGCAGGTGGAGAGGGTGTCAGATCATTAGCATAGATGGTAGGAACCCATCAGTGAACCGATCGTCGTTTGTCGGTGCGAGTTTGAGTGCCTTGTGTGTTAAACGACTTTGTTGCTTGCAACATGCTTCTTGTGCCTGCTAGGTGTTGTCGCGTGATGCACTGCAAAAACGAAATCAAAAAATAAAATCACCTGCGTGTGTTGCCAGCTGGTGTAGGGCGGTCAAACAGTGTTTTTTTATAAGGGGTGAAAAAATGACCATCTCAGAATTGAGGAAATTTGAGGATTTTTCACGGTAGAAAGTTCCCAATACACCCAACTAGCACATATCCGGGGTCCATTAGGACCCGGACCCCCCCTTGGGCCCCCACAACAAAACGTAATCAAAAAAAGACAGAAGACGCTAAAATCGCAAAAGCTTGAAAAGCTCAACTTCAAGTCGAGACCGGGCGCGCTGCGTGCCCGTTTTCGACGATCCATCCGGATGGGAGACCCCGCCAGATACCAAATACACAGGCCCCACCCGCATGGTCACGCCAATCGGACAGGCCGCGCCCCGAAACCTCGTCGAAATCACCCATCCGCCGAGCCCATTGAACGTTGAGCCGTCGCCGAGTGAGGCCCGGAGAGCCCAACTTCGAACCGATGGCGGGCGCGCTGCGTGCCCGTTTTCGACGATCCATCCGGATGGGAGACCCCGCCAGATACCAAATACACAGGCCCCACCCGCATGGTCACGCCAATCGGACAGGCCGCGCCCCGAAACCTCGTCGAAATCACCCATCCGCCGAGCCCATTGAACGTTGAGCCGTCGCCGAGTGAGGCCCTATCCCCCTAGTAGTGCACGGGGGGAGCCGCCAGATGGCGGGGGGAGAAGGGCCGGGGAAGTGGGGGTGTAGATAGAAAGTTTTCCTACGTGAGTAGAAAGTAGAGGGTCCATGGCCGCGTGTGCAGTGAGACTATTAAAAGGCAAAAGGCTAATTTACCTAGCTGCAGGTGTTCCGTGACGTGTTCCGGAAAGTGGGGTACTGTGGGGGAGGGGGGGGGGAAGTTGCTATGCGCACGCGCCGCGTCCTCGCGCCTATACTAACATAACAATCTGAGTTAAAACAAAACTATCGCCTAGTCCTCTTTTGACGGAACGCGACTTTAGGGGGAAACGATGCTACAAACATAAGCAGGAGGGACAGTGCGTGGGTGTCATCACGGACTCTTGCTCGTAGCAGGTTCATCTTAGCAAGTCTTGATACTGCCTTCCTCCCGACTCGAACACCTCATCGAAGCCCTGCCGTGTAAGTCAAAGCCTCGATGCGAGCTGTTTTGCTTGGCATTGCCGATGCCACACACGAAATGTGCAGCTAACGAGCGAATGGCATCATCAAGTAGGAGCCGTAGAATACCTTCCATAGTTGCATGTAGTAGGAATATACCGCAGCAGCATCGAGTGGATCCACGGACGATAGGCGGACCTGTGATAGTGAGAGAGCGAGAGAGTATCGATGATGGCGCATGGGCAAGCGGGTGCGTTCATATACCTTACGATCTCGTATATGCGGAAAACATAACCCAGGCACAATTCACATTAATAAATCTCGCCGCGAAGGAGGCAGCTCCAGCAGCGATGGCCCTGCGAGCCGTGCGCGCCCACAGCCCTTTGGTCATTGCCACACTTGCGGCAATACTGACAGCGCTACCGACAGCAATAAGAGCAACCGTGAGAAGACCAACTGCAAACGTGAGCACCTGACATGCATTGGTATGACAGCAAGATCACCAACCGACGCAAGTGAATAAAAAGGTGGCATTTAACATGTTGGCCCGCCTACGCCTTCGCGTATACCTGTTGTTGACCTGTACGGACTGAGAAGGAACTGATGCCGTAGATTCGATCTCCCGCCACGTCAGGGACGTCCTTCACAAGTGCAATGACGATCCCAAATCTTGATGATGAAGAACAAGCATTGGGATGAAGTTAGTCCCGTTGCAAGAGAGTGCAAGCCGCTTGCTCATACTTCGAGTGGCATCGCCGTTCGTATTGCGTAAACACGGCTGCTTGACTGGCTTGTCTAGTTATAGCAGATGGTTACCGGGACTACGGAAAGGCTCCAATGGAGCCAAACCAAACGGTTGCCTTTGATGGGCTTGGGGCGCTATAGCCTTTAGTCCTTGGGCAAAGGCACTAGCACTTACAATATGTAGAAGATGGTTGCTCCAATGCAGCGCAATCGTAGATCAGTCTCCACCGGCGGAGCCAGGCCGCCTGTCATTGCAAACAGGACCGCGCCTACGCCCGCGATGGGTGTGGCAAGTGGTGCTCCAAATGCTGTAGTTGCAGCATGCTGGAAGAAGGCCCAGTTGATGAGGCCACCGCCAACGGCCACGATGCAAAAAGATGCCATCAGAGGATACCGCTTCAGCCGCACGGGCGGCACAGAATAGGCAGTGCCAAGAAGCGCCGAGCCAACAAGCACCGATCGTAGTGGGGGGGAAGAGAGCGGAGGATGTGCATAACCTAGACCGGCTCCAAGACCGAGGCATGCAATCACAGTTGCCCAGCCTTGCTTGAGCGTCATCTCTCCCGATGCAAGAGGCAGTTTTGGTTTGTTGACCTGCACAACGGGGACAGGTGGAGTGAGACCCGGCCGATCAGTGCGCAGCTGCATCAGACATCTGAGATTCGGACCATCAAACTGGAGTCGACACAACTACCTCAATGACTTTCGCAGTGGAGTCTCAGCGTGCATGTTCAATGATGTGTGCAGGCCCATCAAAATCACCATTCGGCTCCCCCAGCCCCCCCACACCTGCCTTCTGCCCCCGACCCTGACCCTTCCTGCTGACCAAATCACCCAACCACCAGCACTGGCACCTTGTCAATCTCAACGTCAAAGAGCTGGTTGAGCCCTGTGATGTAGATGTTGATGAGCAGCGAGGGCAAGGTAGCATACGATACAAGCGGCACCAGCACAGAAAGGAGCGTGGCAGCCGGGACGCTGGAAGGCGCGGCGAAGAGTGAGAGAGCAGGAATGCACATGGCCGAGCCTATTAGAGTGTGTGGGCGCGAGAAGCGCCAGAGAAGCTCAAGGGGACGGAGCGGGCCGCCGTTGGCTTTGGTTGCGGTCACGGACAAAGCCTCATGCGGCTGCTCGAGCTTGTCGACGATGCGCTCGGCGCATGCTTGCGGCGAGGGGAGGCGAAGGGACGGGAGCGCGCGGGGCGACAGCCGTGACGAGGGGGCGGCCCGCGCCAGTGTCGGCAGAAGCGCGGCTGGCAGCAGAGCCGTCGCGCCGCGCGCCATTTCTGCGACCGAGCTCAGAGTCACTTGTTCTTCTAGTTTAACCTTAGTGCGGTGGTACTCCTACATTACTGTACGGGAGCCTTCATCGGCAACTCGGTAACGGAGCAACGAGCAACGGAGTCGCTGTCCGTTAGAACTTATAGCGCCTGCATAAGTAGTAAGTATAAGTATACGTAGCGCCTGCAATCGCGTAAGCGTACGCACGTACATCTATATGTGTTGCGTTAAGGGAGCGCTCGAACGCCCTCCATGCCTCACGACACGCTCTATTCTTAGAACGTGTCTCCCCTCCCGGCGCCCCGCTCTTCCCTCCCCTCTCTCTCTCCGTCGTGCGCCGCCGCACCACCGGCAGGCTCCGGAGGAAGCCGGCAGCGACGACCGCCACCTTCAATGTCGGTTTTCACTTGAACAAAAAAAGAAAACTCCCCGTGAGTGGTGGGCACACCCCCCTACATCGCCACAGTGAACCAAGACGGGAGACGTGACGAGCGACGCACCGAGAAGTTACGAACAATCGAGGACCGATGAGAACGCGGAACGACGAGAATCGAGAATCGAGAGGTAGTTGAACTCGTATTTCTGGCGGTGGGTACAGAACGCCGTGATGGGTTTGTCCTCCTCCTTGATAGGCAGACACCAGAAGCCGGAGGCGAGATCGAGCAGGCAGAGAAACAAAGAATATTGAGAGCCTTGGCCCCGAGATAGACGATCGATAGCTTCGACGGTGAGCGGTAGGGGGCTATCCGAAATACGGAGCTTCGAGTTCGTGTGACAGCAGACGGATCGGCCGCGACGGTCCTTCCTTAATCCTGTGCGTAATTGTCGCCCCCGTCGGATCGTCCGTCGCCCCGTCGCTCTCTTGTCGGCATTCTCTTCCTTGTTCGGTCTGTGAGTGGGTTCCTGTGCGTTCTCCTTGTACTTGTAGTCACCCCGCGTGGCTCCCTTAGAAGCCTGACGGCTAAGCGTGAGGTCCTTCCGTTTCTGTGAGCGATACGCCTTGTACTTCGAAGACCGACGGTGCATGCTGCGCGCCGCGTGCTCGTCGAGCGCCCGGCGCCAAGCCGCTCGCTGTGTGTCGGAGGCAGGCAGCCCCACTTTGGCATAGAGGGCCTCCTCATATGTATGGAGTAAAATCCGGTGCCCTCGCGAGTCCTGCCTAGAGTCTCGCGGGGCAGCGCCGAAGGACGCTGAAGGACTCTGAATGAAGGACGCTGAAGGACGCGCTGGCGTTGGCCAGATTGTGGGGCGCCAAGCAGCTGTAGTAGCCTATCCCCTATGTTTATTATGAGAGTGAGTGTGAGTGCCATTACTTGTTCCTAGACAATTAACAATCGCATTGACAAATACAACTTTGGCAATGACAATGTAGCTGTTTATGGTCTCCGGCTGGGGTTTATGATCTCCGGCTGAGGCTCGTTTAGAAGTCCGTTAGTATGTACCTCCATGCCGGGATACCTAGGTATCCCGAGGAGGGGTGCGGCCTATCGAGCTGGTAGCAGAAAAGTCTTTGTGCCACCTCATGTTGTATAGGGTTTGGTATGTTTAGGAGGCTTTCTATGTCTATGTAGGCGAAGACGGGCTCGGTCGAACTGCAACACGCTAAGTGCGTTGACGATTCTGGAGTCGTCCCGCAAAGCAAAAGCGACATGTGGCATGTGGGGTCGCCAGCGAATCTATTGGCCGTTGCGATCCTTCTGTGCAATATGTGCTTAAAGTGTAGGTATGAGTCGCGAGGTGTAAGAAAGATGTATTATTTGTACAGTTGTGACATTTGTATTTGTTTCCATTTCTCTTTTATTACGCCGGGAATTTTACTTCCCATCGGACGGTCGCTTTTTGTCGCTTGGTTTTCTTCCTCGCGTGCTCCTCACTCGGTATTCCACGGAAGAGAACGGGGGGAGGGGAAAGGGGATGTGGATGTGGTAGGATAGGGAGGGTAGTTGGGAGTACCATAAGCACTCTGCCTCATGCCGTGCAAGTAGCGTTTTATTTAAATATTTTGAAGTGCAATCTACCCATAGCCATATTGGGTGCGGAGGAGCACTTGACATCGCTAGTGACCATGCGATGCTATTTATGAGGCATTTGTCGCACGCTTACACACGGATTGTCACCAAGAGAGCACGAGGACCGTGGTTGAGCGAGCGAGGGGCTCGTGTCCGTCCATCGGTCCATCCTAAGATGAAAATCCTAAAGGTCCTACTACTACTAGTATGTGCGGACGGTGGAACAACGAGTCGCGCGCTGTCCATCAAGCACGGCGGCAGCCGCTACGCAGGAGGCGATGGGCGCCGGCCCAGCTGGCGAACGCGCTGCGATGACTCGCTCACAACGGGGTTGTGCTTCTCTCACAAATCCTTAGGCAACGGACTACCCTCTTTCATGCGCCTGCCGACTAGAAAATTGACACCCGGAATGGTTTGACCGGGCGGCGGAAGTGGCGGCGGCGATGGCGGCGGGCGGGGCGGCGGCGGCGAAGGGGGCGGGGGCGGTGTGGAGGGCAGCGATGGCGGGGGGAAGGGCGGCGGCATGGGCGGCGAGGGCACGAAGGGCGGTGGCGTGGGCTGCGGCGGATAGGGCGGGGGGAAGGGCGGCGGTGATAGGCCCGGCGTGAAGGGTGGCGTGAAGGGAGGTGGAGTCGGTGACGGGCCGAATGGCGGCGGCGAAGGCGGAGAGCCCGGCGGCTCGTCGTAGTAGATGGCCGGGCGCGAGCAATCGTCCCATGGTCCGCCATTATGCTTTTGATGGTAGCAGAGGTAAAGGTAGTAAGCGTAGCGCTTCGTGCCGGTGGTGGTGCCATCAGAGCCGCCGGGGTTGCCGGAGAGACCACCGTCGGAGCCGTCGGTGACTATGGAGTAGGAGCCCGTCTCAATGCATGGCACGTCAATGAACGTGTACGGATGGTCGAGCTTCGGCGCGATGTCCGACTTGAAGTAAACTTGCGTCATCGTGTGGTGATCGTAGACAACGAGCAAATAGCGGTATTGCACGTTGCACGGGCAGACGTTGCCGAGGAAGCCGTCCATGCCCGCACGCACCACTCGCGTCGAGTTCTTATGCACGTCGAACGCCTTAGGGCTGTTGGCGAGAAGAGCTTGATCTGCGGCGAAATGACCTGGCGCGGGCACCCAAAGTCGGGCACGTAAGCGTCGATCGAAATGCAGCCACCATGCTTGGGCGCGTACTGGCACGAGGGGTCTGCAACGCACGCCGAGCAGATGTCTTGGTTCTGGCCGGCTTGGTTCGATGAGAGGATGTCGACGTAGCTAGAGATGGTTGTAGGAGAGTAGAGTTTCTGGCAGTAATCAGTTAAAGCGCCGCCCTCGATGAGAATGCCGCCAAAGGCGAGCGTGGCATATTCGATCGGCAGTGTGTAGTAGCCGATCGTTTGCTTCTCGTACAAGTAGGTGCCAATCTTGAAGTAAGAGAGGCCAGTCGACGCGAGTACGGCGAAGTGGATGTTCCATGAGGTGAGCGGCATTGGGCCGATGATGAAGCCGTCGCCACAGCACTTGTCCCACGCCCACGAGGCCTCGATGAGGCCCGTGAAGGTGAACACGCTCACGTTGCTCGTCTCAGTATCTTGGTAGGCGTCCTCGTAGGCGTCGTTATACTTGTTCTCGTAGAACAGGATTGGGTCGGTCGTGATGCCGTAGATCATCATAATGCCATTGCGCACCGTGTCATTTGCGTAAGTGCCAAAGATGCCGAAGAGCTGCGAGGCTTGCGCAGGCGTGAGCGCCTCGAGTGCCGTCTTGACTGCGTCCGCCTGGACGGGCGAGAAGCACGCGATGCGAACGGTGAGCTCGAGCAGGCCCGGAAAGTCGGGGTTGCCTATCGGCAGCGGGGTGCGCGGGCCGTCGCTACCATAAGGCGCGTTGTTCTTGGGCGGAGGCGGCGTCGTCTTGATGGACGAGACGAGGTCGCCCGTCACATCCTTGACGAAGGCAGCGACGGCCGCCTCAAAGGCGTAATAGTCGGCTTGCGTCGCCAGCGTGAAGAAGCGCTGCAAGAGTGCGGTGAACGACACGATGGACATTCCCTGCGTGGTGATGTCATGTCAAGCTTGCCGCCCGAACCGTCGTTGGAGCGGTCGATGTGGCCCATGACATATGACTCGCCAATCGAGTCCATGGGCTGGTAGACGACGATCGAGTCGTGGCGGTCGATGCCCGAGTTGGTCGACCACGGCTTGGGAAAGCCCGAGGCGTAGAAGGCCTCCGCGCCGTAAAGCTCCTGCACGCATGAGGCCTGGACGCCCTCTGGGCCATCGCCGTTGAGGCACCAGGTGTCCTTGTGCGGGATGCCAAAGTTCTTGTCGTACCACATGCCCTCCCACTTGTTGACGTCAACGGCAATGGTGTACTTTGGATGGCCGTCCGGGTAGACGGTGATTGGCTTCATCTTCTTGATGACGGTGTATTCGGTCAGATAGAAGGCCTCGTAGTTAACGGTGTCGAGCGCGGTGGAAAGCGCAACAGAATTGTACGGCACGACAAGCTGGTTTACGCCGTGGTGCGCGTGGATGTCGAGGTAATCGACGCGCGAGTGGAAGGTGTTGTTGACGAGCCCAGCGCCGGAGCATACCTTGTTGCCTGCCTGCAGCCAGCGGCCCGCTCGGCCGAGCTGCGTGTCGAATTGGGCGTAGCAGTCGCCGCCGCCATGGACTTCGTCCCAAATGACAACGGTAAGGTTGCCGCTGCAAGGAAAATCAGGCGTGCCCGAGATGCATATGCCACCTCCGCCGGGGCCTTCGAAGGGAGCCCACTCGCAGCCCGGCTCATTGACGCATGCGTGCTCGTAAGTGTGGGTCGAGCAGACCGAGCAGCACCGATCCGTGGCGAGTGTGCCGATGTTCAGGTTGAAGGTGACATTATAAGGCTGATTGTCGTTGCCAAAGACGGGCCGACACACGAGGTCGGTGTTCGACCAGCCGCACTGTGAGTCGGCGGCGCACTCGCCACAGTTGGTGTGCTTGGCGCAGTGGTCCTCGCAGCGCTCGCAGTCGAGGAAGATGTCACCATACGGTGCCTTGGACAGGATGTCCGCCTCAAACGCGCCGCCAAAGGGGCGCCGCACGGGCCATGCTGGTACATTGCCCGGGCCCATGGGCTCGCCGGGCGCGCCATCGAAGTAGCCGTAAAGGCGTCGGCGCGTCGGCAAGTCGCCTGGGTGCTTACCCTGCTCGTTGTGGTTATCGAAGCCGGTGGTCTCGTAGCCGATGATCGGGCACTGCGAGCCGACGAGTCCAAGACCAGGGTTCAGGTAGGTCACCTCGGAGATGGAGTTGATGGAGAGGGAGAAGAGCGAGATCCAAGTAGTCACGGTGTAAGAGCGGATGATGTTGACTTGCGAAAAGATTAGGGAGAGCTCGTAGTCGGCGGGAAACTTGATCTCGATGAAGATGGTGCACGACGGCTCGTCGTACCACACAGTTACGTACCAATTGGGCAAGTTGTACGCGGCGGCGATGGCTGCGACGAGGTTGACATGGTCGAAGTCGTTGAGTTCACAGGTGGTGGGGACGACTGAGTAGTAGATGGTGTACCAGGTAGCGTCGTAGCGCCAGTCGGAGGCGACGTGCATTGGGATGTCGTAGTTGACAAGCTTGAACTCGGACTCAACGCCCGAGTTGCTCCACTGGCAGATTCGCACGCCTTGCACTACACCCGAGTTGGGGTTGTTGTTGTCACCCATCATGCGCTTGGTGAGGTGCTGGAAGCTCAGGATGAAGGCTTCCGTCTCGAGTGCCGGGAGAGGGCCCATCACGATGCCGGCGGTGCAGCACGCAAGCCAGTTCCACTCGAAGAAGCCGATGCCAGTGTGATACTCGTATTTGTCCTTGCCGAGGGCGTCGTTGTAGAGGCCCTGCGCGGTGAGCTTTTCGAGCGTGTAGCTAGTGGCGTCCATGGGGCCGGTGGCGGTGAGCTTGATCTCGAGCGAGCCGGCTGAGTCGTCCCACGGCTGGTCGACGACATAGAAGGCGTAGAGCAAGTCGGCGTCGTCGCGAACGGCGAAGAGCGAGACCATGTTCCACACCTGCTGCGCGTATGAGGGCGCCGCCGGGAACACCTGCTCGTTGGGGCCAGTGTAGACGAAGTAGTTGGCGGAGAGCATGTACTCGTACGAGTAGGAATAGAAGACGACAGCACCGTGCGCCTCGATAACTTCGAAGTCGAGCGGGTAGCCCCACACACCGTTGGAGAGCTGCTCATTTGTCCAGAGTAGAGGCGCTTTCGGCGTTGGGGATGAGTGAGAAGCCCTTTCGGTCCGTAGCAATGTTCTGAGGGATGGCAAGAGCCGGGTGCCACGCAGGGGACACATTGGCCGCATGGTCGGCCGCTCCTCGTTGAAGTTGCCGGTGCCGGGCGCAGTCTCACCGCCCCACATCCACATGCAGCAGAGCTGCTGCGAAGTATCGGGCGCGTTTGGTGGGAGAGACGGTGGGGGCGGTAAAGGTGGCGGCGGTGAGGACGGAGGCGGCGGGCTGGGCGGCGGCGTGGGCGGTGGCGAGGGCGGTGGCGAGGGCGGTGGTGAGGGCGGTGGTGAGGGCGGCTGCTGGGGCGGCGGTGGGTTGGGCGTGGTGATGCACCGGCCGGCTGAGGTGCCCCCAATAAGGAAGTTGCGGCCGTAGCGGCCGTCATTGGAGGGGGAGACCTTGTACTGGAAGTCGATGTCCGTCGTGCCGGCGGGGTTCTTCAGGCAGATGAACTTGGGCATGGTCCAGAGGTAGGGATTTCCCGCGAGCCCGGGCTCGACGGCGGTGGTGGGGTACTCGCCAGCCGCGGGCACGATCGAGCCTGGCGAGCAGTTGATCTGGTCGATGCCGATGTTGCCACAGTCGCCTCCCGAGACACCGTCGGCAGGGCAAATGTCATATAGGCCGCAGTCTGCTGTGTCCACGAAGATGGGCGACTCGAGCCGGTCGGGGTTGTCGGAGACCTTCCCGAAGACGAGCCCAACGACATCGATGCAATTGTTGCCGTGGTCAGTGTACTCAGTGACACTGAGGTAGGGTGTGACGTCGATGTTGTCGCACATCGAGTTGATGGGTGGCAGCCGGCGGGTTGGGGTCAATCGGAATATTTGTGCGGCCCTGGTGGATGTAGTTTACGAAGTTGCAGACGGTGAGCGTTTCGGTGAGCGTGTTGACAACGTCATTGTTCACGCCGGGGTCCACATCGTAGAAGCAGAGCACAAAGTCTGCCGGGCGCGAGGCAGGGATGAGCGACGTGGCAGGGCGAGCGAGCCAAGACGTGTGCCAGGCCGCGCGCTCACCCTCATTGATGGCGAAGGGGACGTCGGTGCCCGGTTCGAGGGAGCCGAGGCAGGCGGCCACCAGATGCGCCTCTCTTTTCTCTCTCCGCCCCCCCCCCCCCCCCCCCCCTCTCTCTCTCTCTTTCTCATCTCTCTCATCTCTCTCTCTCTCTCCCTCCCTCCCTCCCTCTCCCTTTCCCTCTCTCTCTTTCTCTCCCTCTCTATCTCCCTACTCTCTCTCTCCCTCCCTCCCTCCCTCTCTCTCTCTCTCTCTCTCTGGGGGGTTTTTGAGAGTGTTTCACTCGAGTTTCACTCCGAGTTTGACGTCAAACGGCGAGGTGAGACATTTGTGAAAGCAGGTTTGTTTGTCTACGCCCACTGGGCTCGTAGGAGAACTCTGGCGGGTTCTCCTACTGGTTTTTCTTTCTCCCTCGCGAGCGATGGGGGTGGGTCAGGCCAAGCACAGGCCGCGGGTGTGCCGCGCGAGTCCGTTCGCCTGCACCTGCACCAACCTGACCCACTCCATCACTCTCGCCCACACCCCACCAACGCAGGCCGATGCGGACGACGCGAGCAAGAAGTGGCGCATGGCCTGGACGGAGCCGCGCAAGATCGCGCTCCTCAAGCAGGTGATCGACTGCGGCCCAAAGGCCTTCAAGACCTTCAAGGACGGGAACTCCAAGGACGGGGACAAGCACACGCAGGCGCACGCTTGGACGAACAAGACGGCCGGCATCCTCACCCTCACTTTACTGGACGAGAACTTCAGGGAGTTCGGAGACGTATTCCCCAGCCCGTACACGTCGGTGTTGAGTTCTCTGGAAAGGTGGCTGAAGGTGGGGGGTTCGCGGCGTGCGGGGTGCGGGGCCGAGCGGCAGACGGTGAGCTAAAAATAGAACTCATATGTCTAACACCTAAGTGTTCGAGTCTAACACCTCCTTTGGAGGAACTTGTCTAACACCTCCGTCCGAGTGGTGTTAGACCCCCGCCCAAATCCTGATCTAACGTTAGATCATAGACCCTGGCTTCGGTTCTCTCGCAGGAAGGGGCTCACCTTTACACCCAGGGCAAGGAGCAACGAGAACCTGTGGAAGTTGATGATCCTACGGAGATGGAGGAGACCAAGTCGGAAAATTGTACGGACCTTGGAGCGTTCTTGATTGCCTTGCAGGAATATGAAGCCTTGTTTCTCGAGCGCCCTGGCCAGTGAGGTGATGGTGATGGCATCCTTCATTTCGAACTTAAAGTTGCGCGCACTACGAGATGCGCTGACACGTCCTTGAATGCGCTCGCTAGCGCCTTGGATGATGCCTGAGGGAGCTCCTTTGCTTTGTCGTCGAAAGTTTGGAACTTGACGACCATGGGATATTTTACGCCATTGAGCGCGAAGACTCCCTGGTCCTTGAATCAAGGCTAGGGCTAACCATTAACAACCATATGTTTTTGGAAAAGTATTAATGGGTTGAGAAATGGGTGTTAACTAGTTGGCAAGGTGCTCGCGATGGTCATTAATGGGAACCGTCAACTATCTATCCTAAAATAGATTGGCAAATATATGTATCCTTACATACTTACATGTGTCTCGCCGGGGCGCGAATGGCCTTTTTTGCCAAAGCTTTCGAATCGAGCGATCGCATGGCTCCGAGGAAGCGCGCCAGGCGATCCGAGGCGTGCACGCCAAATCTCCTTAGCCTCCTCATGCGTGGCGTGCATGTCCTTGTGCTTGTCGGTGGTGTAAGGTTCCAGCGAGTACGCCTTGGTCGTCTCGCCACCAACTTGTTGATGTAGTCTCCTTGGTGAAGAATGATTCCATCACTCACTTCCTTGAGTTGAGCTCCAAGTACTTCATCGAGACCTTCATGCCAAGTGAGCTTGAAGCCATCCTTCTCAACTATCAGTAAACTGATAGGGTCATGGAGCGCGCGCCGCCTCCCGCCCTCGCTGCCGCCGCCCTCGCCGCCATGGACGAAGCGTTCATGTCGAAAAATACCGAATTTAAGGCCATCAAAGGCGCCGCGCGAACTGCAGTCGGGCCAGACTCGGATGATCCATCGGAATCCGAATCGCTGGTCGACGAGGAGTTGGATGAACGCGGGCTGGAGACCGGAGACGAGGACGAGGAGGACGAAGAGGTAGGGGAGCTGTCGCGGCGGCGGCGGCGGTTCTTCTTCTTGTCCTTACGAGTCTTGTTAGATGTCGATTGTCGATGAGGAGCGAGAGGGAGCGGCGGTGGTGGAGGCAAAACATTCTCGCCGCCATCATCGGATGGAGGTGGAGGCGGGCTGGCTGCCTGGACTGGAGCAGGAGGGAGTCGGCCCCGTTCGATCACGCTGGGCCAAATACATATGTATTTGGCCGTATTTGCAGGCCCCTGCACCGTATTTCCCATCTAGGAACTCCATCCTACAAAACAACTGTGGTTTAACACTTAACACTCAAAACTCCTCCTCCCCCCCTCCCGCTACTAGAACAACAACGAGGAACGAACGAGGTCGAGGAGCGAAAAGAACGAGACGGTGAATCAAAATAGGACAGAGAACAACGGGAAGAGAAGGAAGAGAATAGAGAGGAGCGGCGCGCGAGAGGGCGGCGGCGCGAGGCAGTGGGCCTCTTGTGGAGGGGGGCCTGGGGGTCGGTAGGGCCGTCCCGCTGGTAGGGCCGTCCCGCTGGTAGGGCCGTCCCGCTGGGCCGCCCTGCGCCGGCTGCAGTCGGAGTCGGACGAGACGAGGTGCGATCAACTTGCGGCGGCCGGCCGCCGAGCCTGGCGGCAGCGGAGCGGCCATGGAGGGGCTGGACCCCCTGGGTGCCCCTCCCTTGTGTTGTTGGGGCGAACTGGGCCGGGAGAGGGGGCCAGAGCTGATGTAATCTCGGAGGAGGGAGGCACCAGCGGAGGGGGAAGGGAGCCCGCGGGGCGCGGCGGGGACAAGCACAGCGTCGGCGCGGGCAGCAGCTGCTCGGACAGCGCCCTCGACGATGGGCCAAAATGAGAAGGGAGGGCGTGAGAATGGCGGGTGTCGTGGTGGCTCGGGCAGTGGGAGTGGCTCGGGCGGCTCGGATTGCGCGGGCGGCGTGGGCGGTGGCGCCCCGGATGCAGGCAACCGCGGGCACGGCGGCGGCGAGCGTGGCGGCGGCCTGGACGGTGGCTGCTCGGGCTGCGCTTTCGATGACAGCCAAGAAGGAGGATGGCAACTGTGGCAGCTCGGACGGCGGTGGCGGCAGCTGCGCCGGAGGCTGTGGCTGTAGCGGCGGGGGTAGCGGCGGAGGTGGTGATGGCGCGGCTGGCGGCAATGGGAGCGCCTGAGGTACCGCGCGAGGGGGCATCGGCGGCGATTGCGGCGCCGGCGGCACGGGGAGCGATGGGACGGACTTGGTCAGAGGAGGAGGAGGCTGTGGTGGCTGCGGCCACGACGGCGTTGGCTTGGGCGGCCACGCGGCAGGTGATGAAACGGCCTTGACGCGGACGTGAAGGAGCCAGGCGGTGGCGGTTGCGAAGCGGGCGGCGACGGCGGCAGCGGCGGCCCGGCCGGCAGCGGCGCAGCTGCCCGGCATGCGGCCAGGTACTGTTACGGCTGCATGGGCACGAGGGGCGCTGGGCCGTCCGAGTGGGATGCGGCGTCACAGGTGCTCAACGAGCCCGTCTCACACCTGCGCACTGAGGCGCTAGACATGCTCTCCGCGCTGCTCATACAACAGGGCTGGTCGCTCGCGCCTGCCAAAACGGCGGCCAGTGTGGTAGTGGCTCTGCGAGAGCATCTGCTCGACTCGAACTGGGCGGGCGGCGGAGAGGACAAGGGCGGCTGCGTAGACGGTGGCGGTGGCGGGTGCTCGGGCGGCCGTGGCATTGGCGCCGGCAGGGCCTACAGAGATGTCAAGGGCGGAAGCCGTGACGGAGGCGGTCACGAGGGCGGCAGAGGCAAGGGGAATGGCGGCAGACAGCAATGGTGGTCAGGGAGGGGGAGGCGAGGTGAGTTGACGGCGGCAGCAGTAAGAGTGGTGGTGACGCGGGCGGAAGCGGCGAGAGCGGCGGGGGATGGGGCGGCGAGAGTGGTGCCGAGAGCGCAAGCGGCGACGGAGGCGGCGACGGGGCCCGTAGTGGCTAGCTAGCGACGGTGATAGCTCAGGCGTTGGCGGCGACCAAGGCGTCGGTGGTGGCGATGAAGGTGCAGGTGGCGACAACAGCGGCGACGAGGACCATTGCGGCGGTGGCGTTCGTTCTCGACAGGCAACAATGTGACCATGGGTGGCGTCGCAAGTGTTGGCGAAGATGGGGGCGCCGGGGTCGGTGGCGGCCAAGGTGGCGGCGGTGGCGGTGGCGGCAACAGCTGTGGAGTGTTCGACGACGGCACAGGCGGCCATGGCAGTGAAGAGGAGGGGGGCGGCAGTAGTCGCGGTGGCGGAGAGGGCATGGGCAGCGACGGTTTTGTCGGCGACAAGGGGTTTGTAGTGTGTGCGCCGGCGAGAGCAGGGATGGCAAATGTGGTGGCAAAGGTGGTTGCAAGGGTGATGGTTGCGGAATTGATGGCGACGATGGTGATGGCGGCGGCAGCGTCGGCGCCAGTGGTAATTGCGGCGGCGATGGCAGCGGAGGCGGGTCGTGCTCCGGCAGCGGTAGCCGTGGGACCCCCAAGGCGCTGATGGCAATGCGATCTGCGGCGAAGGCGATGGGTCGTGCTGAGGGGATGAAGCACAAGAGGGGCAGTCGGTGTCTGCGCGTGGGATGAAGTAGGCGAGGCGTGGGACTCGGTCGTCGTCCAGATGATTTTGTTGAGCAATTCCACTCCCGGACTGTCTTTGTGCTCGAGAATTTCGAGTCTTTTGATTTTTGGGGAAAATAGAGAGCCTAGTTACATCCACTTGTTTGAGTTGTTCTGTGTATTGCTCGATAGAAAAAAATCTTAACAAACTAACCGCTACTTGCACGGCACTCTCTTGCGCTCTCGCTCCCACCGGCCGGCAGGCTGCCCTGCGTCTCACTTGGGCTCGACAAGGGCTCGTCTTTGCTGCCCGCACTCCTCACAGCTCTCTCGCTCCCATCTGCCTTCTCTCCGATCTGTCGTAGCCGAATCCTTCACTGGCGCCGTCGCCGCGTCGGCTCGGCGACGTCGCTCGCCGCCGGCGGCGCCATTACCGCCGACCAGGCCTAAGTGGCGCACGAGCCACCGCCCCCGAGCCCCCTCGCTGTCCGGGCCGCCGCCGCGCTCGCCGCCGCTGTGCCCGCGGCTGCCTGCGTCCGGGGCGCCGCTGCCTGCGCCGCCCGCGCCATCCGAGCCGCCCGAACCACTCCCGCCGCCCGAGCTACCACCGCACTCGCCATTCGTACCAGCTGGGTTCTACTTCTATCGCGGGTGTAGGTAAGAATGCCTTATAGGAAAATTTTTTATTCTCCTAAGGCACGCGCACAGCCTAATAATGGGTCGGGTGGGCAGGGAGAGCGAAAGCCGGAGAGAAGTCTAGAAGCCGACAGCGGTGCGAACGGGGGTTACTATTCAACTCCACATTCGTACCAGCTGGGTTCTACTTCTATCGCGGGTGTGGGTAAGAATGCCACTCCCACCCCTCGTCGCTAGCGACGGAAGAAGAGAAGGAGAAAGGGAAGCTATGAAGCGATGTCTCCCTCGACCGAGTAAGCGTGGTCGAGGAGCCAGCCGAAGAGAGCGTACGCCGCCGGCGACGGTCCCACGGTGGGATCTATGTAGTGCTTCTCGCGCGTGGAAGTCCCAGGTACCCATCCTCCGAGCCAGTCACTTGCTTGTGGTAGCTGCCAGATGGCAGTTGGTGCCGAAGAGGTACAGGCCCGCCAGATCGCGCCTAGGACTCCCATGGGAAGCCAAAGGGGGGATAGTGGCGAGGATGCCCAGGAGGTAGTAGCCCATTCTCCTGCATCAGTGGGTCCCCTGGTCACCGGTCGACCCGGCCAGCGAGATGTCGACCACCAACGCAAAAGAGATGAGATGATGAGATAGGACCAAACCATGATGAGATAGGACCAAACCATGATACTCCAAATTTCATAATGAAGAAGAAGAGGAGGGATTGGACTAGTGGTGAATGGTACTATCATACAGGTGATAAGCAACCATTTGAGCAGTATGAGGAGAGAAGGGTCACGGCGCGCGCGCGACAAACCGCACATCTTACGTGCACGACGACGAACATGACGCGAGGGGGGGAGCTTGCCACAAGGGGGAGACAAGAGGACCCACCCCTTCATCACTTCATCCCACACATCACCCCACAAGGGGAGGAGACAGGGGTCTACACCTATACAGTCCCATGAGAGGGAAGGGAAGGTGGGGAAGAGAGCGAAGACGCGACAAGCCGAACGAATCGACGAACCGAGGCCGATCCGGCCCAAGGGGTGCCCAAGGAAGCAACCTTCTTGGGTGGGAGGGGTGGTCCAAAGAGGATTCCACCCATTGGGGCTCAAGGAGGGGCCATAATGAGCCACCTCCCCTCCCCCTTCACCTTGCATTGTCAAACGGTCATGAGCAACCATTGACGCAAGGCGAGGAACCTGCCCAAAGATCCGCTCCGAGCGCGCGGAACGCGCTCGTTGCTCGAAATTTTGGGCAGGAGGGGCGGACCGAGTGGAATCCAGCGGCCCACGGCCCCCGGCTCCGGCTCTTGAGGCGGGGTCTCGACCACGCTTGCTACGCCAATGTCTACTCCATCGCCGCGTTCGCCCGCCCTAAAGCCCGCCAACCCGCCTCCATCCCTGAGTGAGATGGAGCCCGTCTTTTCCTCTGGGACTCTCCCCGCCGCGCCTCCCGCCGTACACCCTTCCTCCCTTCCGTCGCCATGTCGCCATGTGCCGTATGTGGCAGCACGTCAGATCCGTCAAACCCACGCTCTGAACCGGGCCCTTGGTAGTGCACTAGAGCCGGACCCCGCAAAACGGAAGAAAAAGGAAAGAAGGGAGGCAGGGGAGGAGGTGGAGAGAGGGAAGTTAAGGGCGATGTCGGAGTATAGCAAGGGATACCTTGGCGGATAGTAGGTGTGTAGCCCAGAATCTTCAGATGTTTTTTTTCTTATTCGTCCCTCCCCACCCCCTCTGTTCATACAAGTCCACATTATGATCCACAGCTCCATCTTTGCACCCCACTCACAGTTACAATTAAACAGTAGTTTTATGTTTTGCGTACGACCGCCTTAAATCAAGAGACGGAGCGCCCGAAGCAACCCCACAAAATGGCTAAGCCGGCTGCCAACTAGATCAAACGCATGGCGTCTCGCCCCTAGTCACGTCGCGAGACACATACATGCACTTCTAACACATCACCCGCCGCCGCGTAGGCACCGCCAACAGATTCACAAAGCGCGACTTAGCTGTCGATTCGCTCTACAGGGGCTTTAGGAGGCTTTGTGTGTCATAGCGGGGCAGAGTGCGGCAGAGCTTATGCATCAGAGAGGTTTCGAGAGGCAGTGAGCCCCCCCCCCCCCCCCCCTCCCTCCCCCCCCCCTTCCTCTCTCCCTCTCCTCTCCACCCCCCTCTCCCACTCCCGCCCTCCACTCCCTCTCTCCCTCCGCCCCTCCCCCTCTCCATCCCTCCCTCCCTCCCTCCCTCTCCTTCTCTCCTTGCACCTGGTTGAGTGCGAGCACGAGCGCGGCGGTGAAGTCGTCCGCCTTGATGGGGTAGGGAGTGCGCCTCAAAAGCCGGCAGGAAGCGCAGGTGGCATACAAACACGAACCGCGCGCCCTCCCTTCCCCTCCCGCATCACGCCTGTCTGCTGCTGTGCCTAAGGGCTCGAGCGCTCGCGAAAGCGCGTTGTCACCAGCGTGCCCAGCCCATGCGGCGGCGCACCGAGCGCTCATGGTGGCCGGCGCCGCGGCAACGTCGCGTTCATCAAAGATCTCCTCCACAGCACCTGCGCGCGCGCCGGGAGGGAGCGAAGCAGTGGCTGAGCACGGCGACTGGCGCGCCGCCGTCAGGCTCCAGCCCTCGCCCTGCCTCGATCCTCGGGCACCGCATGCCCGCGGGAAGCTGACGCTTGTGCCTGAGCTGCTCGTAGCTTTGCAACTGCTGCCACTGCGCCATCGCCCTCGCTCTCCTCTGCCCGCATCCCAACCGCTGACCACTGCCCCCATCCCCACCGCTGACCCCTCCCAGCACGAGCCCCCGCGCGCACCCTCAAGCGCCCTCGCCGTGCTTTCCATGCCCAGCTGTTGCTGCAGCACCTTTCTCTGTCTGAGCAGTCTCTCCCTCGCCGAGCCGCCCAGCTCATTGCCTTCCTCGAACTCGACGCCCAACGAGGCGAGCAGCGGTCTTCCTGCGGCCAGCACTGTCCTCATCGAGAAGGAGGCAAAGGAGAGCCAGGCACCAGCGGCATCAGCGCATGCAGCATGTGAAGCTCGCGCGGGTAGGCTTGCTGCAGCTCGCCCAGCTGTCGCGCCGCGGCAACCCTCGAGGCCTCCGATAGGGCTGCGTGAAGCATTTCGAGAAGCTTCTCGAGCCGCGACGGCGGAGCCATCGAGTCCTGAGAAAAAAGGAGGGAGGGAGGGGGGGGGGGAGAGAGAGAGAGTGAGAGAGAGAGAGAGAGAGAGAGAGTGAGAGAGAGAGAGAGAGAGAGAGAGAGAGAGAGAGAGAGAGAGAGAGAGAGAGAGAGAGAGAGAGAGAGAGAGAGAGAGAGAGAGAGAGAGACAGAGAGAGAGAGTCGCACACTTTCTCTCGAATGTTTTGAAGCTCCTCGAACAAGTCTTCACTGATAGCCTTTGGGACGGCGGTTGTGTTGTGGGAGTTGATATTCAATCCCCTTCTTCTTATTTCATCCCTGCTCGCCACATTCCCATTAGTGGGACTGGGAGGACTGGGAGGACGGGAGAGAGAGGGGGGGGGGGGGAGGGGGGGGGGGGTTTCGGGAAAATTTTGATCATCTCTTTCTTTGCGGAAAGCGTCGCTTATATCGTTGAACATGTCTTCCTCTCTTCTCTCACCTCAAAATACCAAACATCGAAGTATCCATTAGCAGGCTGCGCTCCCGGCAGTAAAGTTAAAAGCTCCCAGGTATCGAGCCCAGGCTAGGTGTCGTTCCGTCAATTATGGGACATCAAACGAATGGAGGCAGCGACGACCGCCACCTTCAATGTCGGTTTTCACTTGAAAAAAAAAGAAAACTCCCCGTGAGTGGTGGGCACACCCCCCTACATCGCCACAGTGCAACAAGCCTGGCCTCAGCAAACTTTCGATGGAGCCATCAGCTTTGCGTTTGACGGCAAAAACAAAATGGCAACGCATGAGATTTGAGCCTGCGAACCACCCGGTCCCCTGTTAGGAAGCGGGTCGGGGAAGCGTGAGTCTCGCCAGCCCCTGCCAGCTCAGGGGACAGTGGAGGGTGGGGCTCAGCCCCTGGCCCCCCCTGCCTCTCCCACGCTTGCCTCGCTGGCCCTGGGCGCCGCCCAGAGACCCCTATCTGCCTGGCGACCAGGGATGGGGGGGGAGTCAGTACGAGAGCAGGCCCAAGCGGGCCTGGGAGTGCGGCTCGCGACCCGCGCCCACTGGGGGTCTGGGTGGTTGTGTTGAATGCCCTGCTCATGCCAAAAGGCAGAGCATGGGGATGACCGACAGGCCCCCTGGAGGGGAATTGGTGCCTGAGAGGGGGGACGCGAGGCGGCCCCCCATACTGAACTAAGTATAAAGTTAGTTGGAGCTAGACCCGATGTATGCAATCGACGATCAAGACCAACTGATCCCAAATGCGGAGCTCCCCAGATTAGCGGCCGAACTGGGGATCACACACGACGCAGGCAACACCGCAGCCGAGCACCCGAAGCTGCCGCAGGAGGGCGACGCCCTCAGCCAACACGCTGAATAACCACCACAGGAGGGCGCAATCCCACAATCCCGACGAAACACAGACCAGAAAAGAATCCCGTCGAGGAAGCACACGGGGAAGCAACTCACCTCCCAAGGGCTCACCATGCAAGTGACACCTAATCTCAAGAACGGACAGAAAACGCACAACCAAAAGGCCTGCCCGGACCGCACCCAACGAGCCGGGCCCAAGGTAGCGCACCTGGGCCGGACCCTGGAAACCGAAGAACAAGGAACGGAGGGGGGAAGGCGAGGAAGGAGGAGCCGAGGGATGTAAGGGCGGTGTAAATAGAAGGGTGGAGTGTGCCCAGTCGATTGTAGGTGTTAGCCCTGAACCTTCAGATGTTTTTTTTATGTGAGCCAATTTTCCTAGCCACGAGGAGACGGATGAGAAGACGGACGAGGAGACCGACGAGCAGACGGAATATGCGGGCGACGACAAATCAGCAGCATCGGTTGCGTCCGCGGCTTCCAGTGTGAGCGTGGTCAGCCTGAGCCGCATTTTGCGCACGTGAGGTCGGTGGCTGCGTTACGTTCGATGGGTGCGAAGTGCGCCAAAGAACGTGCTGTATGTAGGGCGAGCCACTGGGAGGCTGCAGCCTTGCGTCGAGACGCAGTGCTTGACCGCCCCGATCGCTCGCACCGAGACATACCGCCGGGGGCAAAGGCAGCTGCGCCACGTGAGCGCGCTCCTCGTCGAGGCGCGCGCGCAGGTGATACACCTCCTGTTGCACCTTGGCGAGCGCTCGCTCACTCTTCTCGCGCACAGCATGCGGTGTTCTCTGGGTGTTCGCTCTCCTCCCCCAGCTTGCGATCGCTATTGTAGCATGCTCTCTTGGCTCCCGGACGCACCGTCAGGACGCGCCCTCCGTTATCTGCGCAGCTCAGCTTCCTCCCCAACTTGGTGCTCTTTTGGCGTGGAATGCAGCCGTACCCCCCCCCCCCCCCATACCCCCATCCCCTCGGCCCAGCCCCGAATCCACCCAATATTCCCTAAACTCTCTGCCCTACGGCAAATGCACAGACTTGTTTGTTGCACATGTTGCTCGTTATCTTTGTTCCATCTCTCCGTTCGCATGTATGGCTAGGCATGCATGGCTGGACCCAGATCTTCCAGGTCCAGTGGTTGCGGTCCGTGTGTGTCGAGCGATTCATTCCGTGCTAGTGGTTATCTCGTATGTGGGAGCGGGATGCTCGTCGTAGGAATCCGCGATCTGCAAGCGATCTGGGCTTCACCTGCAGTTCGCGCATTCGCCAGACAGCTCGGGCCGATTTCACCTGGAACTCCTCTCCCCATATTGTATGCACAATTTTGGATAAATGTTTGAACGCCGGCCGCCGGATAGCGCTTCAGAATGTAGCATGCTAGAGAGCACGAGCCTTGGCTGAAAGTCAAGCTATCAATCCGCACCCGAGTGTGCTGGGGATCTCGTTTTCGGCCAAGGTGTCGGATCCGCACGAGACAATCCGAGAAGATAGCGTCTTCTAGACCGATGAGCATTTGGAATCTCGTTGTGAAAGTGAGAGTAGCGTTCATAGCCGGCGAGAGCGTTTGAACTCGAGGGAAAGGATCGGACTGCCTGTTCCACGCTCCGGGGATGCGATGGCACGGGCGGCATGAGCCCAAGCACTCGATCTCGAAGCTACCTTGCTCCCGGCGCCACCCACGCTCGTATCCCAGCCTGGCCATCAGAAAGGCGTGGCGGGTGCCGGGCAGCATTGCACTCGCATTTATTACGAGGGCGTCTCCCGCACTCTCCGAGAGCCATCCTGTATTTCGCTGTCCCGTACTTGCATGTTCACTCGTCAGACGGAAGCCACCATTATCCACGACAGAGAAAGAACCTGGATCATGATGACACCATTCATGCCCAGGGCCTTCTTGAGGCTTGACGGTGGGTGCATGACTTGAAATCTCAAGTGCTAGTGCAGCTGATTGCCGGATTGGCACCGCCGTGCATCGGGAGTTTAGCAAGCGGCCAAGGAGAAATTGCGCAACCGTCTCAGCCAGGAGATCGGCCCCTTTCTCACTAGGATGCACGCCGTCGGAAGCATGAAATGCCTTGGGCGCTGTCCGGTTCCGAAGTATTGGCGATGCGAGCACGAGATCCACGCTTGCCATCGCCAACTTGCTGCGGAGACTCGCCTCGCAGATTGGTGCGGGAATTCTCGCCTGGCGCAGCGTGGGCCAACCAACTGCTACGATGACCGCGTCGGGGGCGGCACGGCGCACCGCTGCAATAAGGGGTGCGATTGCCTCTCCGCAATCATGGTGGTATTGCATGTTTGGCTCGAATTCCAGAAGAACGATGTCGGCCCCATCAACAAATTGACTTGAGCAATCGGCGAAGTAATCCGGCATGACAGCACGACGGGCGTATATGCCGATGGTGCGGAAGTGTCCCTGCCCTCTCAAGGAGAGTTGGCTTGCCCACGACCATTCCTGATGGCAGAGAGAGTCCCGGCAGCCAGCACTGACTGAGCTGCCAAGTACTGCCACCGCTGCGCACGAGCTGTTGCGCGAGACGTGACACCGGCCACGATACGATGCTGCGACACGGGACCAAGCGGATTGCGAGGCATAAAAGAAGGTGGCCTGATCACCAGTCGAAACGGCGCTGCTGGGGCCATCGCGGAGCGTATCGCAGGAAGGCAAGGCCTTCCTCGACATGAAGTACAGGGAGCCACGCGCCCTCAGCGGGACTTACTTTGCGCCTTGTGTTTGACCGGAGTTCTTCACCACATCCCTCCCTCTATCTTTCTGCTCTGTCCCTGTAATTTCCTGTTCACGTTTTTCGAGGCGAGAGTGACGTTCCCAACGCCCACGGTAGCCAACTAATTTTAGGACGACGACCGCCGTGCAGAGACTCGCGCGCTCTCTCTCTCTCTCCGCTTGCGCGGCGCGCGCGGCGGCGCCAGGGGCCCCTATCTGGTTTTGCACCAGCTGCTGCCCGCCCGGCCGCTTCCAGCTGGAGCTGGGGCCTCTAGCTGGTCACTCTCTCGGCGAGCAGGCCCCCACTCCTCCCTGTCCACCGGCGCCGGGACGGCGCCGCGCCGATGGGCTTCTCCCCACCCCTGCGCTGGCGGCTCGGCGCCCCCCCTCTCCCGTCGGAGGTGAACGCGCGCCGACCCCTTTCCCTCGGTGGAGCTGCCTCCGGGGTGCTGGCCTCGCATGGCCGGCAGCCCCGGGCGTCTCGAGCCGGCGTGGCGGTGCGGGCGCCAGTGGCCCAGCTGCTGGCGGCGGCATCGGCTGCTCTGACGGCTGGCTCCGCTGCTCCGCGGCTCTCGCTCGGGGGCGCCGCCCCTCGCCCACATGGGCTGCGAACTGGGCCGCGCAGCAAGCATGCGCTGCGAGGTGGCCCGCGCAGGAGAGTGCTTTCGCTCGAGCTGTCACCGCGAGCCTCCCCTCCTCCGGCTCCCCCTTCGCTGCGCCTCTCAGAGGGCATTCTCGCCCCTTCCTCTCGGGTCCGCCCTCGCCGCTCTGCCCCGGAGCTCGCCGCCCTGCGCAGCCAATCCGACGTGGAGGATATACTGCGCCGGGAGGCGGTCGCTTGGCTGGCGGACTGCATTCCAGAAGAGGCGTACCCCTTCGTCCTCGGCAGCTTCGGCCTCCATCAGGTGGCCAGCGCCGCGGAGCGGCAGGCAGGCGTCGAGACTCTCTTGCGGTCCAAGTCGGGCCCGCGAGGAGACGCCCTACATAAGGCGCGGCGCACTCTTGAGCGGCTCGTGCGCTTTCGGCCAGAGGGCCCATCGCGTGTGTTGAACTTCATGGGCATCTGAATCAGCGCTCGGGGTCTTGGACCCGAGCGGCTGGGCGCATCGCGGCAGTGGGCGGGCGCCTCGGCGCCTGCCCGCCTGCGTGACTCTCTCGAGGTCTAGGACCCAAGAGGTGGGCGGGCGCTTCGGCGCCTGCCCGCCTACGTAGTTTTCTCGAGGTCTAGGCCCCATCTTCACCCAACGCATCTGACACTCATGATGCTGACGGGAAGCAAGGAGTGTGGAGTGTGGTTCTCAAAATTAGTCTGATGACTTTCCATTGGCTGCCGTCTACCAGAAAACAAGTTGTCTCGTTGTTACAGTGAGTGTGGTGAACCGACGTCCGCGCTCTCTTCCCGACCTCTCCCTGGGTGCCCGCGTGTTGCGACAGCGTGCGGCGATACCAACCCCGAGACTGTTAGGGCGGTCAAACAGGAGCTTTTTAACTACTAATAAGGGTTGGGCGTTGGGCTGCATTTTTTGACCGTGGCGCGATCTTCCCAGGCGCCCATGGCGTCTACTATCTGACGCAAGGGGAAGAGGGCGGACGCGTCCCCCTCGTGAAGGGGGTGTCGGTTCATCCCGAGGCTCAGAGTGTGCTTTTCCCTCCGGGCACGTAGAATAGCGTGACCGGCCACGACGCTAGGCGCTGCGCCTGAAGAGGATCGCCCCAACCTCATCCATACGGACGACCTCGAAGGATTCTTCACGCGCGTTTGCTGCGGCGTGATGCGGATGCGGACGATATCCGCAGAAGGCTCCGACGGCGAGCCATACATGTCCAACCTGGAGGAGGAGAAGGCGCGGGACTTCTACCGTCCCCGTTGTGCACTTGTGACTTCTACTGCCCCCCCCCCCTGTGGCCGCCCCCCCCCTCGTGACTTCTACCGACCTCCCCCCACTTCCATCCACCCCCTTGGCGAAAGACGAAACTTCTTGAAAATTATTTGAAAGAAGTTTGCTGAGGAGAAAGCCGCGCCTTGCTCGTCTCTTGTCTAGAAGGTCTCTCCGCACATCGCCTTCTCCCCCCGCGCGAGTTTGGATCTCTCCTCGACCCTCTGCGTTGGCTTCAGCGGACGAGTTTCGCTTTAACGATAGTCCGAACCCTTATTCGTTTGCGTAGTTATGCGCTCTCTTTCCGTATTTCGTATTTCTTCGCGCATGGCGATCGATCGCGACCTCAGCCTTCGCCGCGCAGGAGGGGTTTATTTATCGTATGATTCTAGAGTGTTTACGTTAGTTTTCTGAGCCCAAGGACTTTGGTTTTTGGGTTTCTTGTGAGTGTTTTTGTAGCGACTTCGGCGAGTCCCTCCGTGTTCCCACGCGAGTCCCCCCGAGTTCCTGAGTCTATACCCCGAGTCAACGAGTCAATATCAATACAAGCCAAGCACGCGCCTGAGCCACCCCCAATCGCCTGCCACCACCTCCCACAAGCCTCCTTCCACACTACCGCGCCCTCCGTGCGTCGTGCGTCGTGCGTCGATCACCATGCCCGTAGTCACCCCCGAGGAAAGCTCCATGAGCTCCCCGCAAGAACCGCATTCCGCGCTAGCTGCCGGCGCGCCCTCGCAGGCAATCTCCAAGAGTGAGATCAGCCGTGCTCTGACACAGATGCGATGGAAGAGAAGACAGCATGACGAAAACAAAAGAAATGATGAGTTTTCATTTCATAAAGGTGCGAAAAGTTGCGCGCGGCGCGAACCGGCGCGGGTGGCTGGCTGCCGCGCTTTTGCCCTCTGGCCCTGAGGAGGCAAAGGAGTTGGTTCGGGAGAGTGCTCCATGAACACGCTCATAACATCACCTTGGCGCAGGCATTTGTTTGACACCAAGCGCTGGGTGTTGGCAAAGATTGTGGAGGTAGATGGTGGGAATGAGTGTATGATTTGCCGCACGGAGCGTTCGTTCTGACAGTGAATAGAGTGCGTATGCTTGTCGCATTGGCCTTAATCCTTTCCACAGCACAATCACTTTCAATCAATAAGACCCGGAGACTTGTCCGCTTCTTGAAGCGAACTCCGCTTCTGACCTCACTTGCTGCTCGCGAACATCTAGGGCTTGATGCGGTTGCGGTGCAAATCAATCAATCATCATCCTGGCCTTGCTTATCCCAGTTGACAAGTGTAGGCAGGTCGCACGTATTGAGTTAACCTCATTAACGATTAAACAGAGTACGCCTTTCGGATATCGGTAGAGCGGTAGCGAAGTCGCTAAGACGCGCTCGGGAAAGCGTTGAGGACTCAGCTGTTGCATGCGGTTGGGGAACGAGCGCGCGCCCACGGCCGCGGCCTCGAGGCATGTCTTTGAGGTGAGTCGGAGGTGCCTGGACGCTGGGCCGCAGTGCGTCGGGGAGGGCGTGCGAAAATCGAAAACAACGCCCCATTCAAAAATAGAATGTGAGTGTGAGTATAAGTTTGTATGTAAAAAAATCTTAAAAAACTAGCCGCTACTTGCTCGGCACAGGGCAGGTTGCTGGTGCTACTCCTAGCTACCCTCCCTGTCCTACCACTCCCCCTTCCCCCTTTCCCGATATCCTCTCTGGAGTCCTACCACTCCCCCTTCCCCCTCTCCCGATATCCTCTCTGGAAGATCGGGGGAGGGGATGCCGCGCGCGCTGCTTCGACCAGGGGCGTGAGATAGAGGGGGTAAGGCGTGAGTGATGCCCCTGTTCGGGTGTCCTTCCCGCCCCCTCAGGGGCCGGCATTGATTATAAGTCGTCCTTGCCGTTGCTCGAGTGGGTTATGTTATCTTCCTGATGCCTAGCTCAGTTGCCGCTTGCGCCATTGAGTCCGAGATCTCCAAGTTGAAATCCTTGTCCTTGTCGACTGCGTACAAGGGAGTGATCATCTTACGCAAATGGTTGTTGCTTGGGGCGTGTAGCCCAAGTCTCTCCCTTTGGGTCTTCAGGCGTTGAAAAAAGCCTACCTTTGCCTTGACTAGCAAGTGATATCTCGAGATGATGGCTCTTAGAATTGCTTTCGCCGATCTTGCTTCCCCATTCTCATAGTGGACGTTATAGAAGTGACGAATTGGAGTGGCCCATAGGGCCTGAGGGCAATGAGGAGGGAGGCATGCCGGCGGCAGGCGCGGCGGAGGCGGAGGAGACGATTTCAGAGATGCTGACGGGCTGAAGCCCGTCAGCAGAGGAAGGCGGGCAGGCGGGCTTGGGCGAGGGCGAGGACGGCGGCGAAAGCGACATCGATCGAGCGACGAGAGGCGAGGGCGAGCGAGGGGAGGGCTGTGGTGGCAGGGGCAGGCGAGGAGAGACGAGTTTGTAGAGTAGGGGGGTGCAGAACGCCGTGATAGGTTTGTCCTCCTCCTTGATGGGCAGACACCAGAAGCCGGAGGCAAGATCGAGCAGGCAGAGAAACAGAGAATCTCGAGAGCCTTGGCCTCGAGATAGACGATCGATTGCTTCGACGGTGAGCGGTAGGGGGCTATCCGAAATACGGAGCTTCGAGTTCGTGTCCCGATAATCGACGCAGAAGCGAACGGACCCATCTTTCTTACCGACGAGAACAACCCGCGAAGCCCACGGCGAATTGGACTTGCGAATGATGCCCGCCGCCTCCATCTCGGCGACGTGCTTGTGGACGATGGCACGGCCCTCGTCACCCATCTTAGGCGGAGCGTGGCGATGGGCTGTAGCGCCGGGGAGGAGAGGCAGCTCGACCTCCATCACGTGTGTGTGCCGAGGGTTCTTCGGGTCGAGGGCGAACGCGTCAATATGTCGAGCCAGCAGGCAGCGAACGCGTTGCTTCTGGGACGGCGTCAGCTGGTCGTCGGGATCGATAGTGATAGCGTCGAGGAGCGCGCGCTGTGCCTCGGTGAGCGAGGACTCGAGGTCGTCTCCACCATCGGCGAATGTCGACCGAGCCTCGTGCAACTTGTACTCGATGTGGGCCGACGCCACCGGCGAGTACGCAGGAAGGGTTACGGGACGTGTCGCCAGGTTCCAGACCGTGATCAACACCTCCCCCTCCGGGGTTGGGGTTTCGACGCTGGTGGCGACCATCGGAGGAGAATCGAGACCGTCACGGGGCGGTAGGCGGTCGACGAGGATGGCGGAGTCGGGGTAGTTCTCGATGACCTCCAAAGGCAGGCGGACGGAGAACGTACCCCTCGATCGCGGGGGAATAGTGATAGGCTGCCTGGTGTACAGAGCAAACTCCTTCAACGCAGCGGCCGACGTGGATCCGTTTGCTAAGAGTGGCTCAACCTCAACGGCGGCGAACGAGGGGGAAGGAGACGAGGGAGGACTGCGTGTGAAGTCGAAACGAGGGGGCGGCTCGAGCTCGGGATCGAGGGGCGGCAATGGAACCGAAGTCGACATCGCCGGCGGCGACTCGCTGCGAGCCTGACAGGAGGAAACGTTGTCCGAGGTAGGAACGAGCGACGACTCCTCTGCCCGCGGCGGGTCGGCGGAGATCACGGCGACAAGTGGTGCAGAAGAGAGACGAGGGCGAGTGGAGACGAGGGATGGAACGCGACGATTGTTGACCACGAGAGTCAAGCGGCCATCACGCCCTGCATCCGGCGACAGTTCGATACAGGCGGCGTATGCTTCCCGGAAATCGTTTCCCAGGAGAAGCATAGGCGCGCCTTCGACGACGAGGAAGCGGTGACGGAATTCGACACCGGCGAGGGAGAAAACCAACGTAGCGTAGCCCCGAGTGCGGAGTGGGTTACCATCCGGTCCGACAACGGCAGGCCGGTCTGAAACGTGTTCGACTAAGACGCAAGCGTCGCGGGGCAGTGCGGCCAACAGCTCGGTGGTTACAACCGAGGGGCCGGCTCCCGTGTCAGCGAGAGTCTTGTTAACGGCGCCAGGAAGCAGCAGCCTTGTTCGGGTCGGTAGAGCGTAGGTCGGCGGGAAAGCGTAGCGACTGGAGGCTCTCGAGGCTAGACTTAGCATCGCGAGTGCCGCCCTTAGTGCGGACGAACGTACGAGCGCGCACCCATTTCGTGAGAGTGCGAGTCGTGTAAATGATGCGAGCATGCCAGGACTCACCAGATGGGACCTCGCGTGCCGCCATCACCTGGTATTCGAGGGGGGCACTAGCCGAATCGGAATAGGCTTTGCCGTGACGCCCATAGTGGCGTAGCCACTGCTCAAGAATGTCCGGTTCATCGGACAAGGGCTGGGTCTGCGGGAGGAGCGGCGTGGCGTTTAGCGCGACGTCGACTCTCCCGGCTCCTGTGATTGCTTGGCTTAGACGTAGAGGCATGGGGGTGGAGAGATCGGCGAGAGTTAGAATGTAATCCTTCGGGGACCATCATAGACGGCCGTCCCTCCCAAGTATTATAGCTTTTGCCTGCGGTGGTATAGTTGCCACCCTTGGCGTGGCGAGGCTTGCGGCGCGAGTCCGTAGACTCGGATGACCCATCGGACTCCGAGTCGCTGGTCGGCGAAGAGTTAGATGAACGCGGGCTGGATACCGGGGACGAAGACGAGGAAGTCAGCTGAGTGTTAAGTGTTAATACATCAGCTTCTAGCTAGTATCTGCTACATCTAGCAAGTTATTTGTATTTGTTGTGTTACTTACACGTCTCAATTTGCGCAAGTAGTACGTACGTAGCATGTAGCACGTGAGGCCCACAGTAGCATGTTAGATGGAGGCGCACAAGCACCACAAACCAAGCACAAACAAGCAGCCAAATGCGCAGGCCAAGCCGCAATAGCGTGCTGCTCCAAAGAGACCTTCACACAGCTGCGGTGAGGGTGGGGGGGGCACGTCAGCGTAAGGCGACAAGGGCCTCGCCTGCGCGCGTGAGAGGCCCCGAGTGATGACAGCTGATGCTGGGGGTGGCGGGGGGCCGCGCCCCCCCCCCCGTGCGGCAAGGTATGGCTGTCGTGGCGGGGTGGCGAGAGATCGCGCGAACGATCCTGGCGAGAGGGCGCGAGAACGAGAAAGAGCGCTAACCCCGTCTAAGAGAAAAAGGTTTGCACGGCCGCTGTGCTCCTGCATTGCTGCGGTCTACAGGGGCCCACGCCAAGTCGACGAGTCTATGGTCGCTATGGTCTTGGCGCCGTTGGGGAATGCAAGACCTATAAGGTGAATGAATGCAAGACGCAAGCCTACACGCGCAACACGCAACACTGACGCATTTGCAAAGTGTGCACCAACCTACTTTTATCAAGCAATTTGCGTGGCCTCACCATCTGATGAAGGAGCCATACAAATAGGTGAATGGAGCCGTGAGGGCTCCATGTCCCCTATCAATACGCAGGAGTGAACAGGCGCAGGCCCTCACAAAACAACACCACTGACCCCGGGACAGCAAGAAGAAAAGATTGACCGTGGGATCATGAGGGAAAGCTACCAAAGGAAGCCAGGACACTTCCAAGACACCAGGCCCAGTGGGCCCGTGTTCTAGGTCGTCCTCCATGGCTCCCTTCACTTAACCTCAAGACCCCGGAGACAACTGAGGAAAAAGGTGACATGTTGTTGCGGGGGACGTACCCCTCTGTCGCCCAGTGGGCACCAGAAGGACGGCGCGGAACCCCAAACCGCGCGCAACTTAACCTCGTGTCATGGATCACCGAGATGCACATGCACAAGCAACTCAAAGCTGCTCGTGGGATGTACTCCCTCCCCATGAGACGCAACAACAACTGCCGGTGTGCTTGCACACTGGCGGGTAGTTTAGGGACATTTCGGTCCTGTTGCGTTGCGCTTGCTTGCGCGGCCTAGCCCGGCACGCGCATGTGCTGCAAACACGGAGCAGTGGCAGTACCATATAGGGAGTACCACTGCTCCGCCCTAATGTGCCAGCCCCACCATCGCCACTGTCCTCGCTCTCTCTCTCTCCCCAACGCTCTCCTTCTCCTTCTCCCTCGCTATCGCCCTCGCTCTCTCACTGTCGTTGTCGCTGTCTGCTGCTCCCTCTCCCTCTCCCTCTCCCCCGCCCGGCTCCCCTCGCCCCGCCCCCTCTCTTCCTCGCCACTGTCCCGCCCTCGCCCTTGTCTCGAAGTGCGCAGACACCTGAGGCTGCTTGGCGACAGCCCCATGCGGCAAGAGCCTTCGCGCTGGAAGTGCACAGGTCTCGCCGCCGCTACTCTCGCCGCTTCGAGCGGCTGGAGCGCGGGTGTCGGGCGACGAGAGGGCGTGGGGAGCACTGAGGGCTCCACGAGGGGCGCGAGGCGGGGCATCTCGCGCGGGAAGGGCGCGCGCCCCCCGCGCGTCCCCCGTTTCCTCTGGGGAGCCTTGAGGGGGGAAGATGAACCTTCTTCACGTGTACACGCGAGGTGGACGTCGTGGACAAGGGCTCTGTTTCCGTTTGTGTCGTGTTTTTCGAAATCTGGTCGAGCTCGCCCTGTTTCTTCTCTTCTTGCTCTCTCTCCCTCTCTCTCCCCCCCCCCCCCTCTCTCTCTCGCTCTCCCTCTCTCTTCTCTCCCTCTATCTCTTCTCTCTCTCTCTCTGCCTCCCTCCCTCCCTCTCTCTCTCTCTCTCTCTTTCTCTCTCTCCCTCCTCCCCCCCTCTCTCTCTCTTTCTCTCTCTCTCCCTCTCCCTCTTTCCCTCCCCCCCCATCTCTCTTTCTCTCTTTCTCTCTCTCCCTCTCTCCCTCTCTCCCTTTCCTCTCCCTCTCTCCCTCTCTCATTCTCTCCCTCTCTCTCTCTCTCTCTCTCTCTCTCTCTTCTCTCTCTCTCTCTCTCTCTCTCTCTCTCTCTCTCTCTGTGCCTTGCTCCCTCACTCCCTCCTACTCTCTCTCTCTCTCTCCCTCCCTCCCTCCCTCCCTCCCTCCCTCCTTTCTCTCTTCTCTCTCTTCTTCCTGTCTCTCTCTTGTCCTCTTGCGTCACTCCTCCTCTCCTCCCCTCCCCTCGGGGTGACGAGGAGTCGATGGCTCTGCCGTCGCGGCTCGAGGAGCTTCTCGAAATGCTTCACGCAGCCCCATCGGAGGCTTCGAGGGTTGCTGCGGCGCGACAGCTGGGCGAGCCGCAGCGTGCCCACCCGCGCGAGCTTCACACGCTGCACGCGCTGATGCCGCTGGCGCCTGGCTCTCCTTTGCCTCCTTCTCGATGAGGACAGTGCTGGCCGCAGGAAGACCGCTGCTCGCCTCGTTGGGCGTCGAGTTCGAGGAAGGCAATGAGCTGGGCGGCTCGGCGAGGGAGAGACTGCTCAGACAGAGAAAGGTGCTGCAGCAACAGCTGGGCATGGAAAGCACGGCGAGGGCGCTTGAGGGTGCGCGCGGGGGCTCGTGCTGGGAGGGGTCAGCGGTGGGGATGGGGGCAAAGGTCAGCGGTTGGGATGCGGGCAGAGGTCAGCGGTTGGGATGCGGGCAGAGGAGAGCGAGGGCGATGGAGCAGTGGCAACAGTTGCAGAGCTCCGAGCGGCTCAGGCAGAAGCGTCAGCTTCCCGCGGGCATGCGGTGCCCGAGGATTGAGGCAGGGCGAGGGCTAGAGCCTGACGGCAGCGCGCCAGTCGCCGCGCTCAGCCACTGCTTCGCTCCCTCCCGGCGCGCGCGCAGGTGCTGTGGAGGAGATCCTTGATGAACGCGACGTTGCCGCGGCGCCGGCCACCACGAGCTCTCGGCGCGCCGCCGCATGGGCTGGGCACGCTGGTGACAACGCGCTTTCGCGAGCGCTCGAGACCTTAGGCGCAACGGCAGACAGGCGTGATGCGGGAGGGGAAGGGAGGGCGCGCGGTTCGTGTGCGTATGCCGCCTGCGCTTCCTGCCGGCTTTTGAGGCGCATTCCCTACCCCATCAGGCGGACGGCTTCACCGCCGCGCTCGTGCTCGCACTCAACCAAGTGCAAGGAGAGAAGGAGAGGGAGGGAGGAAGGGGGGGAGAGGGGGAGGGACGGAGGGAGAGATGGAGGGGAGGGCGGGAGTGGGAGAGGGGGGGCAGAGGAGAGGGAGAGAGGAAGGAGGAGGGGGAGGGAGGGAGGGGGAGGGAGGGGGGAAGGGGGGGGCGCAGGGGGACTCACTGCCTCTCGAAACCTCTCTGATGCACAAGCCCCGCCGCTCTCAGCCCCGCTGTGATGCACAAAGCCTCCTAAAGCCCATGTAGAGCGAATCGACAGCTAAGTCGCGCTTTGTGAATCTGTTGGCGGTGCCTACGCGGCGGCGGGTGATGTGTTAGAAGTGCATGTATGTGTCTCGCGACGTGACTAGGGGCGAGGTGCCATGTGTTTGAGCTACTTGGCAGCCGGCTTTGCCATTTTGTGGAGCTGTTTTGGGCGCTCTATCTCTTGTTTTAAGGCGGTTGTACGCAAAAAATAAAACTACTTTTTTCAAGTGTCATTGTGAGTGGGGTGTGAAGATGGAGCTGTGGATCATAAGGTGTAATTGTATGAACAGAGGGGGTGGGTAGGGACGAAAAGGAGCCGGGGGACATCGAGCGTGGAGCGTGGGGCTCGAGTATGGACAGGCCAGCGCGGGACGCATCGGATGAAATTCTATACCTGACGAACTGACGAATTGGGAAGACCCATAGATAGGTTCTGAAAAAAAATCTTGTGGTGGGGTGAATGGTACTGTGGCTATGGTGCAGTTGAGTGTGGGTGGAAGGTGAGACATAACATAAGATGTTTGTCAAAAACTATTGTTATAGTTTTAGCGATGGAGCGCGCGCCGACCGCTCCCACCTCCCAGCCCCCCGCCGCCACGACGCCCCACCGGGGACGCCCCAAGCCGCCGGAGCCGAAGCGCTCGCAGG